>JACGCM010001382.1:0-104938 GCA_014058105.1 Kingdonia uniflora
CCGGCTTAATCATTAAAGGTATATTGCTAACTGGAAGAATTTGTAATCTATCATGGCTAGGTCGGGTTGGAAAATAAACTGAACAGAAGAATGTGAGTCACATAGGTTAAGTCACTCCAAGAAGGTGAAAGCGAGATTGTCCAACATGGTTCATACTGACATCACGATCTGACATGTTTAAATGCGACTTATTCATATTTGTAGAGAAGTAAAAAGCTTGAGTCCAGAACGCGTACCTTGCTCAAACTCTACCGACTAAGGGATGCATTGTGGAGCTAAGATAATTGAGGGAACTGTCTGGGTTCATGGAGACCCACTCGCCCTCGAACTACTGAATTATAGAATCGGGTGAGCTTTGTGACCCGCGAACTGAAAGTTCGATCTCTTGCTGTAGGGGGAAACACTGTTGACTCTCTATCATCAAAAAGAACCCTTGTAATAAAAATTTGACTTGGAAATAAATGTATCTATCGCCGACACATTGAGGATATGAAACTATATGACCATTGCCATATCTGTGTCTGGTGGGTCTTTGATATAAACAAATTTTTTACATTCGTTTTAATCGCTGAATATGTTGAGTTAAGCCAAGTTGAATTATTGTTTTAAACATAGAAATGTCGCGACATATAAAAAGAAATGAAAGCTTAGTGACCTTTGCCTTATCTAATGCTTGGTTGAGTCTTTGATGTAACAAGTTTCTACACTTGCTGCAATCGCAGAGAGGTAAAGAGTCGCTAACCAAGTCAGATCCTAGATCCAGCCGTATAATAGATCCAAACAGGTTAAAAAAGATGAGACTAGTATTACATTTTGCCTTACTCTTGTTGGTTATAGTCTTTGATATGAAAACAAGTTTATCACTCGCTAAGTCAGCGAATGTAGAGAGGATTAGTAAAAGAAGTTAAATCAAGTGATACTCCTTGATCTACTGGATAAGAGAATTGCAAGCTAGTATTACTATGCTTTATCTGTAAGATGTGACGGAATGTTTCGTTTTTGAAGAGAATAATATTGTTCAAAATATCTTTCATTGATAAGTTCAGATTTTACTTGGATGGAGATGAGAATCTACTTTGGGAATTGGAAAAACAAAAAATGAATAATGAAAGTCACGCTAAGATAGACAGACATAATGACAGATCAAGGTACCGTTTCAGGTAACCTAGCTCTAAGATTAGAATAGAGATTCCTGTTCGTCTGAGATAGTATGCATCACTAGGCAGAAGACCTGTGTAATGAATGGATCGACGAATTTTCCAGCGGGGGCTTATGGATGTTGAGGAGTTTTCGGTGAGCCGATCTTGATTTGGAAAGTACAGCTCCTGACTCAGTTTTTTTTTATATTGATCTAGCAGCATATGATGATATCGACCTTTTATGACTGGGCATTCCCGGTCCGCATCTACCATATTGAGGTTTAGCCATCGAACTATTTTCCCTCTTAGTTCCCAGCTCGTATCGCAGAACTGGATGATGATATTCAGAATGAATGACAGCCTCATTGTCATAGCAAAGGAGGAATCGTGTATCACCCAGTGGATTGTCGTGATTGGTTTTCATACGCCCAAATGATAGGCATTCACACCCCAATTCCTTTTTTCTGTAGTACAGCCCTTTTTTAAGTCCATCCCAAGGTTTTGTGGTGATTTTCAGCTTAACCTTTCCTTGAGGGAGTATGTATTTGATGGGATTGGATGATATTGTGGGTAGTTTAAGTAGTCTACGACATTTTCCTCCCACAAATGTGGGGCCCTTTATTGATACGATTAGGTGGTGTCATCTGAACCAAGTGATTGTGTGTTTTCCGATAAAATAGCTGACCTCTTCTTCTCTGGTTAGTATAGTGGAATTGCTATACCCATTTTGAAAATTCATCGGATAGCTACGAGTGGTACTGGCGATTACCTAGAGATTTAGGAAATTCGCCGTGATAGGTCTAGTATCCATCTTTTGAATGGCTTAGAAACCTTGGCTTGCATGAAGTGCGTCACAAAGGCGTAATCATATTTCCATGTCTCGGTAGGTGTCGCACCTGCGGGATACTCTCTGCTTGCTTCCGCATGCCGGGCCAGATCTCCCCAGATTTAGCTTGTTCTCTAAGCTCTACCTCTGCGTCGTGGGGGGCCACCATTTCCTTTGTGTAATTCGTGTAAAGAATTTCATCTGCTTGACTTTGAGAGGCACTTGAGGTAAGGCCCTGTAACAGAAAAGCGATAAAGCATACCATTTTAGTAATGTAAGACTCGCGTTGTCTGATTCAACTGTCGGTGCCCTATTGGATCTCCTGGTATGTCTATTAACAATTATTGTCAACACAGAGGTAGGCCGAGAAAAGCTTTAAACCAATCATTTTCTCCCCCATTATCGCCCCCAGTGTTGATCGTGCATCACAGATATTTGGATCAATGTTGGGGTGAAATGATTCGTCTAGAAGATCATCGAGCTTATGTACCCAAGTCCCCCGGCTAGATATGCCAATTAATTGGCGTGTTTGTTTTTACTCGAGAAGAGCGTAGAGAGTTAGGCTTTCCGCGAACTTCTCATCCTATCAGCAGGAGGGTTGCATTCGATCATCTTCCATTTTTTCTTGTATTGTTTTAAAAAAAAGGACCGATGAGTAATGACTCTTTTTAAACTGAGAGGTCAGGGACAGCCAGCTCAGTACAAGGTCGATTTCCGTGATAAGAGAGCTTCATATCGTGACATATTTGAGGCCCTCAAAATCCAAACGATTGATTTCTCAATAGTCATTAGAGGGATAATCAAGCATCTTGATCCCAGCCCCTGGCTGTTCCTTTGATCTACCCTGAGAGCCTCCACCCTGAAGTGGTGAACCGTCCGCTCTTTTCGTTGAATGCCTTGGGGTTGGATGCTCCGGTATGTCTTTGGTACGGTCCTGGTCATGCTCCTGCCATCGGGATCTTCTACTGGAAATCCATGAGAATTAGCAATAGCCTTACTTTTTCAGAATGATCCCGTTCAAACTTTGATCTAATGTTCTCCCCAAACTGACTAACCCTTGTTTGCTCTTCTTGTAGTTCTCTTTTTTGGTAGATTTTCCCAAGTGGGTAGTTCTCAAACTTTGACAGGAATGTTCTTAAAGTAGTGCTTGAGTTTCTGCTAAGTGTCAACACGGGTGAGAAGAAGTTTATCTTTTTAGGTACCTTATTCCGCGTGTGATGTTTACTGATAAAGATGACTGGTTTCGTCTATTTCCCCCGGCCAAGCGAATGAGAACTGACTAGAGATGTAATGTACTGCTAGGTAGATTAACGTCTCTGTCACCTACTGGGTCTCATTTAGGAGACTCCCCAAATATATTTTGCGATTCCTGAAAAGCTGCTTCGTATTCTAGTGTCCACATGTGACTTCTATTTTGGGTTAAACCTTTCCTCATTTGTCCATCCCCGAGTATGTATGCCAATGACAAAGTCTGAAGATTTAGAGACGAAACTTGATCGCGACAATCCTGCCATCGAGATTTTTTGTAACGTCTTTGGTTATCTTTGGAGAAGGCATTTGAGGAGAGCCCAAATTGATATTAGCGCTCAATCCCTTTCTTGCTGATGAGTAGCCTGGAAAGCGGCCAAAATGTAGCACCCCCCTGATTGCATTTATCAGGGCTAGGTGTCTTCAGTAAGATTTAAGGGTGTTTAATATTGTGGCACTGCGTTCTTGAGCCCGAAGGCATGACGTGTAATAATAAGGCCACTTTTGCTGCTGAACGTTTTTCTTCTCTTGATTTCCACTAGAGTGAGATTGATTAACCCTGACAGGTTCCATCATGAAAGGAGATCATGGCCAGCTATGGAATCGAGGATCCCTGATCAATTTTAGAAGAGTGAACTATCTTTGTATATGTTGGTTCATATCTTGAAATCTACGCAAGCAACTTTTCTGTTCTTTTCTTTAGGAATAGTGACAATGTTGATTTCCAGACCGGATTTTGGCTTCTCGCATTAATCCAACTTTAACCTAATTCTTGATCTCGTGGTTAATTCATCTTCGAAGGTGAGGTAAAAGTCCGCTATTTTTTTTGACCACTGTGGCGTTGATGTTGCATATGTCTATTTTGGCAAGCCCTTGTCGGATCGACTCTGGGAGTTTTTGATAGCCCATGCAAAAATGCCTTGATTGATTTGAGAACTAATGAGAGCATTTTTCTCATGCTGAACCATCTTGGTTACCATGACGTACCTCTACTATGTCTCATCAATGGACATAGTCTGTGGGCTCCTCTGTAGGTGCTTGCTCGTGTGAGGTGATCAATTCTTCCTGTGAATTGCATGCGGCCATCATTCTAAAGTATTTGATGGCTGAGATAGTATTTTCACAATTTGAGAGAGTTTTTGACTACCTCTGATCCCTAAATACATTGTCATGGTTTAAATCCGAGTGCTTGTTGTAGGTGGAAGCGATTGCTTCCATATTGCATATCCACAGCGTCCCCATAATCCCAAGTAGCAGATTTGGCATGATGCGTAGGAAATGACGGGATAGTGGTTCGAACCTGCGGTAATGGTAGATAATCTTAGCCTACTTTTTCTCTCTGGAGCCATTGAACCCCACTGATGTCTGTGGTCGCTCTGAATGACTTGTCGGTCAACCCATTCTGGATCGCTCGGTACTCGTAAAATGAATTTAATACCGCTTCCCAGAATCGATCATCACTTGTGTGCATGACAAACTGATTCATTTTGATATATAACGAATGGCAAGGACTAACCATCATATGTGGAAAGTTGATATGGGCTAGTATTACAATTTTCACAACGAGCTTCGAGTCGGCGATTTCTCTACTTGGTATAATTTTCTCATTGAGTGTTGTAAGATCCAGCATTCCGAGAGCCTCTGGAGCTTTGATCGTAGAATTGGTGATCTGGTTGCTTTCGATCATATTCGTAGGGTGCATATAGTAGTTATGATCTCCTCAGGCTCTATCGGTTGACCTGAAATACTTTGAGCAACTTCTTAAAGTTGCCATTTTGGTATGACTTCCAGGTTACAATATATTCGAGCATCCGTACCTGCCTTAAAATACGCTCGAGCAAACCGTGGTAGAGCATAGCAATTATCATAGTATGGATATTACCTTATGATGTCGCTAAATGGTCGATTCTTGATGAGCTTCAGGTGAAAGACTCGGTAGAGCCTGGTCTTTACAGCATGGAAAATTATGGAGATTTCGGCACATTTCACCTTGGGAGGAGGGGTTGTTTTTGCGGACCTCTTCTCCGAGGGTAAAGCCAATGTTCCCCTTGGTGGCGTTTCTGAATCCTGATTCCTCCTTAGGCTCACTGGCTCGATCTGAGGTGGGGCCTTTGTGGAGAGGACAGATTGAGTATACTTTTTGTCGCAAGTACCACCTCTCCAATTGGACGTAACCGTTGAATTTGGTGATCATCTCCTCTAATGTCGCAGCTTGTTAAGGAAGAGGTATTCTTTTGGCTTTGCAATCCAGCCCGAGAGTATTGGGAAAAGCAGTCACAGCTATTTTTGGTCGGGTTATCCACTTTCTCACACATAGGCTATCTTTAAGAAGTCTTCAAGCTTTTCTCCAGGTGATTCTTACGACTGATAAGAGATACAAAGTTCCCCTCTTTGTCTCGTTGTGCATGTCTTGATGACCTTTTCTGCAGCTGATCCACATGGAGATTAGCTTCCTCAGGAGAGATGAACCATCGAGTGGCTCCGCCTAAAACCTTGTGCGAAACAGACGGCGAGAATGTGGTTGAGATTGGTACAACCCCAATGATCGCGGTCTTTACCAATTCCCATTCGGGTCCAGGACCTTTGTATTTGTGAATTTTGGTAATCTGGACCCTTTGGTATTTCCATAGCGAATAGTCTCTAGCCATTAGACTTCCTTGTACTTCATGGTCATCGCCGGCAGTACCCATAAAAAAAAGAACTTGTGCCCCGTCAACTCATTAATCCTTGGCCCATGTGTTTCTTTAATTGCTTTAGTGACGTGTCGGTTGAATCCGCCGATGTGCCTGGCAGGGGTATGATGAGTTCCCGTGCCCTTCACTTAAATGATCTCGGGCTGGAACTTTAATGTAGAGGTCACTGTCTGTCCTCTGACGGGTTGAAATCTGGTGACCTTGACTTACTTCTGAATGACTTCTGCCCCCAATTTATGAAGGGCCCATCCACCGTGTGGTAATTTATGGAATGGTTGACTTGCGGCTCCGCGAGTCACCAATCTTTTCCCTTGCAGATGCATGAGGTCTCTGAGTTGATCGCGACCCGTGCTGGAGGAGCCTGTGCGTATTTTGCAGAGCCTTGATCAGTCTGCATCACCGTGTTTTAATCTTTGTGTCGTTGAGCGCTGTCCAACGAGCCTTGTCATTCTACATCAAGCTCTTTCTCTCAGCTCGCGATCCTTTGTCAATTGAAGTTCCTAGTTGGCACTTTTTTTTCTTCTCGGCATGGAGATTTTGCCCGACCTCAGTGCGCTGTCCCAGCTCCACAAAAATTTTGAGGCTGTGTCCTACGGCCTGTCGCCTGTGGAAGAACCATGATTAAAATTGTTATTGCAGACTAACCTTAGGTTCATGGCTTCTAAGTCTACTACCCGAGCATGAAGTCTCCCAATTTCTACGTTTAACTCTTCCCTAGCCGGCAAATTTACATTTCCCTCAAATGTGATTCCCTCAAATTCACATTTCCCTTCAAGACATGCCTCTGAATACGAGATACGTCACTCTCTAGCTTTCTAATTCGACTTAAGAGACTAACTACATCCCCTCAAACTAAAGAAGCCTCAACCTCAGTTCTACTTCCCCCTGAATGATCTCTAGCCTCGGTTTTCTTAGCACGTGCAATGGCTTACACCAGTTCGGCCTTAAGTTGTACAACCCTCTCGTTTAAATCGTTATACCACCATTTTATTTCTTGAAATTCATATCCTTGGCGGGTAGGGTTATTTGCAAATGTTCAGCTGTAGCTTCCGAAGCCGATAGATTTTCTCGAACTACCCTCAGCTCGCCGTCTTTTTCGATGAATTTTTGTCTCATTCGCTCTAGCTCATTCCTACATCTCTGGAGATCAGATCGAAATAGTTCCTCCGATTGTTCTAATGCCTAAATACGGCATTGAGCCGTGTCGGCCTGCTTACCCTTCATAGCCATCGCGTCAACTTGACTTTGAAGCTTCTCAGCGCATTCTGTTACCTCTGCTAGCTCTTTTAATCCCTTCTTTATCACGGAATATTTCTCTTCGACTTGAAGAGTCAGGTCGGAAATGGCCTGGGTCAACTCTGCAGGTCTAAAATGTGCCTTTACGAATTGATCCTCTCTATTCTCATTTGCCTCCTTTATCCTATCGAACTGGTCCGCAAAATCCTGATTACACATGAGTACATCATCGTCACGTGAGCGAGATGAATCTAATTCGACCTGGGAAATATAACAGGTTTTAGTATAGTTTGATTCAGCAAGCCTTTGAATATATACATACTACATTTCTAAAGAGACTACGTGATTTCTAAACATCTGCTTCAAAATACTTTTAGACTAAAAGTTTGGAGTTCATTCTTAAATGAATGATTCATGAGTCTTCTTTCGGCGTACAAGGTACATACTTTTGATATACTACTTTATATTAATAGCATTGGATTTTAACCATGCATCAATATCCTATTTACTTAATAGTTGACCTAATCCGATCTAACCTGCAGCTCTACTTGCGCAGACAGCAAGGCTTTAGAGGTCTTTCTTTCCCTGGAAAGTCCGGACTCTAGATCATTTATTGTAAGACTCATCTCTTTAACTGCCTACAAAAGGTTTATAAAGAAAAGTTAATCTACATAAGTTTCTTCCCCATACACAGTTCAAATAACTTACAAATATTTATACAAACACACGTGTCTACCCTACCTTCTTACTACCACCTTCTGGAAGCTTGACGTTATCCCCTTAATTGTCAAGTACCGTCTGGCGGGAAACACCATCCAGACCGTCCACGATCCTCACCGCTTTTTCTTTCTCCTCATCTTCCTCCTTAACATAGGTGTCTGCCTTAATGGCATCCACCTCCTCCTCAGAATAGCTTTTCAGTATCAAATGACGCCCTGGTCTGTCACGCTCCTCAACCATCTCATCAAGATTGGCCTTTGTCTCCACCTACAGCTGGCCAATCGCCAAGATATGAGAAGCCTTCAGCTGCTTGACTTCCTTCAAAGCGTCAGTCCTGGATCGAGCTAATTCATTTTCTAGCTCAACATTTGCCTTCTTCAGCTCGCTTTTCTCTTCCTCTACACTGAGCCATATCCCCTTAACAAGACGAGCAACTTGCAAAAATTATATCAATCTCAACGATTAGCTCGAATATAAAGCAGTTCTTTCTGATAATATAAACTTACCATCTTGCTCGTGTCTTCCACTCCATGGAGAACCACCAACCTGGCCCTTTCATCAACCTCTTTGAGGTTGTCCACCATAACAGATCGCCCCTCGGTGACCTTCTTTCCTGACTCCCCTGAGGGTTCAACTCCCCTCCTCTTATCTATTGCGACCTCACCACTTCCAGTGGTACTAGAGGCCGATAAAGCCTTTAACATCCATTTCTTTAGATATTTGAGAACTATTTAGCTCAGTTTGACAGGATTCGACTGAGCTAAACTGCCAGTTCCAGGAGTCTTAGAAAAATTAGTTCAAGCCTCCTCACCACTTACTTACCTTTTTCCTTCATCAGCCCCCGCTATCGACCTGGTAGACTAAGCTTTTCAAACCTTGTTCGACCTACTATCAACCCTCTTCTTTCTACTTAGGCCGAGCCCCGCCAATACAAGTTCAAGTTTAGGCTCCTCCTCTGCAACTTTGCCCAACAGAGATTCCTTCCTCTCCACTTTAGATTTCACACCTACAATAAAAAACATTTTACTATCAACTACAGTTGTCAGAGAAATGTAACAATAATTTTATCTATGCATGTCTATACATACTTTTCTTTGCACTTCAAAATCGAAGGTCCAAATGTTCTTCATCATCTCTTTGAAGACAACTACCCTTTACCCATATGATGTTGTCATTCCTAGTTTGGCCTGCTGAATTCAGGTCAAAAAGTGACGCTGAGTTACGCTCGCATAGAAATATGACCCCCCATTGGCCTTAAAATTCTTTACCCAATAAAACTGCAAAACGTCATCAGGCGTTATCCACCTCACTTTTCCCTTATTTTCCCATTTCTCATTCAGATGGTCACACACGGTTATTACCTCTTACATATTCCCGTTCAATTGAACAGGACATGCCCCAATTGCATTCATAATCCCCTTCGCCAAATTGGTGAGGGGAAGGCTCAACCCATACTCTAATTGAGATAAGTAACATAAAAAACCCTCTGAGAGGTCACTCGGACATCCCCATCAAAATATTCTAACGAGATCGATTCATCTATACCCCTATCTTGTTTTTCCACTTCCAAATCAGCTAATAGGTAAAAATACTTTTCCCCCTTCGCTACCGTACAACCCCAAAACTGCCTACCGACAAACTCTACATATTTGTCCCACTTCCCTCCTGAAGCCGCCTTGGCTTTACAAAACTCTCCAAAGGCATCAAAACTAGGAGGAAAAGATATCAATTGACTAGGGAAACCCGAGAATTGTTCTAATCCTTCTTTCCCTTTATTATCAGACTCATTCGTCCGACTAGAGGTCGATACCTCATTAACAAACGAACTACCCAAATTAAAAACAATTTCTATAGGAACATTTTCGACCTACACAGATGCCTCTTACGCTCGGCCTACATACAGGTTAAGGTATTTATCATTCTTTCATCTATGTATATATATATATTCAACATATATCTCTGATCAATCGTTTACATATAACAATATATCTTTAACATATATATACATCAACATACACCTGCATCTTCATTTAATACCCATCACTTCCCAATATAACGAAACTTCCACCCAGTCAAATGCCATTATTACTCAATTTCAAATTTCAAACTTTTAACTATTCTTCCTTAACCAAAGCCACTCGTGACTTTGGTTGCGAGGGGGCGATTGTAGGGACTTATCCCTCGATCTCACACAAAATCGAGCTCACAATGCTCAATTTACCTCCATATCGGGCTCACGGAATTTTAATACTTAACACTCCTGTCAACATTCCAACCTGGAAAACCTGGAAAACATTATCCAACCAAAGATACCTGTCTCCCACGAACTCATTAGTTATTTAATCAACCACCACTAACCATATTATTCGGAAAACGTGTTCCAGCACGATGAAGAGCTGTGGAAAAAGCCTATATAACGGAAAATTTTCAGAAGAGACAGGGACCAGAAAAATTATATGAACTTCTCATTTACGAGATCAAAGGCATTTCTATATTTTAGAGATCACTTGTAATAAAGATATCCGTTTCATGCAATAAAGATACTTTTACAAAAATCTTCCATACGAGGTCATGAATTTTTGCCAATTCAGAGGTTTTCCACGCTAAAAACACCTATTTTCATTTCCTACTTTCCATTACAATATTGTTACAAGTTTATTTATGTGATAGCTAATTCCTAATCATTTCGAGCTTACAGAATTTTGCCATTACAACTATGGAATGAGATATGAGTATAGATCGAGGTATGTCTGAACTAATTGATGATTTTTTTGTTAATGTATGTCATTATTTACATGAGACTAGAATTTTCTCATGAAGTGGGAGTTGTAAGATGTTGATAATGAATATTATGTATTCGAAGAAGACTCAGTTATAACTCATAGATATGGAATTATTGTTGGCTTGCAGGGTTGTGTTCATTTGTGATGACAGAGTACGTTAGTGACATGGAAAAGACTACTGTTTTGTGGGGTTATATCGAGGCTACTTGGGTATCGAGATGACAATGGTTAATTGTATCATTGATTGTAAAGTCATGAGTACGGTGCGGCTTTGGAAATTTAGAAGGGGATGTTCTTGAATTTTTTGCTAAAAAATGTTTAAAATATTATCATATGGTTTTGTGTGGTACGATAGCTTTTAGCATGAAGAGTTCAGTTTGACACAGTTACATATATGGTTACTTTGAAGATGGGTAAAGTTACGGGAACCTCACATTTTAAATTTCAAGTAGGAGATTTGTTGAAGATTATGAAATTTTGTAAGTAGGTCTTCATGATTAAAGGCCCGGGTAGTGTGAGCAATTCATTTGAAGATCTGAAGATGGGTTATGCGATTTAATTTCAAGTGGGAGATTGTTGGGTGTGAACTCAAATTGTGAAATTGTCAAAGTCATTCGAAGACCATGTCGTTCGAACGAGCTTAGATGTCGCTTGAACGAGTTGTTTATTTTTGCAGTTTTGGAACTTAGTTCGACAAAGTCGTTCGAATGAGCTTGGATATCGTTCGAACGAGTTACATGTTTCTAGGGCTGGAATCCTTTAGTCGCCAAAGTCGTTTGAACGAGCTTGGACTTCATTCGAGCAAAATGTGCGTTGGTTGTCATGGAAGATCGTCTATGACGTTGAGTTTGCCTTGAGATCCACCCTACTTGTAATTAGTTCCCTAAGTATATAAAGGGAACTTAGTTTATTTGTTAGGTTATCTTTTCTATGAGTTTAATTCTAGAGAGCTAGGATTTGAGAGACTCCATTACAAAGCTTGGAGAAGATTGTGTGTAACTTTTGATCTTTGGTTAGTGAATTGTTCGTACAGGGAGTAGTTTTTTTATCGGAAAGGGTTTTCTGGCCACTTCCCTCCTCCAAGTAAATTATTTGTGCTCTTGAGTTCGTATAATTTCTCAATTAGCATTTCCGTTTATCGTTCTTGGGCGAGGGATTGGGCTTAGCTATCCTGATTCCTAATAGACTCGGGTTAGCCTCTTTTAAAGAGTAAGATGGGTAATGTGCAGATATAGGTGTATACTATCCCATGATATTGCTTAAACTCACTTGATATTGCTGAAAAACATGTGAAAAACATGGGAACTACTTTTTCTCCGTTACACCTACTCAGGCTCAGTTTTATTGCGTATTTATTGGTATCAGAGTTTTGGCAAATACCAACATATATTTTATTGCATGATTAATGCAAAATAGAAAATTTTGGAACTACTAACTATTGATGCTCCTAAAAATTGCTGATGTTCAGTGATTCCATACTCTATAGTAAGGGTAAGAATTTTTTTGAAAGGCAGTAAAGGCAAGATAAACATACAAAATTGCAAGACCATAATCTTGTAACTGAAGAGGCCCTAAATTCATTATCAGACACGAAGAAGTGGCAAATGAAAACTAAATTCATTGAAAACTACAAAGATTTTCTACATGATGATGATGGTTATAGGAGCAGTTATGATAATAAATGATTCAACATTGTCACTAAGCTAGAATGATTATATTCAGATCTTAATGAACACTCAGACGACAAAATTTAAAATACCGAAGAGGATTTAAATAATAACAAACAAACATTTGCTTGCTCAAGTAAAGGATTTCTGAAGACCGAGATAAAAGTAAACAAAAAGACTACATAGTCGAGGCTCTACCTACTTAGCACAAGTGATATCTTTGGATCTACTATAGACCTTGATGTCATATTTCTTCATGGGGTAATTCATCTCTCTTCTCTTCCCTTTCAGTTTTTAAAGAATCCTAAATAGGTACATTGGTTTTGTAAAGATTGGTGGATCAAAGTTAGTCCCATATTTGTTAAAGATGTGGTATAATACAAGGATATAAGAAGATGCGGACTATTAAATTACATCAAGGCCTTTCAAGAATTAAACCCCATACCTAGCCCATACTAGGTGATAAAGGTGAGGACAATATCGGTGCAATGGTGGCTCAGGCCCTAACAAATGGTGTCAAAGCCGACGGTTCAGTTGGGAACATAGTCTACTATTTATTAGCGAGTGCTCAGGGTAGAACATGGATGTGCGGAGAAAAAGCGGTGCTTGGGTGTAGTAGATAAGTCGTTGCACATAGATCTCAGGTGAGATGGTGTACCATAGGAGATCAAACCAAGGTGGATATTGTTGGTGGGCGTATCTAATCGTATCAGTGGCGGAGGACTAACGGAGTTTGATTAAAGGTGGAGATTGTTAAGATTGGTGGATCAAAGTTACTCCCACATTGGTTAAAGATGCGGTATAACACAAGGATATAAGAAGATATAGACTATTAAAAACTACCAAGGCCTTTTAAGAATAAAGCCCCACACCTAGCATATACCAGGTGGTAAAGGGGGACAATATCGGTGCAATGGGGACTCGGGCCCTAACAGGTTTTGTACCTCTTCCCTTAAATACTCTAGCCTATTAGTATTTCATAAAATTAACATAGGAAGAGTGTGCTTTGATGAAAATAGGTTTCTATTCGAATAGACTTTTGTTATGTTCGAATAGACTTAGTCCTGTTTGAATAAACTTTTATTCCATTTGAACAGAACAGTCAAAGCCCACACTGCTTGAATAGACTTTTGCTCTGTTCGAACGGAGCACGGTATTTTTAATTTTCCTATAAAAGCCTTCTTTTTATTTTTAATTTCACCTCTTCCAAAACTAATTTTAGAGCTTGAGATTTTTTTAGAGGAGAAAGAATTCAACGAGAGATTCAATGAGAATTAATCCTCAAGTTAAATCAATCGAGAATTTCTAAAACCTAATTCTAATTTTAGATTTTGAAAGTTTGAGGGATTCAAGCTTTGAAGCTTTGGTGCGTGATCCTAAGCGAGGAGTTGCGAGAATGAAGGACGTTGTGAGAATACAGAATCTATTGCAAGAAACTCAAGTAGAAGAGAGGTAACCACAGGATGTGTTTATCGAGTCTATAAGTAATTAAAATCTTGTAATTTTGTTTAAATAGTAGATTTTTAGCTGTAGGGCGATTTGGCGGTGACCTGTGAGTTTTTCTCCTGAAAAAGAATTTTTACAGGGTTAAAATTATTTGTCCGCTTTTGATTGCTTATTGTTTATCATATTAACTTGAGCTAGGTCAGAATTAGGCAATTAGCTTCAAGAATTATCGAACCTTTCAAATTTGACCTAAATTAATCGAAATCTATTAATCTCAAGTAATCAAGAATTTAAATACCTTCAATACCGACCAGAGTCATTCCTAATGATACAGCCATCGATCACGTGGTATAATCTGAGGTTAGTATACCACCTTTTGTAGAGATAATTAAGATATCTCGCCCATAAGTATTACTACACCCAGAGTGATCCCTTCATCAATTACTAAACCCATTTCTAATAATGCTTCTAACAATGAGGAACCTCTTGTTCATGCTCCAACCCCAACTAATGTGTCACCTCACGTCAAATCTACCATTTCCAAAACCACATCTCTCAATAAAGCCACCATCCCTAAAGGAACAATAACACACCCCATGGTTACTAGACTTTGCGGAAGCATTCAGAAACCAAAAGCTCATAATCTACAAAAGACCCCCTTATTTTGCAAAACAAGCGACTAATTATGAACCAACTTGTGTTTCACATGAAGTAAAAGACCTAAACTGGCGCGATGTAATGTAAGAAGAATTGAATGCTCTCCTCATAAATAAAACTTGGTCTCTAGTTCCTTGCCAATCATTTATGAATATTATTGGAAGTAAGTTGATTTTCAAAGTCAAGTGAAATGCCAATGTGATGATTGAATGTTATAAAGCTCACTCGTAGCGAGGGGATTTTCTCAGCAACACTTCATTGATTATGACATAACTTTTAGTCTAGTTGTGAAGTCGACCATAATTTGCCTGATTTTATTTATAGTTGTTCTAAGTCACCGGCCTATTCGGCAATTGATGTGAAGAACGCTTTCTTACATGGTACTTTTTCTAAAAAGGTATATATGAACAACCGCCCAGATTTGTTAACTTGGCATCAAGGTTGGCCCTGAGGTTTTGGGGGACCTAGGCGAGGTCCTAAAATGTTCATAATAAGGCTTAAGCCTTTGCTCGCTCACTTTTTATATTTTGCTAGTACTCGGTTCTTCAATTTCAATCGCCCTATGTAGATATAACATTTTAACAATGAGATGCCCAGCTCATCGTGATTGTAGTTTGCCGAGAAATAAATACAACCTAGAAGAGTATAACAAGACTTTTTTGTTTGGCTCAAATTATTTTTGAAAAATATTTTTGTCCTAAAATGTTTTTATGCCCTCCTAGTAAGTCTTTGCTGAATGGTATGCATCATTAGGTAGTTCTTCTAACTCCACCGGGAGGTAATACGTATTTCCATTGACTAGTCGATAAGGGAACATTTCAATAGGTATCTTATTGGCAGTACGATAAGTCAAAAGAGCATCCTTTATTCGACTTGACCAATTTTTACGATTTGGTCTTACTATTTTTTGAAGAATCTTTTTGATTTCACGATTGGAAAACTCCACTTCCCCACTAGTCTGCAGATGGTATGGTGTAGCAACCTTGTGTTTTACTCTAATTTTTTCATTAAATTTGCAAACATTTAATTGTTAAAATACGACCCCATCACTAATTATTTCCCTTGACATACCAAAATAAGAAAAGTTCTCCTTAATAAATTCAACAACAATTGAACTATCATTGGTTCTGGTAGAAATAGCTTCGACCCACTTAGAAGCTATTTGTATTTTTTGTTGATTCTGATTTTAATTACTTGTTCTGATTGCTGAATCTAGCACGTGAATGCTAAAGCTGAAGCGCAAAAAATATTGTTTGTTTTGTTTATGAATCTGAAGTCTGGACTGTGTAAAAACTGTCAAATTATCAAAATTCCCCAGTTCTCTATTTTTTGCCAAACATGTTACTTTAGAATCACATTTAAAATTAAAGTAAATGAATATTAACTAATTTTCTTCTTCTCCCTCTTGGATAATGTCTTTATAGTGAAGGAATTGAACAAGAATAAAACCATTCTTTTCCAAAAAATAATTTAGGATTTTATACCAATTCATCTTTCAACATTAAATTCATCGACAAATACTCTAATAATTAAATCAAGATGTTATATTCTTCTTCGATGCTACAAATTAATTTTTTTACTATATAATATGAATAAATTTATCTCAAAGAATAGTAAAGTTGATCTCACCCTAAAATTTCAAAATTGATGGAACCCAATATTCAAACCCAACCACTTTCAAGCGATAATTCTTTTCCACAATCACATATATATTGAGCATGGAACCCATAATGGGTTACTGTAATTTGAGAATCTTTAAGGAAATTACTAATTGTTGAGAGATAATTTATATAGAGCAATATAATAGTACTATATCTTGAGAACAAAAAAGAGAGAAAAGAGAGGATTTCTTATTAATTATGAATAATATTCTCTGTAAGTAATACAGTGATATAAGGATAACCCTAAAGCAAATGTTACCTAACCTACTCAAACTCTCCCCATTACCCTATCGAGCCTATGGGCTTGTTAGGAGTCCTAATAGGATACCCCAACCCCGTTGCGTTCCTAGCTTGGGCTTGGACCCAACTCCTAATACTCCCCCTTGGGGTGTTCTATACTAGGATGACTTGCCTCATCAAAACCTCTATCAAGCAAAAACCCCCTTGGGCAAAAAGCTGTGCAGGGAAAGAGTACAATCCTATGCACTATATGGGTTGCGGACGCGTATACTTTGCCTCATCAAAACCTTCAGCCAGTAAAACCTCCTAGGATAAAAACTGCCCTATCAGGAAAAATAGAATAGCATGCATGTATCTATGTCAGGCTGGGACTACTCCCCCTGATGTCGATCTCCCCGTGATCAATCTCCCTGAGATATTAATAAATAAATCTTCTGCATGTCGATTCTGTGCACTAGTTGCTTGAACGTAAGTGGTGTAAGGGTCTTCGTGAATAGGTTGCAAAGATATCTTCTAAAATATCTTCGACAATGCCAATCTCATTCGCCTTTTATAATTCATAAGGTTGAAATGGCTTCTGTGAAATGTGTTTCATTCTATCGCCATTGATAAATTGTCATTGACTTAAATTTTGCAAGTTAAATTGTCTTTATGTATAGTGGATGCTTTATCTTGGATAGAACACGCCACAACTTCAGTTAATGAGATGTATCTTAGAGTGCAACCATCATTCTCTTCCAGCTTCATGAAGTACAAGAATCTTCATGGTTTGAGGTGTAGCTACCACCGTCTGCCTCATCAATCTCCAAGAATCTTTATGTATCCCTGTACATAAACACATAATCCATCTGACAATGGCCTCTATGTGGGTCAGAGAAGTATTTTCTATCGGTGTACTCTATAATTCTATGCTTATTATAATAGCCTAATTCCGTGAGCTCAAAATGGGCTTGAATTAGTCCTTACACTAATGTACCTATGACAAAAATAAAATTGATAAGAAATAACACAGGTGTTTAGAATGGAAAACCTATGAATAGGTTAAAAACCATGACCTCGTGTTAAAAGTTTTTGTAACTGTGATGTTTCTTTCTTGAGGCTGTTGATATCTTATTACAAGCTATTTCTAGACTTTGAAATGATTTGATCTTGTGAATAAGAATTTGGAAGTGTTTAAGAATCTTTAAGAAAGTATAGTTTTCTTGGCGATTCCTTATATAATTTTTCTGGTCCTTGTCTCTTCTGGAATATTTTCTTTATATAGGCCTCTTCCACAGTTCTTCATCGTACTAAAGCACGTTCTCCGAACAATGTGGTTAGTGGCTGTTAACTGAATAACTGCTGAGTTCGTGAGAGATAGGTAAATTTGACATGTTCAGGTTTTTCTGCTTTAGCTCGATCCACGTTCTTCATCAGTTCGTTTTATATGTGGCAATGTTGACTGGAGGAGTTGTGTGGAGAATACGTGAGTCTGATATGGAGGTAATTCGAGCTGGAGATAGTTTGATTTTAGGTGAGATCGAGGGATAGGTCCCTACAATATCCCCCTTGCAGCTAAAGTCACGAGTGCCTTTGGTTGAGAAAAAAAATAGATATACGGGTTGGGAATTTGAATTTTGGAAGAATTAAAAAAAAAATTAACTAGATGGAAAAATGCGCGTGCAAAGGGTGATGGACGTGCATTGAATGTTAATGGGAGTATTGATGTATGCGAAAGTTAGGGTTTGAAGAGTTATGTCCGTATTAAATGATGACTCTTGGGAAAACATACCTGCACAATAAATGTAGGGTTATACAAATAGTACTTGTATCGAGTTTATCGCAAAGTACATTTATTATGTACAAAATTCTCTGCAAGTTGCGAAGATGGTGAAGACTCGTAGGATGGTTCTGGAAGAACATATTGCTTTAAAGGTGTTGAGGTTGAAGTTAAAATTCTTTAGTGATCATGACTTGGAGGATCCTGTACCTACTTCTGCTCCTCCGACGTATCAAGGCATGTCGGCAGACGAAGCGGCAGAAGCCGAGGAAGAATTATATTATAAATAGAGATTTTACCGCGTTGTCTTAACAGGCGAGTAGTGTTGGGTTTGTCTCCGCATCCTTGCGGAGGATAAGGTTGGGGAGACATATGCAAGGATAGGTGAAACTACGGCGCAGTTGCGCTGATCTTATCTTTTGTTTCATAATAGATTCTAAGGTAGGTTCCTTTTCATCTCTACTAACTCTGCAAAGACGGTGGCTATAGGAGATGCGACGGTAGTAGTAGAGGAGTGGGATGATAAGTTGAAGTCTGCTTTTGTACTTCCATTGTTTATTGGCGCTAAGAAGACCTTCAGTTTGGAGAGTTGGGTCTAGCACTGAGTCTCTTACTTTCATAGTTTCCATTTGAAGTTTGTCTAGACTTCGACCAAACTCATTGGGGAGTATACATGTTGTCTCCAATTTTTGCTATGTATCAGGGTGAAGAATTACTGAAGCGGGATAAACTGAAGAACTTGACGTATCGCAGTGCCTAAGGGACCTGTTATTTGTAAAAGTACTGAAAAACTTGTTATCTGTAAAGTACCTTAAATTTATACATGGCAGGCTTGGTGTATTGCACATGAGGACAAAATCTTAAAAGACTTGTTATCTGTAAAAAAAACATTTGTAATATGTTTTCAAAATTAATAAAATTTTGTTATCAATTTTGCGCTGATAGAGATATAAAATTATATGTAGAATTCAAGCTTTATGATTTAAAGAATGTATGGAATGAAATATATGAGTGCAAATAGTGCAAATATTTCTAACATTCGAGCTGGCACATATTTATGAGAGCATATACTAAGAAAAATAATTTGACCTGGTGTAGGCAATGTGGGAGAGAAAAATTGTAGGAATTTGTTTAATGAAATTTGATCTAAATGGAGGTCAATGTACGAAATAAAAACTGATAATTGGAAGGATAATGTTCGACCTGTAAAAGATCGGAATCATTGAGCTCGAGAGGAAGTGATAAGTTTAAATAATTGTTCAAGATTCTGGGGGTTTTGTAACGAAATACAAGGGAATTGCCATTGTTTGAAGGGAATCGTTAACTAGAAATGTATAAATAAGGATAGAATGATCTCTAAAAATTAGGGAAAAAGTAAGAATGGTACGGACTCGATCCTAAAGAATTTGTAGTACCGTTGAAGGACGATTGGCAATAAAGATCGCTGAAATGCGGGAGATAATTTTTAGAATGTTGGTTTATGATGCCGAGTTGCCAGCGAGAGAATGCCAGTTCGAAGGACTAGATTCAATGAGTATGAAGCTCGAGTATTCCTAATTTTTTTAGGGATTTTTTTCATAAATTGGTGAGGGATCCTACAGATCGAGAAGAAATTATGGGATTAATTGCTTAGGTGGAGATCGAATTTGTAGATGAGAGGAGTGTTAGTGGTTCACCAGTTGGTTGTGGTGTTCTAGGTCATGAAGGTTGTTTTAAATGTAATTATATGTGAGATGAATGTAGTTAATGTAAAAATATAACTGTTCTGAGTTTGAATAAGTTGAAAGAAATTGTTTGTTTTAATAGAACATCTATTTTGGTGAATATTGTTTTTGGCTATTGTGTAAAAAACAAAGTTTGAAAAATATTTGAAAATTTGTTTTGGGGGATTTGGAAATGACGTCACTGCTGCTATAAGAGTAAAAGAAGAAGGATGTACAGAAAAAACTATGAGCTTTGGAATTTGTCTCTTATGGCAATATTATGAAAATTGGGTTACGTGTAAGAGTGAGTCATAATGAGCGTGGTTAGGTTAGAGGGAGATAGGGAAAAAAGAAGTAAAAATAGATTAAAAAATAAGAGAAAGGGCAATGATGGGCAAACGTTTTTTCCGAAAAGGTGTAAGACGTCTGACATTGATAGTGAAAGGGACGCCTCAGTTCCAAAACTGAGGACGGCTCATGCGAGTTTTAATAACTGCCAACAGTTAGAGAGAGAAAATTTAAATACCGCTTCATCTTCGCCAATCAAACATTTTTCATCTTCTGAAAACTGGAGTAGCAGTGAGAGAGGAAGGAAAAAAAGAGGCAAAAAGAGCACAAACAGTTGTAGGGATTTAAGTAAAAGGGATCATCAGACACAGCATGAGAGAGTTGATGAATCAGATACTCATAGGTGGTTATACAGTAGCATGGTGAGGGAAGGATACGGTACTGCCTCAAATTTATACTCTGATATAGAAGGTTAGTAGATATATGTGATGTATTAACATGATTTTAAAAATCATTTTTATGTCAAGATAAAGTGATAAACTACTATTTATAGTAATCCCTAAAAATCTATTCTCAATATGAGATATGTAGGATATTTGAATGTTTGTTGACGTATATAAACAAAAGGTAACCATAGATACCCGGACCTTTGTGTAGGTCGATCTTGTAGGATCAAAATCATTGTTTGTAGTTGAGATGAGGAACTTCTCTGTAAGTGAGGCATCGACCTCTGGTCGGCTGACTGAATATGAGATTAAAGTATTTAGAAGTGATGAAGGAGTAGGTGTCGATCAATTTCTAGATTTTCCTGGAAGATTGGTATCCTACCATCCTCACTCGGATACATTCAGAGAGTTCTGTAAAGCAAAGGCTTCTACAGAAGGTAGCTGGGGGGATGTTATTGATTTTGCTGGTAGGCAATTTAGGGGTTACACTATAGCAACGGGAGAGGAGTACTTTTATTTGCCGGCCGATCTAGAGAAGGAGAAAAAGGATAGGGGAATAGATGAATCGATCTCTTTTGAGTACTTTGATGGGGATGTTCAGAGCAAACTGTCAGAGGATTTTTTATGTTACCTGTCCCAATTAGAATATGGGTTGAGTCTTCCCCTTTGCAGTCTAGCGAAAAGGATTATGAATCTTATCGGTGCATGCCTTGTTTAAACGAATGGGAACATGTGGGAGGTGATAAGTTTTTATGAAACTTTGAATTTACGGTGGGAAGGACAGGGTAGAAAGAGGAGGATATCCCCTAAGAATGTGTTGCAGTTTTACGGTGTACAAAATTATGGTGCAAGTGAAGGGGCTTATTTTAATTTGAGCGCGGCTCGACCTTGCCTTTCGATTTGAACTCAGCAGATCGACCTTGGACCGATAACGTGATATGGGTGAAGGTTGATTGCCTTCAGAGAGACGATGAAGAACCCATGGAACTTCTGTTTAGAACTGTAAAACAGTGTAAGTATAACAATGTATAATGCAGGAAGTTGATATTTAAAATAGCATTCTTAAGCTGATGTTGATGTTTTGTACAAGACAGGTCCCAAATTAAGGTGACGAGGCAAAAGTTGTTGTTTGGTAAAGCTGCTCAAGGAGAGACTAAACTCGAGGTAGTGTTGGAAGATCTTGACATTAGTAGAAAAAACGGGAGCAAAGCTGAGTTGAAAAGGTTGTAAAATCTCAGTCGAAAAGATTAATGGCGAGCGCTGATAGCAGCAAAAAGAAAGGGATTGATGGGGAAAGGCAAGGAAACTTGCCAAAGGCTCCTGTATTGGACAAAGGGCTACTAGAGTCCGTTACGTTGAGCAAAGTAGCTCGGACGTATCCCAAGCGATAACCGCTGAAGCGCCCTGCGGCTGCTGAAACTTTGGGGAGTGGTACAGCTGCAAACAAAACAAAAAAGAGAAGGGTAGATCCTTCTGAAGCATCTGGTAGGAAGGTCGTAGAAAATTGGCCTGATGGGGAGGATGAATGGAAGGAGGTGGAGGAGAAGGTCAGGTTGGAAGCTCTCCTCTGAGGGGAGTAGATGAGCAAAATGGTAGGCTCTTATGCTCGAGTATTTGATTATGATGGGGTTTGTATTATGATTCGAGCTAATCAATAAGGTCAATTTGTTTCACTTTTGCTGGCTACTCGGCTGATTAAGGGAATATGCCTCAGGGTAGAGTTGAAGAGGCAGAAGATCAAGCACGAAAGGAATGTAGCTCGATTAAAAAATAATTTGAGCAAGAAGCTGGAGGCCCTGAAGTCTTCCAAAGCAGTAGAGATCAAAAGGTTGCGGGAGGATGTGAAAGTAGAGTTGGAGGAGGTGATAGCTGAGCGTGACAAGCTCGGGCGTCACCTCATATCCAAAGGATATCCTGAAGAAGTGGTGGACGCCATTAGGGATGACACCTATGTGGAGGAGGAGGATGAAGAGGTAGAAGATGATGTTGAAGGGGTTGTTGATGGGCTGGATGGTGTGTCTCCCCATTCTACAAGGAATAACCAAGGGGACGACAACAAACGCCCAGAGGTCGAAACCAAGAAGGTAGGATAGAGTGATGGATTGTGTTTGTATGAACAGTAATGAATGTATGTAAACTGTTATGTATTTTGGATAGAATGTTGTAGGCTGATTTGTTTTAAAAACCTTGTTATGGGAACTTAAGGACATATGCCTCAGAATAAAATATTTAAAGGTTGAGCTAGCCAAGAAGAGAGATACCTTAGCATCCCTGTTATCTTTGCAAGTGGAACTGTGGGTTAGATTAGAGCAAGAAATATTTTATTTGTATGCTTCATTAGTTTAGAGCCACAAAATAACAAATAGATCTTAGAATCAAACTTGAAATCTGCCACCTACTAAGGGGAAAATGGTACTAGAATGTTGTTCGACACAAAAGACTTTTGTATGTCATACGCAAGTATTGAGATTGTGTACCTTAGACTTGTATGTATATGTTGTGGAGCATCCATCTGAGATTGTACTTCAACCTTAACCTTAGAAGTAGCCTTACACAGTGAACGTCAAAAAATAGATATCTTGTTACAAATGAGAAATGTAGTAATGGATGTTCTAAATCGAACTTGATATAATACATTGTAATGTGCAGGTCGAATTGGAGTCAGTTCGCGTTCGTGAAGATGAAGCTCATCAATCTAACTAGAAGTTTGCTAAGGATTTCGAGAGGTTGAGATAGGCGAATGAAGATAGAGAAGATCAACATGTGAAAGTGCATCTCAAATTTGTTAAGGCAATACAAACTGCTGTCGATCTAACTCGGCAGCTCGAGGAGAGGAATGCTGAAATTGAGAAAGTGTAAAAAGAGTTTGAAGAATTAAAGGAACATGCAGCGAAACTCAAAAGTGAAAATTATGCTTTGACGGTAAAGAGCAGGGAGGCCAACATGGCCCGTTACCGCATACAGGCTCTAGAAACTTCAGAAGTAGATCTGAATTAGTTGGTGGCTAGTTTGAGAAATGATTTGGCAAGGGAAAGGATTAATCAAGAGCCAATTCGAACTAACCTGGCGAATAGCAGGAGCGAACTGGGGCAGTTGAAGAAGAGATTAGTCGATAAATATAACTAGCTAAAGGGAGTTCAAGATGATTTATCTACGTCAAAAATTGTAGCTGATCAATTGACTATAACTTTCTCTACAAAGGATATAGAATTTCAGGCGGTTCAGTAAAGATGCAATGAGTTGAATGAAAGGGTGGCACACTTGAAAGCTGAATTAGGTCAGACCAACTCGCGTACCAAGAATGCTGAGACTGAGGAGCTCTCAAAAAAAAAGAAAAATGATGGCAGAGTCGTTCTTGTCCAAGGCGATATTGTTGCTTATCACCTCGAATAAGGCAGTTGGAGGGTGATATTATTCAAATTCAAGGGCATGTGCGTAAAGGGGTTGAGGAATTACAGACGTGTTATATAAAGTTGGACGCTGCTCTCATCAGGGAAAAACGGTCAGAGCGTGTTATTAGATCGAAAGCGATTGTGATAAAGGATAAAGAGGAATTGTTAAAGAAAATTATGGACATGGATGAGTTTAATAAGGAGATTGAAACACTTCGTGCTCAAGTTGTTGAGTTGGAGGCGATTAATCAAGATGAGTCAGCAAAAGCTGACAAAAATTCTGCAGAGAACATTACCTTTATAGATTGGGTAGACAGAGAACTAAAGAATCGATCAGTTAAGCACAAAAGATTAAAAGATTACCTTCAGAGGGAAAGGTCAGCTTAGTCTCACTCAGTTGTAACTCAGGCCTTACATTCAGACTTGTTGAGGTTGGTATTGCTTATTTTGTAGAAGAAGTAAAAAGAATTGAGTTAGAAAAAGATACCTTGTTTGACTTTATGTCAAAATGGGAATGTTTCCGCATGGTTGACATAGATCGAGGTGATTATACCAGCTCTATGGGAACGAATCTGGGTCCTCGAACTGCTGAATTAATAGAGGAGGGAAGGACTGCTATCATTTCTTAAGCTTAAAAATTCATGGCTAGTTGACCTCCTACTGTAGGGGTAAGCGAAGCTGACATCCCCACAACAAAAAATACACCTTTGTAGTGGTTGTATGCAAACCTTAAAAGAAATAATATTTGTTGTAGACATGTTGAGAGATGAAAGCTAGTTTTACCTTTCTTATGTCTGATTGAGCTCTTCGATCGAAAACTAGTATCACCTTCGTTTTAACCTTAGAGTTTAGTAAATTCAGATGAGTCAGGCATAACCCAAATTTAACTGATAGAACATCGTAGACATATAAAAAGATATGAAGGCTTGTATTACCTTTGCCTTATCTTATGTTTGGAAGAGTCCGTTGATTGAAAACAAGTGCTACCTTGCCCTAACTGTAGGAAATGTAGTAGTGTCAGTCAAAACAAGCGTATTCTGGATTTAACTGGCACAATGTCGCAAACATATGGAAAGAGATGAAAGCTAGTATTACCTTTACCTTATCATATTTCAGGAACAGTCTGTTGATTGAGAACAAGTGCTACCTTTCCCTAATCACAGAAGATGTAGTAGAGTCATCCAAACTAAGCGTATTCTTGATTTAACTAAGATGAGTTCGATCGAAAGCTAGTATTATCTATGCTTTAATCTATGTATTTTCTACAAAATAGAAAGGTGTATGGAGAAAATTATAATTTTCATTGATTTCTAAAAAATGATGTAAATTGAATGGAGATAGAAATCTCACTTTTGGAATGAAGATAAGGAATGGACCCTCCTAATTGTCTACAAGTTTCCTAGCATGAGGCTCTTTAAGATATTGAGGTATTTCTGTGAGGACGAGATCATTAATTTAGAAGATACGGCTTCTAACTCGTTTTTTTTACAAACTGGCCAACATGTGGTGATAACGACCTAGGTTAGCGATAGGGCGTTCTCTGGTTTCATCGATCCAATTGAGGTTACAAGCCAATTTGAACTTATTTTCTTCGTCTGTTAGCTCGTGATCTCAGACTGGATGATGGTATTCATAAGGAATGACGGCCTTAGTGCTACAGGAAAGGAGGAATAGAGTAGAGGCCGTAGACTGACGTGGAGTTGCACGATATGCCCATAAGAGATGAGGAAGTCTGTGAACCCAATTTCCTTTTTTTGAGAGTGTAGCCTTTTCTTGAGTCTATCAATGATGGTTTTGTTGGTGATTTTGGCTTGGCCATTACCTTATGGGTAGTAGGGATTAGATGGTGAGTGAATGATGCTGTGTTGGTTGAGGAAAGCATAACAATTATCAGTAGAATAATGTTTTACCTTATGGTGCATGCAGTACGGACGGTTCTCGATTGGTTGTAATTGTTGGGAGGGACGGTAGAGCATATATCCTTTAGGAGGATCGACTTGGTTTATGATCCTCCTCTCCAAGGGTTACCTGTATTTCCCTTGGCGCACTTCTGGTCACCCTGGTTCTCCTTAAGTTTTGTGTTCCGATCGGTAGATGGACCTTTCATGGTAAGGACGAATTTAGTAGATTTATGCTTCTCGGATATCATCTTTTCTTGGTTGACGTAACTATTGACCTTGGTGATCATATCCTCCAAGGTCGCAGGTTTGTTAAGGAATAGGTACTTTTTGGCTTTGCAGTCTAGCTGGAGTACGTTGGTGAAAGCAGTAACAGCAGTAACAGCAGTTTTTTTATCAAGATTATCCACTTTTTGTGCTAGCTCCAAGAACTTTTTTACAAATTCCTTAAGCTTCTCTCTGTTGGACTGTTTGAGACTAATAAGAGAATACAAATTCTCCTCTTTGTCTCTGTTATGAGCATGCACCTTGATGAATTGTTTCTGCAGCTGGTCGAATGTGTATATGGAGTCTTCAGGCAGAGAGTGGAACTATCGGAGAGGTTCCTCCTGTAGACTTGTGGTGAACAGATGGCATATGATGTGGTTGAAGTTAGAGTATAACCCCAATGAGTCACGGTATTGCTGAATGTGCTCCTTGGGATCAGTACCTTTATATTTGCAAATCTTTGGAGTATGGAAACCTTTCGGAATGTCCAAATCAAATAGTTTTTTGGTAATCCAACTTCCTTACATCATGGTAAGGTCGTCGGTAGTGCCCAGAACTTGTGCTTCGATCAACTCTTAATACGCTTGTCAATATGCTCTTGTGTGACATAATGACGGATTGGTGGAGTGGTTTAATGATGAGGTTGCGGAATATGAGTACCGATACCTTCACTCAAATGATCTCAGGCCAGAACTCGGGGCTGAGGTCGCTGCTCTCCCTCTTGACGTATGGAACCCTGATGACCCCAACTGATCTCAGATTGAATCTCTCCCCCCAAATGAATGGAAGGTTGAGGCTCATTCTAAATATGTCTGGAAATAGCTTTGCTGGTTGCTCCTTAAAGTCCTAATCTTTCACGCGCAAAAACTTGAGAGGCTTCTGGCACCTGATCACAATCTCGAGTTAGAGGAGCCTGTTAATTATTCTGCAGAGCTTGTAAGGTAGTCTTCAATATTATCATTTGATCTTCGTGTCGTTTGAGTACTGTCAAACTAGCCTGCCATTTGGTGTTGAGCCCTTTTTCACGGAGCTCTCAATCGCGAGTTAATTATTATTCGAGCTCATTGTGTTTCTCTATTTCAGTGTTAAGATTCGCTCGTAATTCTGTAAGTTGTTCTGGCTCAACCGAGAGATCGAGCTGGATTACGGTAGCTGGTTTCCTGGATATAACCATGTTGGATATATTGTAGTAGACTAAGTGAATGCAGTAGGATATTGTGGAAAGAATCTCTTTCCCACAGACAGTGCCAAATGTAATGGCCTAATTCTGTGAGCTCAAAATGGGCTAGAATTAGTACTTACACTAATGTACCTGTGACAAAAATCAAATTGATAAGAAATGATGCAGGTGTTTAGCGCGGAAAGCCTATGAATAGGTTAAAACCACGACCTCATGTTGATGGTTTTTGTAACTGTGATGTTTATTGCTTGAGGCTGTTGATGTCTTATTATAAGTTATTTCTAGACTTATAAATGTTTTGATCTTGTGAATAAGAAATTTGGAAATGTTTAAGAATCTTTAAGAAAGTATAGTTTTCTTGGTGATTCCTTGTGTAATTTTTCTGGTCCTTGTCTCTTTTGGAACGTTTTCTTTATATAGGCATCTTTCGCAGTTCTTCATCGTGCTGAAGTATGTTCTCTGAACAATGTGGTTAGTGGCTATTGACAAAATAGCTGTTAAGTTTGTGAGAGGCAGGTGGATTTAACTTGTTCAGGTTTTTCAGTTTTAGCTCGACCCACGTTCTTCATCAGTTCGTAGAGTATATGGCAATGTTCACTGGAGGAGTCGTGTGAAGAATGAGTAAGTCTGATATGGAGGTAATTCGAGCTGGAGACAGTTTGATTTTAGGTAGGATTGAGGGATAGGTCCCTACACTTACCATTTCGAGTAGAACAAACCCCATTCTTTCATATTGATCAAATACCTTAGAATGTGTCTGATCTCAATCCAATGCCTTTGGGTAGGAACAAAACTATGGCAAGCCAAACAATTCACTGTGAAAGATTCATTGGGTCTAGTATACCCAGCTAACTATAGCAAAGCACCTCCTAGCTATGGTATCATAGCCTTAGGAATTTCTCCCCCAATTAAGATGGTAGAAGATGTCGTTGTCCACATCCAAATGTTGAACGCACAATAAATGACTTAGCATCGTGTGCTACATCCATATCAAAGTATTAGATAACTCTTCCGATATATATTGCTTGGTGTATGAGTGCCACTATCAGAATGTTCGATTTGTAAATCGAGATACTCTTGATTTCCTAAGGTCTTGTATTTCAAATTCCTTCTGAAGGTATTCGGAGGCTCACGCGATCTCCCCTGGAGGTCTAATAATATTAAAATCATGTAGTACACTGTTATGATGAGTGAAGCTAATATCTTTGTTTTAAATAAGAATGCATAGACATATAAGGATATTTGCAAAGTCCCTGAT
Organism: Kingdonia uniflora; assembly: GCA_014058105.1. Classification (NCBI taxonomy): domain Eukaryota; kingdom Viridiplantae; phylum Streptophyta; class Magnoliopsida; order Ranunculales; family Circaeasteraceae; genus Kingdonia; species Kingdonia uniflora. The sequence continues at coordinate 28,508 of JACGCM010001382.1, forward strand.
CCTCAAATACTCAGTCATCTTACTAAGTCTCATGGGCCCTGATTGCTTCAAGTTAATACATTTTTTTCTAATTTTATTACATTAGGGCTGGCAATTTAACCCGCCTCGTCGGGGACCCGCTTCGCCCCACCCTTAATGATACGAGTTTGGTATGACTATAGCGGGTATGGGGCGGGTTTGGTTTAAAAAAAACCCATTTATTTAATGGGGCAGGTCTGGTTTAAGGCTTAAATAAATGGGGCCCCATTACCAGACCCATTTATACATGATATGACATGAATACCCTTACATACAAGTTAAACCTAATTTTGATTTCTAAACTCTCAAGACATAAGACATGTTTCTTCCTCCTCTCCTACAGCCCTGCCTTCATAACTTCATTTCAACCTCCATCTGTCCATGAACTTCTCTTCTTCTTATACAAACCGATCGAAACTAGTTGGCTTCATTTCAACCTTATTCTGAAGACATGTTTTCAGTTATGGATCAATGCAGAAGTGAGGGTTAAATTGCCTCTGATCTTTAGTTGGCTCAAGTGAGGGATAAATTATCTCTAATCCTCAGCTCATTTTTCCTCATTCTGTTCAAGATTAAATGAAAAATTATCACAAACATATTCCTAGCAGCTCATTTTTTTTTCTTCTGTACAAGTGATTTATGATTTTTAAACGGGTGTTAAATGGGTAATGGGGCGGGTTTGGTATAGGCAAATTTAAACAGGGTGGGTTTGGGTATTCTCCATTAAAGTTAAATGGTATTGGGGTGGGTTTCGGGGTAGGGTAATTTGGTGGGTATGGGGATGGTATTGCTCCACCCACCCCAAACCCGACCCATTGCCACCCCTATATTACGTACACACCTCGTGTGTCGGGCTTAATTGCATCCAGAAGCTTATAACTTCCCAAGTAGCTTTATGTAGATATATGTATCTAGTTTCCCATATAGATACGCGGTATTTACATTTGACGCATATCTAGCTTGTCAATAATAACTTGACAGAATGATAAGTACTGAAACATTATAGCGTCTATAACCGGGTAATAGGTCACAATGCAATCGTTGCCAAATCTCATAAAGATTTCTTGGGAAACTAGTCTTGCCTTGACCAAATTATCTTTCTGAGTTAATCATGCTTCTGTACCTTTTTCATTTATAATCAACAGACTCAATGGTATCACTTTGCATTATGTACAAGCTGAGCTCTGCTTGGATTCTAGGCACCTACTTTTCTTAATGTACAACAACACATAGTCGTGTACAATAAGTAGTTCTGAATCCTCATCCTTGATGACGAACACATCAGCGAATATGAATACCTTATCGATAGGTGGTTCCATCCTCGATGAACCGACTACACTATAAGTCATATTTGTCCCTTATTTTGTAGCTCCTCGGTACAAAATACTTTCTTCCAATGGTGTTCTACATTAAGCGTGAGCCTCTGATTCATTTGTGGTACTAATTCCCTCAGAACGTTCAGCTGTGGTACTAGTTCCCCCGGAACGTTATGCTAAGTAGGTGTATTACTTGCAGGTACATACACTTACGGTACGTCAATAATGCCTATAAATTCGTCTAGCAATTCATTTGTGACCTATTGGATGTTTATAATCTGCTGATTCTTATTGTCACCTAACTTATATATAGGGATCTAGATGAGACAAAGATGGTGATTTCCAAGACCTCTTGGAAACATCCTCAGCATTGACTGTCATATCTCCCCCCAATATAGGGAATATCGTCTCATCAAAGTAGCAAATATCTGCCTTGTAGTATATACGTCACCAGTGGGTTAAAATATCCAGTGATAAATACGAATCATAACCCACATAATACCAGGCCGACGTTGAGGGTCTCATCTTCATATATTGTGGTGGTATAATTAACACCTGTATAAAATATCTAAATGTTTTTCGATGGGATATACCGGGCTCTGACCCAGTTACTAGTCATTTTTTTGAAAAAAAAATATTTGATGATTTGCTAAGGGACGAACCCTAATTAGTAATGTGGGAGCAAGAATACATACCCCAGACACTAGCCAGAAGCTGTGATCATAATAATAATGGCTTAGCAATTATCCTAAATTGCTTGATTAGGTTCTTCTCCAATCCCGAGTTGGGTATGGTAAAGGGTACTCACGATGCTCAATCATTTATCCCATTTAGCGATAAAATAATCATCAAAAGCCTATGCGACCAACTTCCAAACTCCTATCAAGTCGCATTGATCGACTTTGATCCGTTAATCCAGGAATTAAGCCTATGATCGAATAATCTAAGTAAGAAGTCATGTTAACGTTGCATTCCTAGATTTGTTGAGTAGGCAAACGTAAGACCATCTAATAGATGCATCTTTTATGACTATAAATATTTAAGTGGGCCACAATATGGATGGATAGGTCCCTGTGTATCTCCATGGATGCACTTGGAACAAAGGCTGGAGATCCCATCCCACCTTGGTTATACTAGGATAAAATAATAAACTTTTCTCGAAAGCAATCGTTACACGTACACTCTCTAGATCTTTTCTCCTTTTAAGAAAAGTTGAAATGTAATCCCGATAATCCTCTTAGTTATCCGAGCCCTAAGGGGTATATTAGAAACCGTTCCAATAACGTGTTCTAACCTTTACACATGGAGTTAATGTACAGAACTTTGTCTGTCATTTTCTCCGAAAGTCATTACGTGATAAGTATTATCATGTATCTCCCTAAACTCAGTAAAATCTAACTGGATTTACAAGTTTATAAAGTGGACTAGATACCCTATATCGTATCGTTAGAGAGTAATAGTATAACGCACTTAGTACGTTCTATCATGTTGGTTATGCCAATAATATTATCTATTCGGGAAGGGTGGTCTGCTGCCACATTCTTGACACCTTATTTTTATCCCAAATCTCGGTATCAAACTCCTGAAGTAATAATATCTACCAGATTAAGCGTTTCTTGGTATTCTTCATAGAGAGAAGGTGTTTAAGAGTTGCATGATCCATGTAGACTATCATTTTGGAACCTATGAGATAAAAAAATAATTTCACTAGAGTAAAGACTGTCACTAGAAGTTCTTTCTCTATGGCTGTGCAATTGAGTTGCACGCATCATTAAAACTTTTACTGGCATAATAGATGACAAGCGAAAGGTTATCAATGTATTGTGCCTAAACTGCACCAATGGCATAGTCAAATGCATCACACATCAAGTCAAAATGTTTATTTCAATTAGGGGGCTAGATGATGGGTGAAGCTGTCAGACGTGTCCTGAGATTCTCAAAGGCTTTAAGACAGGGATCATTGAATAAGATAGTGGTGTCCTTGGTGAGGAGATTGCTAAGGTGTCGAGCGGTTTTTGCTAAACTCTAGAACAAAACGTCGGTAAAATCATGCATGCCCTAAGAATGAATGAACATCCTTGACTGTTTGTAAGGGAGGCATACTGGATATGATATCTATCCTGGCTTTATCTACTTTGATTCCCTTTGCTAATATGGCATTTCTTAATATTATGCCTCTTTTTACCATGAAGTAGCATTTTTTCCAATTTTGAAAAATATTTTTTTGTTGATACCTAGCAAGAATAAGAGATAATGGTGGAGACATTGGTTAAACGAATCTTCAAAGTGGGAGAAGTCATCCATGAAAACCTCAAGGAAACGCTCAGCCATGTTAGAGAAGATACTTAACACACATCATTAAAATGTTGTCATAGTATTGCATAACCCAAAGGGCATGCGGTGACAGGAAAAAGTGCCAAAAGGACAAGTGAATGTGGTTTTCTCTTAGTCTTCAGGAACAATGAGTATTTGGTTGTATCCAAAATATCCATCAAGGAAACATTAATATTTGTGACCAGCGAGACGTTTAAGCATCTGGTCCATGAATGGCAATGGAAAATGATCTTTTCGAGTGACCGAATTAAGCTTATGTAGTCTATACACACTCGCCACCCTGTGATCATGTGAGTAGAGACAATATCATTGTGATTATTCTTCACAACAGTGTTTCTAGACTTCTTAAGAACAACATGAATTGGGCTCACCTATGGGTTATCAGAAATAGGATAAATAATCCCAACATCAAGCAGTTTCAGAATCTCTTTTCTCATAACCTCGGCCATAGTTAGGTTAAGCCTTCGTTATCCTTCTCGGGACTTCTTAGTGTTATCCTCGATGTTTATCTTATGCATGCACATATAAGGACTAATTCCCTTAATATCTGAGTTGTTCTATCTAAGAGATTTTAAGTTTCCTTTTAATACACGCATTAATTACTCTTTGTTTACAAGTTTTAGGTCGGATGCTATAATTCCAGGAAAAGTCTCATTAGGACCAAGATAAACATATTTGAGATTTTTCAGGGAGAGGTTTAAGCTCGAAGTTAGTGGGTACTTCCTCTGCTTCTGGAAATGGATCTTTGATTTTCAATATTTCAATATTTCAACATTATCATTGTTATCCAAAATTGTAACAGAATCCAACAAGATATTGACCTCACTTATGAGGTCATCAATGCCTAAATCCTATCCAAAATGTGCAAGACAAGCTTCTAACGGGTCCCTAGAATTTGAGTTATAAAATGTTATGTTTACAACAGTACCAAGCATGTTACACTCATCAGGTTCATCTTCAAGCAGAGTATGAGTTGCATTGAAGATATTCAAATTGATAATCTTATTCCCATAAGTCAATTTCATAGCTTCACTACGATAGTTGATCAACACATTAACGGTGGCCAAGAGAGGCCGACCAAGGATCACAATTATCATATTATTTGGGTCTTCAACCGGGTTTATTTCAAGGACCACAAAGTCTACAGGATATAATAAAATCATCAACCTAGACAAGTATATCCATCACAACTCCCTTAGAAATTCTAATGGATCGTCCAACTAGTTGCAAGGTTCTGCGTGCTGGTTTTAGTCCTTCTAAACCTAACTGCTCATATATTGAATAAGGGATCAAGTTGACACTGATTCCCCCCTCCTTTTCTTCCATATCAGTTTCTCTCATGGTTCCCCAGGTTTGTAATATTTTAGTCGTCTCTTCTTGGAAGTCCAAACCCTCTACATCATCCTTATTAGTGTATTTCCCTAAGAAATTTTTTTGCAGTTCTCCTGGTTTCAGCATCTAATCCATCATGAAGATTTGTAGTTAAAACCCATGAGTTGATACCGTGATGAGGGCAATGTAGGAGCAGTCCCTTATATCTCTCAATATTATCTATTAAGTTATCTTCATAAAGTTAGGTAAACCTAAAAATGGCCATTTGAAGGCTTTCAGTTTTCTCAATAAAGAAAAACTTCTTGTGAAAAGCTTTGGTAAGCATCTCAAAACTCGTGATTGATTTTGACTGTAGAGCTTGAAGCCATCTCTTAGCTTTTTGTTGCTTCCATTTCATTCTCATTCCTATACTTTTTGAGGAACATTATATCATCAAAATCCCTAATATGAGCGTATGGGCTTTCATCGTCTCTTGAGAATTTTGGCAATGAATTGATGAGCGCATGATTTATCATTTTTGGGAACATGTGATCCTTAAATTGGATCCGCACGGGCCCTTAACCATTCCCATTGTCATTGGCATCTCCCATCTCAAATGATTGGGGTGGAATACTAAACGGAGTGAGTGAGGAAATTGGATTTGGATTGAGTCTCAATGGAGATACAAGGAAAACAAAGGTTCTAACTCACCCTTAATAGAGAAGAATTCCCTATGGGTTAGGTTTGTTTGGTCTCTCGTATCAATAGAGATTAAAATCTCTAATTGGGTTAACTCACCTACCTCGAAGTGGATCACACAAGAATGAGGTGCACAAACAAAAACATAACCACCTTTTCAAATGGGCCTTAATTATGGTCAAATTGTGAACCCGGTCTCAATGTTCGATTGCTCATATTCCTGATAGTAGTGTATGGGTTCGCATGTTGAGTTGTGTATATTCGCTTTAGTAATAACTCGCGTGTAGTTCTAGTTATCTAGAAGCATTTGTGCTTGAAGGTGGGGCAAACTGTTTATAATTACCTTTCCACACTGGTTATGCCAGAGAAAGTAATTCCTCCAAACAAACACAGTGGGTCTCAATGAGTGCGTTCCTAATGATCCCAATCCGAGCTCTATAAGCCTTTTTGTCTATCTATGTATTTTATGGCTTAATCTTGGTTTCTTTTAAAGTCAATGTCTTGTTTCAAAAAATATTAAAATGGGTCGTGACCTCCAAGGGCCCTAGTGTGCGGTACCACACACGGGTGATGAAATCTCATTTTTTGTTTTCCCTTTTTCTAATGTTGAATTATAAATTATGCAAATATCAGGTACATGAGCAACAATTGACCACTTTACAGGAGGGTGTGGTAGGAGAAATTTACCTATGGGGTGGCCATTTTAGGGGCTCGCTATTTACCCGGCCCGATAACACCGCTGAGATGGCACACCCGGGTTCTCTGGCTTAAGAATGCATTGAAGAAAGGTCCACCCCGGATGTGGGTTCCAATATAGCCCCTGTACAAAAAATTACACTTGTATCCTCAATTTAATTATGCACTTAATAATCAAGAATACAAATTGTTCCTTACTACAAGTTACTTAAAGAGAGAGAGAAAATAAATAAAAAATGCCATCTAGTTTTTTTTTTTTCAAATTACACGGAGAGCAGAAGAACGAAATTGTGAAAGCAACACAACTCAGCAACACTAGGACCATACGTTTTGTATGTTCTAGAAACGTTGGGTCAAACTTTCAATATTACTCATAAACGCTAGGCTCTTTGCTTCGAAAACTCAGAAGTGCTTTTCTTCTATGGTTTTTTCCCTTTTCCCCCCACCAACTTAGCGCCTTGTATGTTTTAGGAACGCAAGACCAAAAAATTTTCCTCTTTTGTGTTGGGCTAGTGGTTTGGGATCACCTTTTGGAGAGATGAGAGAAAGAGAGATCACAAGTTCGAAACCCAATACCGGGGGTCATCCAGCAAGATTTATCTTAACTTAAAATGGACTGTGCGGCTTACGGAGGTATTATGGGGAGCCCTGGGAGACTAGTTAGGAGAATGGTGAAAAGTGATAAACCCGCCAAACTTCTGGATTCCAAAAAAAAGGCCATCAACGCTAGGGCCCTAGCGTTAAAAATACTATAGAAACGCAATGCTAACATTTTTTTTAATATTATCCATCAACGCTAGAACCCTAGCGCTGAGAGCTCATATTTTTTTTCTAACTTTTTTCATCAGCGCTAGGTCTCAAACGTTGAAAACTTAAAAATCATTTTTTAACTAAAATGTTAAGCGTAGTGAGATTAACAAAACATGTTTTTGTATTAGGATGCTCTTCTTTTAAAAATAGACGACTATGAAGCGTAGTGAGCTCTAGCGCAATCACGTAGTGAAGTTAGAACCACCATTCTCTTCTTCCCACCCAAAGGTTTAAATTTGAAGTGTGGGAGGTCAGAGTTAATGGCCCTACTCGGTGTTGTGGTCTTAGATGATGCAATTGGTTACAACATAGTCAAAGATCATAAGCAAATCAGGGATAATTTTGAGTTTTCTTTTAGAAAGCATATGAGCGTTTCACAACTGTATTGCATGGGGTTGTAAATTCCTTCCCGATCTTCTATAATACAAAACCAAAACAAAATATCTCAAATGGAAGATAAAAATAAATAAAAAACAATGCCCAAATGAAAATGAATATTGGAAAGAAAAAAATGAATGTTAAAGCAAAGTGACTAAATAAAAATAAATTAAAAAATCTTTTTTAATTACCACTCGAAACCGGCAACGGCGCCATTTTATATAACGGTCCAAGTCCAGTCTTGTAGACAATGGCTTAAAGGTTCGAGTGTCATTCACTTCCAAACAGAACTTGAAAGGTATTTTGGTTTGTGTTTTAGTAATCTAATGTTGTAAAACCACAAAAATCAAAGATTTGGTTTTAAAATAAAATGAAAGTATAAGGGTTTTAGATTTCACCGCCATTAACGAATAATACCAACGTAGTTCTGTATATTTCTCCAAATATTGAAATAATGAATGTCGACTATTTGTCGATGTAATCCCATGATCAATGAAAACCTAGTAGAACATATTGTATGAATTAAGTATATACCAAAAATACATTCGCGAAAGACAAGCATACTATGAAATTTTATTAGTAACAATATTTTAGAGAAATACAATATTAATACATTTTGTGTTAAAATAATTATTATGTTATTTGAGAGTCTCAAAACTCAACCTATATTTCTACTTAAAGAGATCATAGGAAGATAATGAATCTTGCCTACGACATAGTGATGGATTTTTTAATTTTTACACTCTGCTCATATCGGGGTGGAGAAGAATATATTCTACTACATGGAATTATACGTTAATGACGGCTCAATCTTCACCCCTAGTAAGGATTTAGCCGGCCAGTACAATAATGATAAACTCAAGATAATATGATAAAGAAAAGAAATATACATAAACTAAAAACAAAAGATGAGAATTGTATTGATGAGAAACAAAACTTACAAAATTCTTCAATGCTACAAATAGATAAGAATTGTATTGTTTTTAGTTTATGTATATTTCTTTTCTTTATCATATTGTATTGATGATAATTGTATTGATTCCACTCTTGTATCCAAATGTCAACCTCATAACTCTTCCAAGAAGAAGCAATCGTTCAACGACGATCATGGGGTGATAATCTGCAGTACTATATAGGTATTGGGTTCCTCTCTGGTGCCATTCTTGGTGGTGCCAAAGGGTCTTTCTAAGGTTTCAAAGCAACTGAGAAAGGCGATTTGATGAAGTTGAGATTAAATCGGATTTTGAATTCTAGTGGGCAAACTGGGAGGAGATTTGGGAATACTTTTGCTATTTTGGGTTAATTTTGTGAGTATGTCATCAATTGGCTTTTGTTTCTTAAAGCTTGATTTTTGGGTCGATTTCGGTTTTGTTCAACTTTTTATCGGATCGGTTTTGATTAGGGATAATTCGATTTCGGTTTCGGTTTCAATATTTACAAACCGAATTTTTCGATTTCGATTTGAGTTTCGGTTTAGGCACAAAACTGACCCCAGAGACCCATGCTCACCCCTAGCTATACCCTAGCTCCACTAATTATTTGCATTAGTTTGTATTGGCGGAATGCTATTTTTTCAAGGTTAGATAAACTTATAAGACATTATTCTAGTGCATCGGGACCACCATCGATCTATAATTTTTTGCAAACAAGATGATGACTTGGTGTTGAACAGATGTTGAAGCATACCTACCCCGAACAAAGCCAACCCCTCTTTGAACAATAGAACTGATATAACGACTTAAGATGCCCTAAAAAAACACAAAACAAAAGACTTGCATAGCAAACATTTTTATTGGACTTTGATCTTTGCTTTGTATTTTCACTCTCACACCAACCCTAACACGTGCAATGATACTACAAAATTTAGAAGCTTTTAAAGACATCAGCTGGACTGAGGTTTCTTGGGTGAACATGCAGAATACATCCCCGTGCGCAATTTAGTTTTATCCGTTATCCTCGTGGCATACAAATAATCAACCAAATAACATACACACAATAATTCACACACTTAACACAATATTTATCGGAGGTTCACCCTAAGGCTATTACCCACCACTAAGTTAGAAATCCATTATGTATCCAAGTTCAATTACAAGCCCTCAAGAGAATCCAACGAACAGGGAATTCCCTAATCTCATAATACCCTCGCATAGATTTACAAGTGAAAAAGAAAACTAGAGATCCATTACGACCCTGAAGATTACCTCGACAAATACCATGTTACCTTCTTCTTGAACCCCTTCAATCTTCTTTTTTCATTGATTTCTTATCTTAGCAACTAAGAGGTAATTCCCCTCTCACCATCAAATTCTAAGAGAGAACTCTCCACCTCCTTTCTTGTAAAGACCAACTCTTTACAAGGTCTATCATAGAGGCTACATCTCTTTTAGATTTCAGGTTAGGTTTCTACTAACCTTAGAGGTACTTTTTATAACAAAAAAAAACTAAAACCTATTCTTACATGAATTAGGAGTTTCCAATACTTATCATACTTAAAGTAGAAGTATTCCAAAACAAAACAAAAAAAACTCCTAAAAGGGACAAAAAAACGTCCAAAAGACAAATCTACTTCGAGTACAACTCGAACTCAAATTCAGTGCCCGAATCTGCCTCAAGTTCTGATTATAACTTCTGATCCAGCGGTTCTATCACTGATCCGATTGTTGTCCCAGCTTTGTATCGACGATATCTACAATTTTCGCTCTTTGACATTTTGCATCGAACTAACGCCCTGATCACCATAATCAGATCTTTCTATTTTTAATCTATTTCCTTCTGTTTTAAGCCGTAAATACTAATAATCTCCACCTCGGCGAAAAAGATCAATTCATGTCTTTATTGACCATCAATACCGTGAACAAACCCATTAACAAAACCGCTGAACTTGTTTACTTCGTATCCGCTACCCACGATCAAAACCTTTTCGTACCCAAAACTGGATATATACATTCGTCAAAATCGACGAACATCCATTAGCTTTTTTCTCTCCATGATAAACCATGCTTCCGAACTTGCTCTACCTACAGCCATGAACCTATACCGCTCCAACTTACGCTTGAACACAACCCCATAAGCACCATCAAATCCACCCCTGAACTCTATCACAGAAAAAATAGCTTCTGAAATAGTAATTTCATTTATACCAATGAAATCACACAATTTTGCCTACAACAACAAAATCATAACCAGTGTATGTTTAATCTATAAAGAAAAAAAATTAAACAATATACAATAACCCAGTCATGTTGAACAAACTTGCAAAATATGACTTTATGTTGCAAACCTAGAGTCTCCACACATCGACACACTTTGTCACCACATGAACCATAACTTGCGACCATGATTCATAAAAATTGTGACCCGCCAATTTAATAATAAACTATGGTAAATGACTTGAGGTGTCACCAGGATTACCAAATTTAACGAACATCGGTCTTAAAGAAAAATCATCCCCCCTTACTGAACTTTAGAAGCTTTTGTCAGAACCGCTCCACCTTGAACAAAGTACCATGTTCAAGCCTTTCTCATAACATAAACCATGTTGCCATGCTTATATACAATATCGTTTTCATCTAAATCTGTTCCTCCCAAACTCTACTGCATGAGAAAATCATGTAGCCAAAATAACCGAAACCAAATCCATCTTGAAAAAAAATCAAATATTCTACTTAACCTTCGAACCCAAGAATCTTCAAGAACTATAATCCCAAGGTCTTAACCTCGCTCTAATACCAATTATTAGGGTGAACGTGCGGAATACATCCCCCGCGCGCAATTTGGTTTTATCCGTTATCCTCATGACATACAAATAATCAACCAAGTAACATAGACACAATAATTCATGTACACATAACACAATATTTACTGGAGGTTCACCCTAAGGCTATTCCCTACCACCAAGTTAGAAATCCATTATGTATCCAAGTTCAATTACAAGCCCTCAAGAGATTCCAACGAACATGGAATTCTCTAATCTCATAATACCCTCGTATATATTTACAAGAGAAATAGAAAATAAAAGATCCATCAAAAACCCAAAGATTACCTCAACAAATACCATATTGCATACATTCTTCTTGAAACCTTTCAATCTTCTATCTTCATTGATTTCTTATCTTAGCAACTAAGATGTACTTTCTCTCTTACCATCAAATTCCAAGAGAACACCCTCCACCTTCTTTCTTGTAAATATCAATTCTTTACAATGTCCATAATAGAGGCTACATCACTTCTAGATTTCAAGTTAGGTTTCTACAAACCTCATAGGTTCTTTTTATAACCAAAGAAACCTAAAACCTATTCCTACATGAATTAAGAGTTTTTAATACTTATCATATTTAATGTAGAAGTATTCCAAAACAAGAAAACACTCCCAAAAGGGCCAAAAAAGCTTCCAAAAGATAGATCTACTTCAAATACAACTCGAACTCAAATTCGGTGCCCGAATCTGCCTTGAGTTCCGCACCAGCAAACTAAACTGATTATAACTTCCGATCTAACGGTCCGATCGTTGTTCCGTCAATTGGCCTAGTTTCCTAAAGACAATACCTACAACTTTTGGTCCTTGACATTTTGCATCAGACTAACGCCCTGATCACCATAATTAGATCTTTCCGTTTTTAATCCATTTCCTTCCGTTTTGAGTTGCAAATACTAACAAGGTTGCTATTGTTATCTTTGGTCTCGTCACTTGCACGGACATGTGACGGGTGGACCGCATCCAATACTTAGTATTTTGGCATATTGATGCAGCTTTGTGCAAATATAAAGGTTGTAAACATAAACATAAATACTAATTCAATAAAGGTCGCCTGAGCCATCTAGTGTATTTACTGATTTAATAGTTAGTTTTGTCTGTGATACAAATTTTTCTCTGGGATTCTCCTTCAAAATACTAACAATAGAAAACTGGGATATTTGTAAAGACAAATAAATAGTGAAATATAAAGCAGTACTGGGAAAGAAATGCAGTTCAAAATATGTGTGCCACTCATGGAGAACAATCATTCTTTTAAGAAACCTAAAACTCCTAATACTGTAATCAGCTGTCTTAAATGCAAGTTCCCTTCTGCCTCACCAATACCAACTGCTGAATCATCCTCACGCCATTCACATCATCTCCAATTGATTATCTTCCGTAAATACTATAGAGTTTTCTATTCAGATAGAAAAACTCATGCTCAAACAACTAATAAGAAATGCATTATGTGAAAAAATATAACGGAATAGAAAATAAGGAAATTTGTCTCACTTTCTTCATCAAATATTCTTTTTAGGAAATGAGCGAGGTCAAATCCATGGCCTTTCACGAGATCATCATAGGTTCAAGGGGATCCCATATGCTGCCCTTAAAGAGATGCACTGTGATTGAATTAAGAATTAAGAATTAAGAATTCAGATAGATAGATAGATATGTAGAGAGAGCAAGAGAATACGGTAAATGTAAGGCCCACAACACTCCATGCGGTAACTAAACCGACACGCATCCTTAAGTAAGTCCATATTCTATTCTAATGAAAGAGGCTCCTGAAGATTCTTCATCTCTCTGTAAATAACACGAGCAAATGTTAGGTCCAAAGTCCATTTTCTATGAACGAGATTACATTTTGGAAAATGTTACGGTGTTTTTTTGCTTTGTATCGCTTTCATCAGTAAGAACATACATATAACCAAGATCAAGTTTGTTCATGTTCTACTCCTTTGAAATTGATGCCATTATTAATGTCCTAAAGTGTTATCATTTCCAAAATTATTTTGCCTGGAATTAGATTAGAACCCTTAGATCTGCGTGCAGTGGTGGAGCCAGGAATTAGGGTGAGTGGGTGTAAAATAGCATAGGTAAACAGGAACAACGAGGTTTGGAGGCGTGAGCCCCCAAAAATTTTGAGGTTATTGAAGAGTATGTACATATGAATATTTCCCTCATATCATATCTAAACGTGCGATGGATGAATAATGGATACTAGTACATGATTCCTTTTTTTTTCTATAATGTAGAGAAGGCTTGTCTTATGTAATGGTTTATGGTATTATGTGGAATCTATGCTTTCTTACAATGAATTTTTTTAAATAACTGAATAATGATTATGTGGAAAAGCAGAAGTAATAGATCGAATTAAAATTTTATTAACATAATGAGTAGATTTTCTAAATACAGAAACTCTTGTCAAAAAACTGAAAGTTAAGAGCCATATTCAAAAAGTAGAGAGATATAGTTGGAATATAATCTAGGAGATGGATTCAAGGAGAATAATTAGGAAAATTTGAGGAGGAAAATTCTAATATGTTGGGGGAACATTAGAAATATAATAATGCTTGGGAGATATTATAGGCCGGAAATTAGGATATTACAAAAAAAAATTGGAAATCTCAGTGGGGGCAACTGGCCCCGGTGGTTCCTATGTGGCTCCGCCACTGTCTGCGTGTGAAGAACTTATAACTATGTTAACTTATGTTTTGCTAGGAAACATAATTGTTTTATTCTTTTTAAATTTGAATCACTTGGCATTGTTGCTCATGTTCCGTTGGAGAAATTTACCCTTGGTTTCTTGCGTATTATGTTCTAGATCAATTTATCTTTCATTAATTTTTTATTTTAGGGTTTACAAAACCCTACCCAGATAAATGATCCAGGAGGATCTAGATATTAAACTTCTTAAAAGACGTCATGTCTTTCGAACGAGCCTTGGAGCCGTTCGAAAGAGATAGAAGGAAAGTCAAGCCAAGATTTTGTTGTTGATTCCAGGCATATTTGCCAAGGTCGTTCGAACGAGCTTTGGAGTCGTTCAAACAAGATAGAAGACCAGAAGAAGGATTATATCTGTCTTATTTTCTAGGCTTATTTGGGCAAGTTTTTCGAATGAGATTTGAAGTCGTTCGAACGATTCTGGGTTTCCAGAAGACCAAAGGTTCTGTCTCAGTTTTTGAGCTTAATTGGGTTAATCGTTCGAACAATTATCGCGAAAAATTCTATTTTTAGTACGTTTAAGGACAATTTCGTCATATATTGTAACTAGGAAACTTGTAAACCTTCATAAAAGGGCAAGGGTAGGTAATATGAAGAGGATCCATGTTTTACTCTACAACTTAAGGTTTGAGGAGTAACTCATTGTAATCAATCCAAGTGAGCAATAGAAGTTTCTATTATGAAATTATCCCGCCAAATTACTTATTTCGCTGTAAATTCTTCTTCAAGGTTAATCTCTAATTTGATTGTGGATTAAGTAACTGCTTGAAAATCCATTTTGCAAATCAATAAAGATAATTTTTTTCTAGTTGAGGTAAAAATAGGAAGACTAATAGAGGAAGACGCTAAGGGAACTATGTACATTAGGGTGTAATCTTTTCCCGTGTTCGTATATATGTGGTATATGAGGTGCCCCAAAGCCCGAGCTTGCCTAGCACACAAATTAAAAAAAATATAGAAAAAATAGAGAAAAAAGAAGAAGAAAATTCCATGTGCTTGCGAAGAACGTATTCGTGAGGAAATTCCTTCGACTTTCATTTTTTTCCCTTTTTGAAAGTAGCTGAGTTCACACCTTATAAAGGGGCAAGGCTAGGCAAGAAAAGATCATGTTAGATCAATCAAAGTTCTAAGGGAGAAACTTAGATCTTGAGAGAAATTTGATTGCAATCGATTTATTTGACCAATTAAAACCCTAAAAGGGATTTTTCTTAACTAATTTGTATGTTCTTCGTACAATTCTTCTTTTTAGGGTTTCTCAATTCGTATTATGGATTAAGTGGTGTCAATTTTTCAGTTACGATTCTCTGGGGTAATTGTGGTTTATGGTATCTACACGTGACCGTCTCAAGCAAACGAAAGAGAAGCTAGTGAGTCCGTTGAAGATTCACTGGAAGCCTAATTCGAAGAAGGACAATTTGGAGATGGGCTACTTTGAAGATCGACTCACGACTTTGTAAACGAAAGTTTTTGACCTAACAACTACTCTAGGGGAGTTGGTAAAACAATTGTATCTCACAAGCCTCGCGAAGGCTTCTGCTTCGGTTAAACGGCGAGGCCGCTCGAAGAAGAAAGGGGTTATGGAGGGCGATGGTGATGAGGGTACGAAGGAGATAAATAACGATTCTAGTGATGCCGAATCCGTCAAGGGGAGCTCGGGTATTGGTAAATCAATGAATCATATGCATAATCTTCGAATTGACTTTAAGATTGAAATTCTAATTTTTGATAGTTCAATCGATGCCGAGAAGTTAGATAATTGGTTAGATAGGTTAGAGACCTATTTTTCTGTTTACGAATATTCCAATGCTCAAAAAATTTGTTTCTCAATATTAAAATTTGCAAGTCATGCACTCACGTAGTGGAAGTCCTATCAGAAATGCCACAAAATAGGATGTTTAAGTTGGAAAAAATTCAAGGTGTTAGTGAGGAAGCAATTCTATCCAATTGGGTATGAACAAGAGCGATGGTACAAATGGCATAATTTGTATCAAAATTTTAGGCAATCCGTACAACAATTCACTATAGAGTTTCATAACCAAGCGTTAGTTTTGGACATTAATGTGGATGAGTATGAGGCATTCATAAAATATACGGGGAGTTTATCGGAGTCCATTAGAAGAGAATTAAAGCTCTTTAATGTGGAAAATATCGAAGATGCTACCGTTAAAGCTATTGCTATTGAAGGCAAGTATTTGAAGAGTAAAAAGAAAGATGACAAAAGTAAGTTGGGGTACAAGTCTAATTGGAAAATTTATCAAAAAGGGGAGTCTAAAGGAGAAGGGTCCATCCAAGGGGAATTACTATAGGTATTGTAAGGCCAATAGGTACATTTCAGATAAATGTTGGAAACTTCACCTGGAGCTTCGGCTGAAGGAGGAGAGAAGCAAGAAAGGGAAACGTGCATTAGCCACAATGATTGTGGATCTTCTGGATTTAGATAAGCTAAATCCTAAGCTTACTCTAATGCTTAAGCAACCTACAACTATCGACGAGGCGAGTCGGGAAGAACTTTTTCATGTCAGCATTCAAGTGAAGCAGAGCTTGGTCAAGGTCATCATTGATCCGGGTAGTCAGAAGAATTTAATTTCTGAGGCGGTGGTGAAGAAGATGGGTTTGGCTACTGTGGCTCATCCGAAGTTGTATGGTTTGGGTTGGATTCAGAATGACATAGAATTGAAGATCACTAAGTAGTGTACGTTCAAGTTTGCGATTACTGAGAAATTTATTGACGAAGTGACATGTGAGGTGGTTCTGTTGGACGTGTATCAAGTCATCTTGGGTAGCCCTTATCTTTGGGACTGAGATGCAATCCTTTACCATAAAGCTTGCAAGTATCGTCTTGTGAAGGAGGGGATAAAGTTTCATATCAATGCGTGTAAGGAACATATTACTACCAATAATTTAGTAACGGCGACTCAGGCGAAGATGTTGGTTAATGCGAGCGACAAGTTTGTATTGTTGTTGGTACGAAAAGTTCAAGAGGGTCCGTCGGCTAAGGTGTTGCCTACTTTGGCAATGTCTCCTAAGAAACAATCTGATATGGGGAAGTTGCAAGAGGAGTATGAAGACTTGTTTCTGGGCATAGAAGGGATGTCGCACAAGAGGATGTAGAGCATGATATCACCTTGGTAAATGGTGAGCCACTACCCAATATTGGGTTGTATTGGACTTTTGTTACAGAGTCTGATGAGATCAAGAAATAGGTACAGGAACTCCTGGAGTAAGGAGTTATTAATCCAAGTTGCTTACCTTGTGGTTCACCAGTATTATTGGTGCCCAAGAAGGTTGGGTCTTGGAGGATGTGTGTAGATTACCGGGCGCTGAACAAGATTACTGTGAAGAATCGTTATTCGCTTCCACGGATTGATAAGCTTTTAGATGAGTTGCAAGCGGCTCAATTTTTCACCAAGCTGGATCTTAAGTCGGGTTACCATCAAGTTAGAATTCGGGAAGAAGATACTCTTGGAAGACAACGTTCAAAACAAAACAGGACCTCTTTGGGTAGTTGGTGATGCCTTTTGGGTTGTACAATGCACCAACAACATTTATATGGTTAATGAATGAGGTACTTCGTACTTTTATTGATGATTTCGTAATTGTATATTTGGATGACTTCTTAATATATAGTCAAACATGGGAGAAGCACATTGGGCATTTATGCAAAGTGTTGAGCGTTTTGCGATTACAACAACTTTTCTAAATAGGAAGTGCGAGTATATATTGAAGGATGGTTTGATTTATAGGGGCAGTCTTCTATGTATTCCTGAAGGTGGAGACCGTTTGTATTAGATTCGGGAGGCACATTATTCCTGGGTGGCAGGTCATTTTAGGGTCAAGAAGACTCTTTTAAATTTATAGCGTTATGTCCATTAGCCGAAGATGCAGGTGGATGTTGCTCGTGTGGTTCATGGCTGCATACTTTGAAACACATCGAAGCCTTCCAATCTGAAGATAGGACTGTACTTACCATTGTCAGTTCCAAGCCGACCTTGGGAGAGCTTTTGATGGATTTTATGGGTGGTTTTCCCATGACAAGTGTAAGAATGACTATTTGTTTATGGTAGCGGATCGATTCAGCAAGATGATTATTCTTATTCCATGTTAGAAGATGGTCACCGGGGAAAGGGCAGTGCGATTATTTTTTTAAAGACGTCTAGAGGTATTTTGGGCTCCCTTCTTCTATTATTTTTGATAGGGATAGCCACTTTTTAGGGAATTTTAGGAGATCCTTATGGGGGGATGATAGACACTAAGTTAAAGAGAAGTACCAATTTTTATTCGCTGACTGATGGGCAAGCAGAGGTAGTTAATCGCACGTTGGAATATTTACTACGGGGATTCCATTATGAGCATCCTAAGACTTGGGATGAGAGTTTACCGTATCTTCAGTTTGCGTTTAACCGGGCAATTCATGGTTCCACTTTGAAGTCTCACTATACAAAATTAACTAATTTTTGACGGAATTTATGACCGACTTTAGTAGTCACTTATTTATGACAGACGAAAAGGGTCAAAACAGGGTTGATTTTCATACTTAGCGATAGAGCTCGTGTTATATATTCATGCTTATTTTTGGAGAACCCCTGCCATCTCAAATTCACCAACTTGTTTCCCTCCCTCGTAAGTTCATCGATTCCAAACTTGTGATATCCCATTATTTCTTTTTCCTTCCCCATGTTAAGTCTTCGCTACATGAAACTTGAGGGGCCTCCATCCCGGATCATGGAATTGGGTAAGAACTTGGAACCCTAGCTTTAACTTGGAACCCTCCTTCATAAGTGTTGAATTGCTGCTCTAACTCTGTGGATTTGCAAAAGTAATTTGTGTAGTTGTTTACTTTTGAAATTGAGATAAGAATTATTTATATTTTAGATGGTTTTCATTTATCAAATTTACTAATTTTCTGTTTCTAGAATTTTGATGATTTTCAATGGTGTGAATCGAAGAGCAAAGTGATCGAACATGGCTGAAGGAGATGAGCTATAGTGGTTCGTGAATTTGGTTGAATTGAGTTATGCTTTATCATTATGACGTTTAAAGAAACATTCTTTGTATTTTGCAATAGGTAAAGACCAATGCAAGCACTCTTCTCAAGAGTATAAACTTCTTTATTTAGACACAAATTATCTACCTAATACATCCACTAGCCCAAATTTTTTTATTCATGTTTATGAATTACTATTATAAGTTTGCATTATTGATGATTGACATCATCCAAATGCGATGGTTTTATGTAGATCATTAAGATCACATTTTGCTAGAACTCGGGACAACCCCTCTATATAGTTCAAGTAGCGCTTAGAGGTGAGGTTTGTGGCATTGTGCACTTCTACTATTTTGTTCAATTACTTGGTTATCTCGCTCTTTCAATTACTGCAGTAAGCCCTCAAATTACTTTCCCCATCACTTTAATTATTGGCCACACTGGATTTCATGCTACTGGTAAAATCCAACTCCTCTCTGGCATTCTACTTAGTTATGATGAGGAGAACTTTGAATCTGCTGCAGGTTGACGTCATTCGTTAGTAAGAACTTGAAGATCTTTGAAACAGGAAATCCAGTTAAAATCAATGGATAGTGTAGCATTTAAAAAAAAAATCTAGAGCAGTTTTGTACATGTCATCATACAACCAGAGATAATCCTTTGGTACGCCTAATAACCTTGTAAGTTGTAACCTATATTGCATCTTTTAGCATGTATTGAAGATACACTTTGCATGATTCTTCTATGCATGGAATTCTTCTATATATTTTTATTAGGTCATTATGGAACTAATTGCACTCTAGAGTGCATCTTTTGGATATGGAATCTTATGTTAATTTATTGCTATTTATTTATTGTTTGAATTGGTTTGTGTTCTATGTATGTGGAGTACATGTATTAGTTTTTACCCATATATTGGAGTGCGTAAATTTTTTTGTTTTAAGGTGTATGTGTATAACATTTGGTTGGATTTTCTTTTTTCGCAGGGTGGCTTAACAGATGTCTATCTTATTATAACTTTGATGTCATTAATAACATTAAGTTCATGACAATGAGACATATCGTAAGTTTTGATATTTGCTACATTCTGTATGTCTATCTAGACAACAAAGAAGTGAGATGTTGGGGATCAGATGGTAAGATCTTTTTGTAAGCCGCAGAAACTTCCCTCAACATCTTCTCCTACGTCTGGAAATGTGCTGCAAGTGGCAAGGGGTTTTACTCTTCCCATTGGACCAACTACAATCGGGTACTTCTAAAGGTGTCCTTTCATCTCGTGTATCTCCTCAGATATTAATCCACAATCCGATTGAGAAGCTTTAGTTAGTAGAAAGAATGAAGAACACTAATTAGATTTGGAAAAAATAGAGATTCAATTACTTAAACATGAAGTAATCACAATGAAAACTCTCAAACCCTAGGCTTCTCTCAGAACTCTCCTCAGATCTAACATATGAAAAAAAGATAACCGAAGTCCCCTTTATATAGAGGGAACTCAAAATTATAAAATAGAATGCATCTCGAAGCAAATCAACGCTTGAGGAGCAAAACACTGCCAGAGTCGTTCGAACGACTTTACGGCTAATTGGTATAAACCCTTGAAAAGTTGTCTGGTCGTTTGAACGAAACCCAACTCGTTCGAACAAAAATATGGCTCTGGGCCAAAATTCCAGAGGACATGACAACTCGTTCGAACGACTCTCAACCTCGTTTGAACGACTTTGACAAATCTTCAAATAACTCTAGATCATGGCTCCCCCCTTTAGGAGCCTTGAGTTCCTGCTCAAGCTAGAACTGGAGATGTGGGAACGCGGCGATGCCCAATTCCCTGTTGTACAATTTCAACTTACTCGGTAGCTGACCCTTCTTCCCAACTCAGAACGAATCAATAGCACCCCGTCTTGTAGTATGAACCTTCCGCTCTAGAATACCATCCTCCAGCAATAGATCTTCTCTTTCCATCCATAAGTCATCAACTGATGGTAAATAAGTGTCAATTGTAGAGTCTTCATCTAGGAGAGACAGCTTAAAGAGTTTAAATGTTTGCCATTAATAACCGAATTTATCTTCATAAATGGTGGCAAATCCAATTGGAATGCGTTGTCACCAATCTTCTTGAGTATAGTAAATAGACCATAATGGATAGGCTTGAGCTTCTTACCTTCTCCCTTGAGCCGTTCGTTACCCAAATATAACCAAACTAGATCGCCATCTTGAAAAGTACATTTAACCTGATACTTATCGTGTCGAGCCTTATAGTTCCCTTGAGTTTTCTTCAATTATTCAACAACTGCCTCATGAAAGGTGGCAAATCTAACAGAGACGGCTCAAACAGCTTCAAATGCTCAGAATCAATCACTGAATACATCTTCATAAAAGGTGGCAAATCCAAGTGGAATGCATTATCACCAATCTTCTTGAGTATCAAAAATGGGCCATAACGGATAGGTTTGAGCTTTCTACCTTCCCCCTTAAGCCGTTCCTTACCCAAATGCAACCAAAAGAGGTCACCCTCAAGAAAAGTACACTCAACTTTATGCTTATCGTGGCGAGCCTTATACTTTGCTTGAGTCTTTTCCAACTGAGCTTCAACCACCTCATGAACTTTCCTGATCTTCTCAATGAAACACTGATCTTTAACCTGCTCATCTTCCTCCTTCACGGACACCGTCTTGTCGCCAAGACTAAACGCCAAATCAAAAGGGCTTTGCGGCAAGTACCCCAAACAAACTTCAAAATGAGACTTCAACGTGGAACCATGAATCACCCGGTTGAATGCAAACTGAAGATACGGTAAACTCTCATCCCATGTCTTAGGATGCTTTGAATGAAATCCCCATAATAAATGTACCAAAGTGTTGTTAACGACCTCTGTTTGCCCGTCTGTCTGCGGATGAAAAGCGGTACTTCACTTCAACTTAGTGCCCATCATCCCCCATAACTCTTCAGATCAAGAAAGATGTTCTCATTTGATTTAATATCATAATGAGGTTGACATTAAAGATATGATGGCTATTATTAAATAACTTGTTCAGAACTCTTACTTTTAGTGTGTGGAGAGAAATACTAGGATCTTTAGAAGTACACAATGCTACCACAAAATTGTTGTTTTAACCTTGCAAATGAAATCAGAATGAAGCTCCCCTATCATGATATTGATGTTGCAGATATTGATAAAAATAAGAAATTTATGCTAAAATTGGACTCTTACTGCTAGTTTGTGATGTAGGTGCCTATAAAAGTAAAATGGAAGCGAGCTGAAGGAAATGTCTTTATTGCGATACTGATGGCTTCCTAAAAGACAACATAGTACGAACTGGGGTTACAACTAGAGATAATATTGCATTACTTTGGATGCTGCAGCTGGCACTACGAGCACAACATCTATTCCTTTACTTGAGGTCAAAGCTGTTGAAAAATGGCTAAGGCCGGCTGTAGAGAAAGGGTTTAAGAAGATCATTGTGGGGACTGACTCTGAGATTGTTTGCGGCTACATTAAGAACATGTATACTTCTCATTGGAACATGTGTTACATCATACATAAGATTAGAGTGTAGATTGATCAACATGATTTCTTTGATATTGAAACTATTCTTAACTCATAGAGTCTAAGGTGGCATTTGTTTTATGAACTAACTCCAGTTAGAGGTCTGAGTCTGACTCTAGTCAGTGATTTGGACTGACTGAAATCTCTTAGACTTGCTTGTTTTTGCAACTAACTTAACTCAAACTCAGATAAAATACCTGAGTACTCCTCTCTCTACTCAGATCTAATAAGCTAGCTGAGTGGGAGGTTTGAGATTGAGTATACATTTTATCCCCAAATTGTCCCTCCCCCTCCACCTAATTACTGCCCCTATCCTCTCCTCCCCCAATAAAAAAACCAACAGCTCTCGAGCTCAACCCCAACAGATCACAATAGAAATCTCCTCCTCGATCTATCCCTTATCCTTTCCCATTGATTTCTTCACAAATCCCTAATCGATCAATCCTTCGAGCAGCAACAACCCCAATCTCCTCCTCCTTGAGCTCAGCTTCCAACAAATCAACAAAATCCCTCCACCTAATTACTAACCCTAAACAAAAAGGTTTCAGGGGAGAGAAAATACCCACAGACAACAAAACTCGATCTCCTTCTGTGATTGATCTTCAAGTATTATTGGAGCAGAGTAATAAAAGGTAATTGGGGTTTTATTTTTGCTAATTTTTCATGCTATGAGATATTGGTTTTAATGTCTTTGATAGTCACCTATTTTTCTCACTCTCAGACACATTTCTTCAAACACTTGAAACCCCAATTCTCCAACTAGTGAGTAGTGCCTCTCTTATACATTTCTATTTTTCTAATTTTGTTTGATTGCAACCCCTTTTGTTGCATTTTAATCATACCCTTTTGTACTAGTGTTCTTGATTTATTTGCCTTATATGTTAGTTTGATTACTATGCATGTAAGAGATGTTTGATCTATTTTGGTTCCTTGTTCTAGTGTTTATTAGGGTGAGATTGAAATTTATACCCTTTATTCTATTATGCGGACCCCTTATATTTATTTTAGTAAAGAATTAATGGGTAGCTTAGTTATGGGGACCAGTGGTAGAATACGGTGGGAGGGGTAGAAGGAGATGGAGTTAGAGTTTTACGCTGAATAGCATAATTCTGGTTTAGCATTACATAAAAAAACTAAAATAAAAATTTGGATGATCTATTTGACTACTTCATATTGGAGTTAGGGGTGGAAGGAGATGGAGTTAGGGGTTCAAAAGGAGTGCTAATAGGTTTGCTTCACATTATATGTTTGACTATTTCATATTAGAGATTGATATATCATACTTCCAAGTTTGCTTTTGTCAAAGATTAATAGTTGGATATAAGTATAGACTAATCTAAGACAAACTAACATGGGGAATTTCAAGGTAGGATTTCAAATTAACAAATGGAACAAGTCGTTGAATCGTTCTTTGTTTATCCATGCAAGATGCTCATGACTAGAGATTATATTACTGTAAAAACCTTATATTGTTAATGGATATTTCTTTAAATAGATGCGTTTAATGGATATTGCTCATCTCTTTAGTATGGTCTGATAGGGTATGTTAGTTTCTGTTAATGGATAGATGCTTTGTCCATCTATTTATGCTTTGTCCATCTGTTTAGGAAAGATGTTTTGTCCATCTGTGGATAAATACTTTGTCCATTTATTTTAATGGATAAATGTTGTTAATCTGTCCATCTGTTTAACTGTCAATTCAATTTAGTGCTTTATCTTTTTTTGCATAAAGTATAGGGCTTATCTGTTTATGCATAGAGTACTTTTGTTAATATTTCACATTTATCTCTGAATATGCCATTATATGATGTTCTGTTTATAGATGCTTTTAATGGATAGGTTTTTAGATTCTATTATTAGTTTTTTTTTTTGCCAAGGCAAGTTGGGGATAAGTACCCATGGACCATCTATACAAAAATGGATAGTTGCCTTGTGTATGCATTTTAGATTTTGTTTATTTCTATCTAGTTGCCTTGATACAATTTTGTTGATTATTTGATATTATTTTATTGATTATTTGATATTATTTTATTGATTATTTCACATTATTTTCTTCATTATTTATTGTTAGGGACAATGAATCAGGTTCAATGGTTATTAGGTATTCTTGCTATTATTATTTTGTACAACGAAATGGTGAAATAACATAGGAGGGTCTGCCAAAGACTATGTACTTCTGCTCTCATTGGCAAGGCATATGTCCAGGAACTCTTAGAAGCTCCTAGAACTATAATCTATAATATGATAAGGATAAACCCAGCCTCTTTCGGATCACTAGTTGCCTACTTCAAAGATACTAGGCTGTTGAGGGATAGTAAGCATATAAATGTCGAGGAGAAGCTTGCAATATTCTTACACATCATTGCACGCAACATGAGCTGTAAACATCAGATTTTAATATTTTGCTGCTACAACCAGTAAAGTCTTTCATGAATGTCTTGATGTAATGATAAAAATTTTAACAGAGATGATAGTACATACTAACTTTGATGAACAACAAAGGCCAATTAGACATCATAACAAACTTAGGGAAGGGGTTTGCAGAGAAGTTGTAGGAGCACTAAATGGTATACTAATTCCTGTAAGTATTCTAGTAAAGGGTTAAATACCTTACAAAGGAAGAGGTGGAGGGATTTGCTTCCAAAATGTGATGGCCATATGAAAATTTGACATGTATTTCACATATGTTATTGCTGGTTGGGAATGAGTTTCCCATGATTCTATGGTTTTGACAAAGATACTGAATAATCCAACCCACAACATCCCCATACCTCTAACTCGTTGTAATAGCTATTCTCTTTTTGTTTATGCTTACCACTCTTTGTATGTCTCCTCATGTTACTTTCCTTGTTTCAGAGCAATATTATCTATGTGATGCTACCTATGCACAAACAAGAGGTTTTATGACCCCTTACAGAGGTGTTAGGTACTGGCTGAGTAATTATAGGCAAGGACAAATACCTAGGAACCCACAAAAGTTGTTTAACCATGCACATGCTAAACTAAGAAATGTAATTGAGAGAAGCTTTGGTGTACTGAAGGCAAGGTTTTCTATTCTCATATCAATGCCTTCTTATGACTTCCCAATAAAAAGAAACATTATGGTTAAATACATAACAATTCATAATTATCTAAGAAGGGTTTCTCTGAATGATGAACTCTTTAAACAACTTGAGAGTAATAATGTTGGGGTTGAGGGAAATGAAGAAGAAGTTCATGCTGAGGAGTTGCCACCTAATGCTATCTTATTTGGGCAAGTTGAGCATGCAGCAGCTATAAGTCAATGAGATATGCTTGCAGCACAATTAACAGAAAGCAATACTAATGCCAATATTGTAGAGTGATTTAGTTTATTGTAAACAATAACTATTTAATAATGGTTTTGTAATATGTTATTTATATTGGGTCAACATCTATTTGTTGATGACATTTCTTTTTCTGGTATTTTGTGTTATTGGTGGAAAATAATATTCAGTTCAATGGTGATTTGCAACTACATTTGTGGGAATGGGGTTACATTAATTTCTTAAAGCTCTGACAATCCAAATAGGGCATATTACAAATGCCTTTATGCGGTATTTTCTATATTTTATTTTCTATATTCAATTTTCAGCTTTATTATATATTAGTATTTATTTATTTTATATTTGCAAATTTCAGAAGACACCTAGGGATTGTAGGTTCTGGTATTGGGTGGATGAGTATTTGCCTCATCCTTGTGGATATGGCCTATGTAAGCTACGCTCTGTAACTGGTAGTAAAAAAGATTTTATTGTTGGCGCCTACTCTCAAAGAGTAAGCAAGAGAGAGGTTGAAGTTTCCTCAAGTAGTTTGATGAAGTAAATGGTGAATCATCTACTTTCACTTCTACTACCATTGCTACACCTACCTTTGCTACCTCTATAACTATTGAAGATTTAGAGATCAAGTACAAAATAGAGTTGTTGTGGCCCAAGCTAAAATGGAAATGCTTCAATCCATCATAGAAGACCTAGCAAAGATAAATCTAAAGAAGTAGTGTGTTTTAAAAGTTGTATGAGTTTTATTTTGTATAACATAATCTCTTATGCTATGTATGAATTTCTTAAACTTGATTCAAATTGGAGCATCTTTTGGACTATGTATGAATTTTTTTAACTTGATTACATGTAAGTCTATTTTATTATTAAAATATTATAATTTTTCCACTTCAAATGCCTTTCAATAAAGTACAACATCCTTTTATGTTTGATTACTTCAAGAATTTATGGTTTATGGAACAAGTTCAATATATGATTGACACTTATGGCACTTGTAATGGCCAAATTCCATAAGCTCGAAATGGCTTAGAATTTGCTATCACACCAATGAACCTTTGACAATATTCAAATAGAAAGCAACAAAATGACACAGGTAGATTTTTGCGTGGAAAACCTCTAAATGGGTAAAAAAAATACGACCTCGAGTGGAGAATTTTTGTAAAAGTATATTTATTGCTTGGGATGGATCTCTTATTACAAGTGATTTCTAGATATAGAAATGCTCGAACCTTGTAACTATCAAGTTCGGATATTTTAAGAATCTAGATAAGCAATTTTTAGGTAATCTCTTGTATATTTTTTCTAGTCCTTGGCACTTCTGGAACTTCTTCTTTATATAGGCCCTTCCCATAGCTTTTCATCGTGTTGTGCTGGAGTACGTTATCCGAGCAATCTAGTTAGTGGCGGTTGACTGAATAATTGACGAGTTCGTAAGAGACAGGTGTTTTTAACTTGTTTAGGTCTTCTAGTTTAAGCTCGACCCACGTTCTTCACTAGTTCATGGGGTAGGTTGGAATATAGACTGGAGATGTTATGTTGAAAATGTGTGGACCTGAGATAGGGGTAATTAAAACTGGTAACACCCCAATTTTAGGTGAGATCGAGAGATAGGTCCCTACAATTGCCCCCTCACAACCGAAGTCACGAGTAGCTTTGGTTGAGAAAGAATCTGGGATAATGGGTATTCGGGCTAAAAATTTTAAATATCAAAATGGAGTAATGATGGCGCTGATGGTATAGAAGTTATGCAGTTATTGGGAACTGATGGGTATTAAATGATAATGTGGATGCTGATGTATATGATGCTTGTGATTAAAGAGTCGCATCTATAATAAATGATGATGCTTGGGAAAATGTACCTGTATAATAAATATAGGGTTATATAAATAGTACCTGTCTCAAATCGTTGAAGCAGTGCATGCTTTCACAATTTTTTCTAAACTTTGCAAAGAAATGGTGAAGACTCAGAGGATGGTTCTTGAAGAGAGGATTGAGACTTAAATGTAGAGGTTGAAGTTGAAGTACTTTGGTGACCAATCCATGGATTTGTCGATACCCACTTTTGTCCCTCCGATTTATCAAGGCATGTCAGAAGAGGAAGCGGTTGAAGTTGAGGCAGTATTTTACTGTAAGTGGAGGTTTCATGTTCTTTCCTTGACAGACGAGAAACGTTTGGATTATCTTTATACTCTGGCGGAGGACAATTTTCGGGCATCATATACAGGTATAGGCATAACTGCGGGGCAGTTATGCTAATTTCTTGTATTGCCATAGATTCTAAGGTCGGGCCCTCTTTATCTCTACCGACTCTTCGGCTGTGGCGGTTTTAGAGGAGGAGGTGATGGTAGAAGAGGAGGAAGACAAACATTGGGGGTCTGCTTCTGCATTCATTTCCATCACGTCTTTGAGCTTAGAAGACCTTAATCGTGGAGGGTTGGTGCCAGCACTGAGTCTACCACTTGAATAGTTTCCATTTTAAGTTCGACTAGGCTTCGACCAAACTCATGTGAGGGAAGTGTGGTATTGGTTCCAATTTTTGTTTTACGCTAGGGTGAAAAATCACTAAAGCAGGATGAACTGAAGGACATGACACATGGAATACCTAAGCGACCTGCTACTTATAAAAGCATTTGAAAAACTTGTTATCTGTAAAGTACCTGGAGTTTGGTATTGGACATATTTATGTATCTGCACTGTACCTAAGATAGATTACTGAAAAACTTGTTATCTGTACAAATATGTGCAATATTGTGTTGACATGAATAAAATTTGTTATCCAATTACTGGTGTTATTGTAGATATAGAATATGCAGAAATCAAACTGAAATTTTATGAAGAATGTGTAGAAATATGAGCATTGCAAATATTGTCATTCTCTATTCGAACTGATATATGTATGTGTGAGGATTTATGTTGTGTTGCAAGTAGAATTTGTTGTGTGTGTCGAAAATGTTGGAGGCAAAAATTTCAAGAATTCAGTAACTAGATAATTTGATCTAACAGAGGTCGATGGAAGAAGAGACTTAAATTAGAATAAGTTCGACCTGGAAAGTAATATAACGGATGAGCTCAAAGGAAGAGATAAGTTCAAATAGTTATTCTCAAGATTCTAGGATTTCTGTTATAAGACAAACGTTTACAATCACGTTTTGAGGGGAAAGTGTCTGAAAATTATATAAATAAGGGTAGGATAACGTTTAAAAAATGGGGAAGAGATAAAGATGGTACGGGCTCGATCTCAGAGGATTTGTCATGCCGGCTATAAAGATTGCTGAAGTGTGGGAAAGGATATTTGGTGTGTTTGGCTATGATGCTGAGTTATCTGTGAGGGATTGTTAGTTCAAAGGATTAGATGTAAGGAGTAGGGATCTTGAGTATGCCCATTATTTTTATGAGTTGTGCTTTTATGAATTGGTGAGGGATCTAGTAGATCGAGT
Organism: Kingdonia uniflora; assembly: GCA_014058105.1. Lineage (NCBI taxonomy): Eukaryota > Viridiplantae > Streptophyta > Magnoliopsida > Ranunculales > Circaeasteraceae > Kingdonia > Kingdonia uniflora. The sequence goes on from JACGCM010001382.1 coordinate 57,803, forward strand.
AGAGATGGTTGGATTAATTGCCGAGGTTGAGATAGAATTTAAAGATTTGAGGGTTGACAAATAATGTGATCGGATGCTGTTGTCCAGAATATTAAGGTTGTTTTAAATGTTGTATAAAGTGTTTATCATAAAGAAATATAAGGAGTTGGTTGTAATAGAATAGAGGAAAATCAAGTGGATCCTCTATAGTTGCAAATGCTGTTTGAGACTGTTGTAGTAAATAAATTTGAATAATTTTGAAAATTTTGCTAGTTTTGAAAATGACGTCACTATCACTATAACTATTATAAACAAGGAGAGAAAAACAAAAATGAGAAAATACAGAACCTTCTAGTTTTGTTTTATATGTAACGCTGCAAAAGTCTGATATCGTATAGGGTAAGTCATCATGAGTGTGGGAAGGTCAGAAAAAGATATGAAAACAGGAGAGAAAAATAGGTTAAAATATGAGGGGAAGGGTAATGATGGAAATGCAGTTTTATTGAAAAGGTACAAAACGTCTGAAATGGAGAGTGGAAAAGGCGCCTCGGTTCCAAAACTAAGGACGGGTCGTGCGAGGCATAATAACTACCAGCCACTAGAGAGAGGAAGGATAAATAGTGCTTCTTCTTCATCATTTAAACATTTTTCAACTTCTAAAAATTTGGAGAACATAGAGAGAGAGACATAAAATTTTTGCAGGAGATTTGATAAGGAGTTATCTAAGGGCGATCAACGGTCAAAGAGGGTGAAAGACACTGGACCATGCAGGTGGCTATACAGCAGCGGTGTGAGGGAAGGACTTGGCGCTACTGTGGATTCTCATTCGAACACTGAAGGTTAGTAGAGATGTATGCAGTATATATGTGTTTGTGCAAATCGTAATCATTTTTTAAGAAAATCTTAAAAAACAGCTATTTATGGTAATCTATGTAATTTTTGATATATACACAAAATATATTAAAGATATATGTTGTGCGTAAATGATCGATGTATACGAAAGAAAAATAGATACCTGAACCTCTATGTAGGTCGAGCGTGAGAGGTAGTTGTGTCGGTTTGAAAACTTGCATGTAGAAATTATTATTGAGATAAATAGTTTACCTGCTAACGAGGTATCGACCTCTGGTCGGACGATTGAGTCTGATAGTGAGGTTGAAGCAGGATTGGAATAATTTCTTGGTTTTCCTGGCCAATTGATATCCTATCCTCCTGGTTTGGATGCCTTCAGAAAATTATGTAAAGCCAAGGCTACTATAGGAGGGACATGGGGTAAATGTGTATAATATGCTGGTAGGCAGTTTAGGGGCTGTACGGTAACAGCGGGGGAAGAGTATTTTTATCTGTTGGCTAACTTGGAGGTAGAAAACGAGATAGGGGTATAGATAAATCGATCTTGCTAGGATACTTTGATGGGGGAGTTCAGAGTGACCTTAAAGAAGGTTTTTTGTGTTACCTGTCTCAATTAGAGTATTGGTTGAGTCTTCCCCTTACCAATTTGGCAAAGAGGATTATGAATGCAATTGGGGCATGTTTCGTTCAATTGAACGGGAACATGTGGGAGGTAATTAGTATTTGTGACCACCTGAATGAAAAGTGGGAGAATGAGGGGAAGGTGAGGAGGATTTTCCCTGAGGATGTATTACAGTTCTATGGGGTGAAGAATTATCACGCCCGTGGTGAGGCATACTTTTGTACGAGTATAACTCGGCCTCGCTTCTTCAATATGAATTCAGCAGGTCGAGCTTGGAATGATAATGCAATATGGGTGAAAGGTAATTGCCTTCAGGGAGATGACGAAGAACCTTTGGACCTTCAATTTAGAACTGTAAAACAAAGTAAGTATAACCATGCATAGATAATATTATTGCTATTGTTTGAACTGATGCCTGCAGTTGATAATAAAAATATTGTGTATGGCAGGTGTGAAGTCCCACGTGGAGAGGAAAGAGTCATTATTAGACGAAGTTGTGGAGGAGGAAACTGAGCTTGAATTCATGTTGGAAGGACTCGGCCTTAGTAGAAAGAAGAGAGTTGATAGCAGGTCGAAGAAGGTTCGAAAAGCACTGTTAATCAGGTTGATGGCGGATATTGACAAAGGGAAGAAGCGAGGTACTGGTGGGAAAGATCCGCTAGAACCTATTATGTCGAGCAAAATAGCTCAGAAATATCTAAAAAAATGGATGTTAAAGACTCTGCCGGCCTCTGGTACAACTGGAAGTGGTAAGGTCGTAAAAGAGAAAAGGAGAAGGGTTGAACCCCCGGGGGAGTCGGGGGAAAAGGTTGTTTAAGGGTGATCAGCTATGGTGGACGACCTCAAATAGGTCGAAGTAAGGGCCAGGTTGGCGGCTCTTCATGGAGAGGAAGACATAAGCAAGATGGTAAGCCTATACCGATTATGTGAAAATTTATTTATTGCGTTTTGAGCTAATGCTGAGGTCGATTTGTGGTATGTAGGTTGCTCGCTTGGTTAAGGGGATTTGGCTTGGAGTTGAAGAAGACAAATCCAAGTTGAAAAATATAAAGATCGAGCTGGAGAACAAGTTAGCTCAAGCTAAAGTTGATACTATTAAGGACGCAAAGAAACTCGAGGCTCTAAAAGTTTCTCATGCAGTGGCGATTGGCCAGCTACAGGCTGATGCGAGAGTCAACTTGGAGGAGGTGGTAGAGGAGCGTGACAGAATTGGGAGCCACTTGATGTTGAAGGGCTACTCTGAGGAGGAGGTGGGTGTCCATAAGGAAGGTACCTACGTTGATGAGGGAGATGATGAAAAAATTAATGAGGTCACGGTGGGAGTTGTTGATGGGTTGGATGGTGTCTCCCGTCAGACGGTGATAAACAATCAGGGGGATGACACCGAACTTCCTGAAGGAAAGATTGAGAAGGTAGGTTAGAAAAATGATTTTGTATGAATATTTTGGATGTGTATTGTAACTGTTGGATTGTGTACATTGAATAAACTTTTAGGCTGAGTATTTCTTGTAACCCACTTGTAGACACTTAGAGAAATGAGTCTCATAATAAAAGACATAGAGGTCAAGCTTGCAAGAGAGAAAGAGATTTTTACATCCTCATTGTCTTCACAAGCGGAGTTGCAGGTTTGATCGGAAAAGGCCCTTTGACTTATGCGCCCTATTGATAAAACTACTAACTAGAGAAAACAATCATAGGATGCAGGGACAGATCAACACTCGTTATCATCATTTTGAAACGTCACACTAACATGTATAGGAAGATTTAAAAATAAAGTTGCACGTAGAAAACATGTTCCTTATATCTAAAAATATGTGTCTTGGAGTATCCACCTGAGATCATACTCTGATTTTGACGTCTAAAAGTAGCTTGTACATGGTAGACATTAAAAATCAGATACCTTTCTAGAAATGATGTAGATATATGTATATTGATAGGTGTTCTGAATCGAACTATAAATAATAGACCTACATTATGTAGGTCGAATTGGATTCAGTTCGCTCACGCGAAGATGATGCACTCCAATGTAACCAAGAATTTGTAGAGGAGTTGGATTGAATGAGGGGGGCAAATGAGGATAGAGAAGACCAGCATGCAAAGGTGTACTATAAATTTGTTGAGGCAACCCAGACTGTCGTCGACCTCACTCATAAGATCGAGGAGAAAGATGCCAAAATTAACAAAGGGTCAAAAGGGCTTGTGGAGATAAAAAAAATACGCTGCGACGCTTCAGAGTTGGATCGATGTGCTGATGTTAAAGAATAGGCCGGTTAAAATGGCTCAATACCGTATTCTGGCGCATAAAAGATCAGAATGGCAATTTTGAGCTGATCTCCAAAATTTTAGAAGTGCATTGGAGCGACTAAAGCAGAAACTGGTAGAAAGAGATAACGAGCTGAAAGTAGCTCAAGAGAATCTATTCGCGTCGGAGGCTGCAGTGGAACACTTGCATGTAGCCTTACCTGCAAAGGACATGAAGTTTCGGGAAATGCAACGAAGATGTAATGACCTAAATAAGAGAGTGGCACAACTAAAGGCCGAACTGGCGCAAGCCAACGTAAGTACCAAAAAAGCAGAGGCTGGAGAGCGTTAGAGGGGGAGTAAAAAGGATGCTCAAGTTTTTCTATTCTAAGGGGATGTGGTGAGTCTATCAGGACAAATTAGGAAGCTGGAAGGTGACATAGCTTGAATTTAAGGGCATGTATAGAGAGGTAATGTAAACTTAAGGGAATGCCAGCAGAAGTTAGATGCTGCTCTTATTGGGGAGAAAGTTTTAGAAGGGGAAATCAGGGCAAAGGAAATGTTGATGAAGAAGAAAGACAAATTATTAAAGGATATTCTGGCTAGGGAAGAGTTAAATGCAAAAATCATGAGACTTCGAGCCTAGGTAGTGGACCTAGAGGCCTTGAACCTGGAGGAATCAGATAAATATATTAAAAAATTAGAAGCTAATATAGCTCATGATGTTCGGGTAGATATGGAAATGATTCATCAGAAGAATTTATATGCAAGATTGGAGTCACGCCTCGAGAAGGTGAGAGTGAACTTTTTAAAAGTGGTCGTGCCTCATGCATCACGCTCAGACCTGCTAAAGTCAATTGCTGTGTATTTTGTAGAGGAAGTTAAAAGAATTGAGTTAGAATAAGATACCTTGTTCAAAAGTATGCCGGATAAGGGATGCATTTACGGAGTTGATATAGATCGAGGGAACTGTATGGCCTCCATGGAAACTAATTTAGGCCCTTGACCTACTGATCTGATAGAGAGGGAAAGAGTTGTTGTAATCTGTGAGCAGAATGTTCATCCTCTTAATGTAGGGGAAGGTACGGCTGACATTCCATCAATAGAAAAGAATCCCTTGTAATATGAATTGGACCTGAAAAATAAATAGTATCTATTGCAGACACATTGAAATAGATGAAAGCTAGTATGACCTTTGCCTTATCTTGTATCTGGTGGGGTCTTTGATATAAACCAAGTTTTTACATTTGTTCCAATCGTAAAGATGGGTTGAGCCAGTCAAATCAAGTAGCTTTTGATTTAACTAAAGTAATGTTACAGACATATTAAAAGAGATGAAGGCTAGTATTACCTTTGCCTTATCTTATGTCTGTTAAAGTCGATGATATAAAATAAGTTTCTACATTTTTTTCAATCGCAGAGATTTAGTAGAGTCAGCCACACCAAGTGTTATCCTTGATTTAACTGGTATAATATCCCAAACAATTTGAAAAAGATGAAGACTAGTAATACCATTGCCTTATCTTTTGTTTGGTAGAGTCTTTGATCTGAAATAAGTTGCTACATTTGATTCAATCGTAAAGATTTAGTAGAGTCAGCCAAACAAAGTGTTATCCTTGATTCAACTAGTATTAGATTGAATGAAAGCTAGTATTATCTATGCTTTAATCTATAGAATGTAGTTAAATCTACGTAAGTAGAGAGATGTTGTGAAAAACTTAAAATTTGTATTGATCAGCTCATAATGTACATTGGATGGAGATGAATATCTCATTTTTGGAATTAAAAAACAAAAGTGTGAAACATAAATGGAGAGTAAGATGCTTAACGATAGTACCGTTTTAGTCACCTAGTATTCCAAGGATTTGTAATGGGGATTCCCTCTTCAATCATGAGATAATATGATCCCAGACCTGAGATACCTATGATAATGAATGGACCCTCACAGTTGTCGGCTAACTTTCCAGAGTGAGGTTTTTTGCGATGTTGAGGAATTTCTCTGAGGATGAGATCGTCGATTTGGAAAGTATAATTTTAGCTCAATTATTGTATGATCTGGCTAGCATTTGATGATATTGACTTAGGTTAGCGATGACATGTTCCCTGGTTTTATCGATCATATTAAGGTTGTAAGCCAATTCAAATTTGTTTTCGTCATCAGTCAGTTCGTGATCTCGAATTGGATAATGATATTCGGAATGAATGACAGCCTCAGTGCCATAGGCAAGGAGGAATGTAGTACATCCTATGGATTGCCATAGAGTGGTACGATATGCCCATAGGATATGAAGTAGTTCTTGAACCCAATTTCCTTTATTCTGCGAGTGAAGCTTTTTTGGAGTTCATCCATGATGGTTTTATTGGTGATTTTGGCTTGGCTATTGCCTTGAGAATAGTAGGGGTTGGATGGCAAGTGGATGATATTGTGTTGGTTGAGGTATATGACGATCTTTTTTCAAATAAATTGGGGCCTATTATCGATACGAATTAGGTAAGGGCACCCAAACTGGGTGATGATATGTTCCCAAATAAAAGAGATGACCTCTTCATCTCTGGTTCGACATAGAGGAACTACTTCTACCCATTTTGTAAAATAACCGGTAGCTACGAGCAGGTGACGACGGTTACTTGGAGAGCTAAGGAATTCGCCGACGAGATCAAGTGCCCATCTTTTGAATGGCCAGAATACCTTACTTGCATGGAGCTCGAGCGCAGGGGCGCGTATAATGTGTCCATGTCTTTGGCAAGTATCACATCTGCGTGAGTACTCCTCTACTTGCTTGTGCATGCCAGGCCAGAATACTCCTTGTGTAATAGCTCTGTTTACGAGTGATTGACCTGCAGCATGAAAGCCACAAGTCCCTTCATGCAGTTCGCAGAGCATCTCATCTGCTTTGGATTCGGAGAGGCACTTGAGGTAAGACACCATGACGGGAAGGCAGTATAGCATACAATTTTGATTTGTATAGCGCTTTGAGTTGTTGATCAGCTGTTGGCACTCTTTCAGATCTTCTGGAAGTGGTCCATTACAACTGCTGTCGACGCCGAGGTAGGCTAAGAAAGGCTTTCACCAATCGTCGTCTCCCCCTTTCTCACCCCCAGTATTGATCGTGCATACAAAAATCTGATCAATGTTGGGGGATGAAATGATTTTAATATGGAGATATCGAGATTCTGTTTCCAAAACCCTGGCCAGATATGCCCAAGGAATCGACGTATCTTTTTTTACCTCGAGGAAGATAATCGAGGGTTGCATTTGCAAACTTGCTCATCCTATCTGCCACGAGGGCTGCGTACTCTATCATCTTCCCATTCTTCGCATATTACTCAGAGTAGTGGTGAATGATGAGTAGTAAATCTGTATAAACTGAGAGTTCGGGGACTTCGAGCTCAAGAGCCAGGTCGAGTCCATGAATGAGAGCTTCATATTCGGTGACATTATTTGAGGCCTCAAAATCTAAGTGGATTAATTTCTCAATTCTGTCGCTAGAAGGGGTAATCAATACGATTCTGATTCCTAACCCTACGGGTCCTGCTGATCCATCCGTGAGAAGTCTCCACCCTTTTGTGGTAATCCATTCAGCTCGCTCGTCAAAATTTTTTAGGGATGGATCTTAGGGAATTTCTTTTGTAAGGTCAGGATCGTGCTCCTCCCACTCGAGATCTTCCACTAGAAAATTAGCAAGAAAATCGGCAACGGCCCGACCCTTTTCGAAATGACACTGCCCAAACTTGATATTATGTTCTCCTAAACTGACTGACCACTGCTGCACTCTCATTGATTTTTATTTCTTGGATAGAACTTCCCGAAGTGGGTAGTTCATCATGCCTTTGACTGAATGAGCTTAGAAGTAGTGTTTGAGCTTCTATGAAGTATAAACGAAAGTGAGAAGAAGTTTTATCAATTTTAGAGTACCTTATTTCTGCTGGAGTGAGGGTTTTACTGATGAAGTAGACTAGTTTCTCGATTTTTCCTTTTAGGCGAATGAGAACCGAGTTGAGTGAAGTATCGGTGACTGTGAGGTAGATAATAAGTTCATCATTATCTACTGAGTTGCTCATTTTGGGAGACCTCCCCAAGTAGGTTTTAAGAGCCTAAAAAGTTGCCTCGCATTCTGGTATCCATGTGACCTCTGTATTTGGCTAAACCTTACCTTATTTGGAACAACCGCAGAGTAACAGGAATAGCCAACAATAGCAGTCTGAAGATTTAGAAATGAAACGGTTGATAGCGGCAATCTTGCCAGCAAGTTTTTGAACGTCTTTTGTTGTTCTCGGAGAAAGAATGTTGAGGAGAGCCTGAATCTAATCTAGATCGGCCTCAATCCCCTTCTTGCTGATGAGGTGGCCTAGAAATTGGCCAGAATAGACCCCAAATTGACATTTATCAGGGTTGAAATGTACTCTATAAGATTAAAGGATGATGAATATGGTGTTGAGATCTGAGATATGATTGGCTGATGGTACGTTGTTATACAAGAGATCGTCGATGAAGACTTCAGCGACTTTCCCTAGATGTACTTTGGGCATAGCAGTCATCAACCGTTGATATGTGGTACCTGTGTTTTTGAGTCTGAAGGGCATGACTTTGTAGTAATAAAGACCCCTTTTAGTGATAAAAGTTATCTTTTCTTGATCTTTTTCCAAAAGTAGAATCTGATTGTACCCCAAAGCAGTGTCCATCATTGATAGGAGATCATGGCCTACTATAGAATTGAGGATCTGATGAATGTTGGGAAGCGGGAAACTATCCTTTGGAATATGTTTGTTCAGATCGGTGAAATCCACGCAAACTCGAACTTTTCTGTTCTTCTTTGGTACAGCGACAATATTAGATATCCAGTCTGGATATTTTGCTTCTTAAATGAATCCCACTTTGATTAATTTCTCAATATCGGTATTAACTTCATCTCAAAGACGAGGTGACAATCGTCACTATTTATGTCTGACCGTCGTGGCGTTGATGTTGATGGATAGTTTGTGACATGCCTTGGCTGGATCGACCCTAGGCATTTCTTTGAAAGACCACGCAAAGATATCTCGATTGAGTTGTAGGAATTAAATGAGAGTATCTTTTTGATGGTGAACTAGCTTAGTACCAATGAAAGTACCTTGGCCAGGCCTATCAAGGTTAATATATTATGTGGGCTCCTTCACAAAAGATTGATCGTTGAGGTAATCACCTTCCTGTAATTGTTATGTAGCAAATCTGTCAGAGGTATCAAGGATAGCAGAGACAGTATTTTCACAAGCTCAAGAAAGCTTCTAAATAAATCTGATCTCATAAATACCATTATCATGCTTTAATCGGAGTGTTTGATGATAGGTGGAAACGATTACTTCCATATTGTGAATCCAGCAACGGCCCATTATCCCTAGATAATGAGATTTGGCATTAATGATATAGAAGACGATGTCGATGGTGGTTGGCCCCATGGTGATAGGTAAGATGATCTTGCTTACTCGTTCTTCTTTGAAACCATTGAAACCACTAATATCGGTGTCACTCAGAATAACTTGGTCAGCCAAGCCCATTTGGTCGATATTGCTCTGAAACATAATCGCAATACCGCTTCCAGTATCAATCATCATTGTGTGCATGACAAACTTCTTTCAGCATTATTACTAACGCATCATGATGTGGAAATTTGACATTGCTAGTATCGCAATCTACGAATGAAATTCTAAGCCAGCGATTGCTCGATTCAGGGAGAAGCTTGGCTTCTTTGTCTTGAAGTATGAGATCGTAGCATTCTGGTAGTCTCCTGCACTTGGATCTGTTAGAATCGGTGATCTGATTGATTTTGATCATGTTGTTGTGGTGCATATAGTAAAGGTGTTTTTCCTCAATTTAATTATTGACCAGAATAACTTCCAACTGCTTCTTATGGCTGCCATTTTTGTATGACTCCAGGTCGACAATATATTCGAATATCCATCCTTCCTTAAAAATGTATTTGTGCAACCTCTACAATGCATAGAAATTGTCAGTAGAATGATGGTTTACCTTATGTTGTAGGCAATATGGTCTATTATCGATTGGTTCCAGTGGCTGAGGGACGTGGTAGAGCCGATCCTTCAAAAGTAGCAGAAATATTATGGAGATTCAGACGTTTATCTTTGGGAAGATGGGTTTGTTAGGCAGAACGCTTTTCCTAGGGTAGCCAGTGTTTCCCTTGGTACGCTTCTTATCTCCTTGTTCCTCCTTTGGTTCAGTAGTTTGATCTGTAGATGAACCTTTGGTGGAGATGACCGTTTTAGTAGATTTTTATCGTTCAGACATCATCCTTTCCATATCGACGTAACAATTAACCTTGATGATTATATCCTCCAAGGTCAAAGGTTTGTTGAGAAAAAGGTACTTTTTTGCCTTGCAATCGAGCCAGAGCGAGTTGGTGAAATCAGGTACAACTATTTTCTTATTGAGGTTATCCACCTTGCGCGCGAGCTCCATGAATTTCTTTGCAAAAGCCTTGAGTTTCTCTCCGTATGACTTCTTGAGACTAATAAGAGAATACAAATTCTCTTCTTTGTCCCGGTTGTGAGCATACATCTTGATGAACTGTTTCTACAGCTACTCGAGCGTATTTATGGAATCTTCACTGAGAGAGTGAAACTATCAGAGTGGATCCTCTTGTGGACTGGTAGGGAGCAGATGGCAAAGGATGTGGTTAAGATTGGAGTACAACCCCAGTGAATCATGGTAGTGTTGAATGTGTTCCTTCGGGTCAGTACCTTTATATTTATGAAATTTTGGAGTATGGAAACCTTTCGGTATCTCCATATCAAATAGTTCTTTGGCAATCGGACTTCCATGTAACCTGGTAATGTTGCCGGTAGTACCAATAACTTGTGCTTCGATCAATACCTTAATTCGTTGGTCCATATGCTCTTTTGTAACATAATGACGTGTTGGCTGAACTGTTGTGCGGGCGGGTAGTGAATGATGAGTACCAGTACCTTAACTCACACGATCTCATACTGGAACTTGATGTTGTGGTATCTGTTCTTCCTCCTGACGGATGGATATTTGGTGACTTTGGCTGGCTTCGGTCTGAACTTCACCTCCTAAATGTATGGAGGGTTGTATTTTATGCGGAAGATTCCTGGAAATAACTCCTCGCGACCCCAGCCTTTCCCTTGCAAAAATATGGGAGGTCTCTGGCAATTAATCATGACCTCTCATTGATGGAGCCTGCTAAATATTTTGCAGAGCCTCGAAAACAGTCTGTATTATTGTTAATTGGTCTTTATGTTATTTGTGCGCTGCCAAATGAGCTTGTCGTTCTGCATCAAGCTCTCTCTTATGGAGCTTTTGATCCTTAGTTAACTGGAGTTCGAGCTCAACATGTTTCTCTCTTTCGGCATCAAGATTCGCCCATAACTCTGTAAGCTGTTCTGGCTTCATTGACATATTGAGCTGGACGCTTGTAGCTGGTTGTCTGGAAGTAACCATGATTGAAAATTGTAGTGAAAGAATATCTTCGGATATCGTGGAAATGCAATCTTTCCCACAGACGACACAAAATGTAATGGCCAAATTCTGTAAGCTCGAAATGTCTTCGAATTTGCTATCGCACCAATGAACTTGTGACAATATTCAAATAGAAAGCAAGAAAATGACATAGGTGGATTTTAGCGTGGAAAACCTTTGAATAGTTACGTCCTCGAGTGGAGGATTTTTGTAAATCTTTATTGTTTGGGATGGATCTCTTGTTACAAGTGTTTTCTAGATATAGAAATGCTCGAACCTTGTAACTAAGAGTTTGGATATTTTGAGAATCTTGATAAGCAGTTTCTAGGTAATCTCTTGTATATTTTTTCTGGTCCTTGTCTCTTCTGGAACTTCTTCTTTATATAGGCCCTGCCCATAGCCTTTCATTGTGCTGGAACACGTTATCTGAACAATTTGGTTAGTGACAGTTGACTGAATAACTGACAAGTTTTTGAGAGACAGGTGTCTTTGACTAGTACAGGTCTTCCGGTTTAAGCTCGACCCACTTTCTTCCCTAGTTCGTATCGTAGGTTAGAATGTTGACTGAAAAAGTTATGTTAAAAATGTGTGAACCTGAGATAGAGGCAATTCTAACTGGTGATAGCTCAATTTTAGGTAAGATCGAGGGATAGGTCCCTACAGTACTAATGAGAAACAATCTTAAACTGAGTTCATTCAGGAATATGAGAGAGGAAGGCATTCAGGAATTTAAATGGGATGTCACCATTAAAAGTTTAAGAAACAGATGGTGGTATCTGAAGAACAAGTATAAGAATTGGGTTACTCTAAAACAACTAACCGGGGAGGGTTATGATGAAGTAACTGGTACATTCAACCTTACCGAACCTAGGTGGGTTGACATCTTAGAAGTTTTACCATAAGCAAGGAGGTTTAAGCTGTATGATGTGTTGCCACATAGGGAGAATATGACTTTGTTGTTTTCTAGATTGATATAATAAATTTGATGTTTTCCAGTTTGAATTCTTTCTATTTCAAGTTTGATGTAATAAATTTGACATGTAAGGCCATTTTATTTATGAAATGGTGTTTGATTAAATTTGTTGTTGACACCAAATATTGTATATCCATGTTTTTAATGTTTATGTTGTTTGTTTATCTGTCCATCTATTATGTTGCTAATGTTTATCAATCTGTTATGTTGTTACTATTTGTATATCCAAATGTTTGGGCTTTGTATATCCATCTGTTATGGATTGTATATCCATCTGTTTATTACAAAATCTTTTGTGCCTGTCCATCTGTGATGCTATTATGTTCATAGTACAATGCATCTTTTGTGCATGTCCATCTACATTCTTACACATGCTCTATCCATCTGTTATGCTGTTAATATCTATCCATCTGTTATGATGTGTATATAGAAATTTGCAGAACTGTTATGCTTTGTATCCATCTGTTAACTGTTTGTATATCCATCTGCAGAACTGCTATGCTTTGTATCTATCTATTAACTGTTTAAAACTATTTGTATATCCATTTGTTAACTATTAGAAGTGCATCTACATAACTGAAGTGTTAACTGCTAGAAGTGCATCTGTTATGCTGCTATGGATTGGAAGAACGATTAGAAGTGCATCTGTTAACAGTTTAAAACTGTTTGTATATCCATTTGTTAACTGTTAGAAATGCATATGCAAAACTCAAGTGTTAACTATTAGAAGTGCATATGTTATGTTGTTATGGATTGGAAAAACTGTTAGAAGTGCATCTGTTATGCTATTATGGATTGGAAGAACTGCTAGTGCATGTGTTAACTGTTATGGGTTGGAAGAACTATAGTGCATCTGTTAACTGCTATGGATTGGAAGAACTATAATGCATCTGTTAACTGTTAGTATTGGGTTTAGCTGTTATGGATTGGACGAACTATAGTGCATCTATTAACTATTATGGATTGGAAGAATTATAGTGTATCTGTTAACTATTATGGATAGGAAGAACTATAGTGTATCTGTTAGTGCATCTGCTAGTGCATCTAAAGAACTGTTAGTGCATCTGTTATTCTTTGTATATCCATTTGTTAACTGTTTGTATATTCATCTGTTTGTTACAAAATCTTTTGTACCTATCCATCTGTAATGTTGCTAATGTTTATGTTGTTTGTTATGGATTGTATATGCCTTCAGGTTTGTAGTCCCATGAACATTAAAGACTAAGACCATTGGACCAACTGCGATTTAGAAATAAAGTTGGAATCACTACCCATATTAATATCTCATGAATCATCTCAGTGACAATGATCCAAGGTAGATGTTTTGGAATGTTGTTGACCATTAGACCATGTTTTGGAATGTTGTTGACCATGAAAAATATTAGGTTTTTAGTTTCTTAGATTCCTACTCGTGTACTTTATAGGGGCTTGTATTTATTTAACTGATTTGTCTATTTGTTCTGAAGGTGTAGTTCTGTCGATACTACTAAAGAAAATAGACTTTTTCAAGCAATATCCATATTTTAGACTTTACTTCATCTTGAAATGTCAAGCACAAATAGACTTGAATAGAGTATCTGGAACATCTCTGAATACTATAGCTTGGAAAACAGTAGAAGAAGAGCTGAACAACATGTAAAATTTTTATGTTTTGAAACAGAAGGAACTGAAGAACCAATAGGATTACATGAAGAAGCAAGGGCAAGTTTAGAGAGGGTTGATAAACTGGACTGGCCATGGATATGATCCTATATCAAGCACCTTTGATTGGCCTGAAGATGTTTGGGAAAAATTTATTGCGGTAAGTTAATGTGAATAATGGCACTACAATTTGATTATATAACAATTTATACATGTTTAAACATCTATTTACATGTTTGGTTATAGGTAAATTCTGAGGTGAAGAAGTATAAGAACGCTCCTCTTCAGCATAGAGATTTGCTGGATAAATTGTTTAATGGTCAATTTGCTACTAGGGATTTTACATGGTCTTCAAGTATGGCAAGTGTACTCTCCACCCAGTAGACAGAGTATGTTCCTCTACCTAATGATATGGACATTGGCAATACACAAGTTCACCACACTGGAGTTAATTTTTCATGGGAAGGAAAGACCATTCCTTCTTATGATGTCCCTATCAGTTCAGTAAGGGAGCCTACTCCTGCTAGTACTTCTCGTACCCCTGTGTCTCAAGTTGGTGTATAAACTCAATTGAAGGGGAAAAGATCAGCTACGGTAGTTCAACCATTGGAACCAACGGAGTTGGTCCAATCTCTGATATTTGCATTCACTCCCAAGTAGAAACTTCTGTTAGCAATGACGACACCACTTCTAAAGTTTTGAAGGTATTGATGGATATGATGAGTTCATATGAGATACATAATGCATTATTTTTCAAGAGTTTGAAGTTCTTGGGAGGATCCAATGAGCACAACTACAGATTGATGTTTCTAGGGCTTGATCCAGAACAGCGTGTTGGTTTCCTTGAAGCCCTTTTAAGTTGATTGGAACTTATTTGTTTGCATATTTGTAATAACTCTTAAAACTCTGATATTTGCTTATTTGTATTAACTTCAAACCAATGCTAATCTTTATTTGATTTTAGGAACCAATTGACTTTATGACCAATGTATTTGTGTTTCTTATATATATAGGTTATTTTTCTATGTATTTATGTTTGCTATTTATACATGTTATTTTTCTATGTATTTGTGTTTGTTATATATACAGGTTATTTTTCTATGTATTTGTGCTTGCTATATATAGAGGTTATTTTTTTATGCATTTTTGTTTGCTATATATACAAGTTATTTTTCTATGTATTTGTGTTTGCTATATATACAAATTATTTTTTATTGTATTTCTATTTGGTATGTATATGTGGTATTGGCGTTAGTGACAGAGGGGTGGTGGTGGTGGTAATATTGGTGATGAATAGGTGGGGGTGTTTACTTATAAACTAATAGGGGTATTTTAGTATTTGTCTATTTTAGTCAGATCTAACTAGCTAAAAAAATACTCTAACGCATCCACTCAGACAGTGAACACCTTTAAGTGGACTCAGACCCACTCAGACTCAGATTCACTTAGACTCGAACTCAGACCCACTCATACCCAAAAAAACAAATGGCCCCTAAACTTGGTGATAATTAGGTTGCCTTAGAGTCTACAGTTTGAGTTGCATTGTTACTCATAGAGTCTAAACTTGGTGATACTGTATAAATACACAATGCACTATTTGTTTTTGATAGTGCAACATATCCATATGAACGATAGCTATACTCGTACCAAATCAAACTTTAATATTATGTTCTTTCTATCCACTGACAGTTTTTTATTCTTTTCTGTTTATGGTTATAGAAGCAAAACTATTATCTGATTTCTAGTATTTAAATAGATATCCTTGTATTAGGATTTTATTTGCATAATTAGCTACTTAGTTGGAAATATATTAAAAAAAGGGCATCCTTTTACCAATTTTAGGGGATAATTTAGTGTAAACTGATTACGCAGAAACCAATAATCAAGAAGAATACTAGATTTAATCAATTAGAATTAGGTTCTTGAGGAACCCTAATTTGATTTATTGGAACTTTCTTCTCAAGAAAACTAAAAACTACTAGACCAAGTAAAGAGTGCCTCTCTTTATAGGAATAGAGAGAGAGGCCAAATACTATGGTGCACACCCTATCTAGGGGTGTGCTACATTAAACCTTCCTTCTATGGATGAATTTGACCATAAATTCAACTGGTCAGTGTAATCGGAAAATAAGATTGGGTCCCTCTGTCAAAAATATGCATCTAAAATACATGAGTCTTCTGAATCGGTCTTGCCCACCCAATGCACCTTGTACATATGATAAACACCCCTCTTTGGCTTCTCATCTCTACTCCACACTAGAATGGTGTCAATACGGTCAAACCTGTGTTGCTGCGGAAGAGGAATCGATAATGTAATGGGTGACACATGTTTACCAACAAAAGGAGAAAGGAGACTCACATTAACAACGTGAGAACATCGCATATGCCATGGGAGGTCAAGCTCATAAGCATTCTCCCCAATGCGTTGAATAATATGGAAAGGACCCGTTCGCCGAAGGGCTAATTTGGAACCCACCCCAGAACGATGTTCCTTCTCGATATACAACATAACCAAATCACTGGGTTAAAAACTGACCTGCCGATGACATGTATCTACTTGTACCTTATAGGAGGCATATCTCTCTACTAAATGTGTGAGTACGCTCTTATGGATATGCTATATCGAACTAGTAAACTCTACAGTTGAGGACGAAACTAGAACTGCCGGGGGTATAGGCGTCAAATCTAGAACTGTATCCGGTAAACTCCCCTTGACAATCATGAAAGGAGACAATCCCATAAACCTATTGATAGAGTTGTTAAAAGCAAATTCTGCACGAGTAAGGGCAAACACCCAATCCCTTGGTCTATCCCCAATCGTCGCTCGTAATAGGTTACCCAAACTTCTATCAATAACCTCTGTCTGCCCATCTATCTGAGGATAAAATGCTATGGAAAACTAAAATTTACAACGTAAATAGCCCCACAATGATCGCCAAAAATGCCCCATGAACCTAACATTTCTGTTTGACGTGATGAATCGTGAGATACCATGTAGACGAACAATCTCCTAAAAATACAAGTAAGCAACATGAGAAACGTTATTTGTTAGAGAACATAGAATGAAATGTACCATCTTAGAGAACCTGTCGACAACAATAAAAATTAAATAAAGACCCTCTGCCATGGTGCCTCAGGAATGGGTAAGGGTATATAGAGGCCAGTATTTTGTCGAGTCCTCTTAACTGTCTGACAAGTATAGTACCACTGAATGAACTGGTTGACATCATGCCATATACTAGGCCAAAAATATCTCTCTCACATAGACGACATTGTCTTGGCTACGCAAAAATGACCACGAAGTCCCCCACTATGTGTCTTAGCTATGATACTACTACAAACTAACATTGTAGGAATGCATAGTATAGTCTCACGAAACAAATAACCATCATGTATAGAGTACTCACCACTCACACCTTCTTGTGCAAGATAATTACCAAATTGAGGGCCGAAGAACTCATCTGTAGCATTGAGATCACGTAATGTCTCAAACCCAAATACTGAAGCCTGGAGAGTAACAAGAACCTCTTTACATAATCTCAGACCATCTGCAACCATGTTCTCCTTTCCTTTGACATGTTGAGTACTGAACGTATAATCTTGGAGAAAGTTAAACTACTTCACCTGTCTATCAGAAGTGACCACTGCTGATTGTGCATATGTCGTAAAGCATCACGATCAGGATGGAAAATAAATTTATTGTGTGCCAAATAGTACCTCAATGAGTTATTAAGTGGACCACTACTAGCAGCTCAATATCATATGTAGAATAATGTAACTGTAGACCCGAAAGCCTTTGAGCGAAATATGCAACAGGCTTCCCCCCTTGAGAAAGAACTGCCCCAATACCAATTTTATACGTATCTGTATGTACATAAAACAACTATGTAAAGGTAGGTAGCACTATAACATGAGTTGACGTTAAGCCTATCTTTAATTATTACAAAAGTTTTTGCTGCCTCTAGCACCCAGACAAATGGAACATCTTGCATCGAGTAGGTCAGTGGTGTCATGATCATGATAAAGCTCTTAATAAACCTCCTATAAAATGTAGCTAACCCATGAAAACTCCAAACCTATGAAGTCAAAGTAGGGACCGGCCAATCCCTGGTAGCCTGAACCTTGCCGTCGTCAACTCGTATATCGTCAACTGGCACCACAAATAATAAAAACTGTATAGAATCAACCATGAATGAACACTTCTTCAGTTGAAGAAATAGCTTGTTATCCCGGAGGACTCCAAGAATAGGGGTGATATACTCCAAGTGTTCTTCCTCGGTCTTACTAATATCATCGAAGTATTCCACAACAAACTTGCCGATATACTTACGCAGTGCCTCCGTCATCAACCTCATAAATATCGATGGTACATTTGAAATGCCAAAAGGCATAACCATCCACTCGAATAGGTTGTACTTTATCTTGAACGATGTCTTCCACTCATCAACTGGCTGCATATGAATTTGGTGGTACCGACTGCAAAGATCAAGTTTGGAGAATACTTTAGTGCCATGCATGTTGTCAATAATATCTTCTAACCGTGGAATCGGGGGAACGGTACTTAACCGTTATCTTGTTGATAACTCTACTATCAACACACATCCGCTAACTACCATCTTTCTTAGGAGTCAGAAGGACAGGTACTGCACAAGGTGATTTACTCTTCCCCGCCAGGCCCTTGGTATATAACTTAGAGACCTGTTTCTCAAACTCTGCGTGTTCTACAGGGGCCATTCGGTAATGGGGCAAATTTGGAGTGGGGATCCTAGAACAAAATCAATAGCATGTTGGATATCTCGTAAAAGAGATAAAGCACAATCAGTATTTTCTTCAGAAACATCACTGAACTTTCCAATAATGGACTGTAAACAAGAAGGGACAAGCGTAGGAGGTGAGGAATACATACTGATAAGAGCGCATGCCCTACCTTGAGATTGGGCATCTGTGATGAAACTGACATGTTCCCGTCGGACGGCTGCGATAAGTATCGGCAGTGGCATCTGTTCTAGAACGAATTTTCCATTCCCCCAGAGGAAGCTAAACATATTTGCCTCCCCATTATAATGGATCTTCCTGTCAAGCATCCCAGGTCTTCCAAGTAAGATATGGCAAATATCCATATCGACTACTGAGGCGTGGATAGTATCCTCATAAGCATTGCCTATCATGAATGTTAACACGCACTCGTCTTTCGAACATTTTCCTTGTCCTAGATAGAGCTATATAAGATCAAAGGGTTCAGTACTCGGGAACGTCTCCAACTTATGTTTCTCCACTAGCTCCTTAGCCACTGAATTCTCTGTAAACCCACAATCAATAATTACTTCACAGAGCCCCCCATTTGTAATGCACCACATACAAAATATATTATTATGGAGCCAAGAATTTGGATTACTCGGGCTGAACTTCAATGCCCTATTTACATAAGCACATAGGGGAAGGGTGTGAATGGTGTCGCTGGAGCTGTGATAGTGGTTGACGGTCAGAACTCGTAACGAAATCTGTGCTGTCGTTGCGGTAGGTGTATGTGAAGGTACAGTAGTTTCTCGGTGTTAGGTTGAATCCCCTAGTTTGGTGGGTATGTAGTAGTATTAGAGCATCTGCAGCAGCTAGGTGAAGGATGATATGGCAAGATAGATTGTATCATTCTCCTTGCTCCACCTTCAATCCACCCATAGCAGCTAGATGGAATTGCTGATGTGGCCACCCCAAACCTACCTTGAGGGTAGTCTAACCACCCTCTAGGTGGATTTTTGGTGGATTGATTCCCCAGACTTCTGAACTGAGCATATCCTTTAACCCAATGGAATAATGATACTTGTCAAGCTTTAAGTGGCTCCCATAGCCCATATTTTAGAGCAACGTGTAAAGTGCATGCTCATAATAGAGCACCTGGATGGTTGTGATTCCAAGTTTGATATCGGCTAGTTTATTCCCCATAGCTCTAAACTGCACGGCTAGAGCATGCATAAAAATTTCATCCTTCCCCTCTCCGTACTTGGTATTTTTTTGTGATTAGGAGGCCTATAGTTTTGGGCATACTTGTTCAACAAGAATCTCAGCGGCTATATTTTATGGCAAACTTGTTTGGCAAGCAGCTCAACGGCTAGTTTGTTGGCCAAACTTGTTTGACCAGAAGCTCAGGGGCTAATTTTTTGAGCAAACTTGTTTGACAAGAAGCTTAACGGCTAGTTTTTTCATCTTTAAAAACCATTCATCTTGTACACTCTATTCTCCTACTCTTCTACACTCAACTTTATTCTCTTAATCTTCAAAACTCTACTTTATTCTCATGTTATCAATTCCAGCCAATCATGTCTAGCCTATCACTTTCATCCTTATCATCATCTTCTTCATCATCATCTGGAAGCGAAGAGCTCTTCTGACGTTAAATTATGATAATACATAAGTATAACAGGGTTTTCATGGAGATGGGAGAAGTAGACAATAGGAAGGATTGACAGGCGGGATGGCCATGATCATAAATTTGGTAAGTTTAGACATAATCGGGATTATTTTGTGCCAACCCATTCTTTAAAGGTATCCCATTTTGTTGTCGATTCCGTATGAGAGAAGGTGTGCATCAACGTATTCATAATCAAGTTATTTTATGAACTACTATTTTATTCAAAGAGAAAATGCTGCTAAGACATTGGGTTTATCATCGCACCAAAAGATAACGTGCGCACTTCGCATGTTATGTTAAGGTACACTTGGTAGAAGTTCGGATTGGGGAGTCTATGAGTAATTTTAGTTTAAAAATATTTTGTACAATAATTATAATACTATTCAAAGCTCAATACCTTAGATCTCCCGATGAAAATGATACATTACACTTGTTAGAAGTAAATGGATCGCGAGGCTTCCCGAGGATGTTAAGTAGTTTAGATTGTATGCATTGGAAATGGAAAATTTATCCAACTGGGTAGGCAGGACAATATATCGGCTATAAGAAAATACCGACTGTGATTTTAGAAGCGGTTGCATCGCAAGATCTTTAGATATGGTACACATTGTTTAGGGAGCTCAGTTCTGACAACAACAAGAATATCTTGCATCAAGGGTGGATTTCCAACAACATGTATAATGGAATTACGCCGCCATGCAATTACAATATAAGCACTGTCCCAAACACTATGGGGTATTATTTAGCGTATGAAGTTTATCCAAAATGGCAAACAATTGTTCAAACCATAAGAAATTTGTTCAACGATGCCGAAAGATATTTTGTAAAGATGCAAGAAGCATACCGGAAAGACATAGAGCGTGGTTTTGGTGTATTACAAGCTAGGTTCAAAATATTGGCCCACGGTACGTGATTTTGGAAGCCTAGTGATCTAGTAAATATTATGTAAGCATGTATAATCATGCACAACATGATCATCGAAGATGAACATCATACTTACATCCGATAAGTGGATATTAATCCCGAGTTTTAGAAAACTGTAGATACTTGGAATGAGACGCTAAATCCAAGACACACGATCAACACTCTGGCATAGTATATCGAGAAAATTCATGAAATTAGAAATGAAGGTACTCATTTCCAATTACGAAATGAACTTATCGCGCATTTGTGGAATAAAAAAGGGGTGGAGTAATATATTTTGCTTCGAAGTTTGTAGTTATATGTTAAAGTTGAAATGTATTTTCTCTACTTGATTGAAGTATGTTTTACAAAATACTTTCGATGGATAACAATTTTATTCAAATAATGAATTAACATAGAACTTAAGAACTACTATTAACGCTAAGGATTACATCAATCTTCATTACTAGAAATGTCGTCATCACTTAGACACAGCCCCTTCAACTTCTTCGAATAAAGTTTAATTTGCTTCTTTATCCAACGTTGTTATACCGGTAGTAGGTTAGTTGTGTTCGTTATCATCACCTTAGCCAAATGCACTTCTTCAATGGCTTTATTTCTTGTTAGCTCATTCGCGCCTCCTTTGAATCACTGCCTCTCTAACCAACTTTTATTTCTCTCGTGCTTTAGCTCAAGCTTCATTTTCCTCTTTCGTCTGCTCGTCTCTCACATTTCATGCGCCATCATGTTTGCTGTCATCATAAACATCTTCCCCCAAAAACCTATACTTGACTTTGCCGCTTCTTTTGCCTTATATTGTTTTGGTTGTCTGGTCATACTTCCCCACAAACATATAGTGATGCAACCTACATATCGGTAGAATCATCCGAAATTATGATACTTGGAATGCCAGAAGTGGGTGTAGAGGGATCAGTACCAATAGTACTTAGGCTATCATTAAAATTTAACTTCCTAGTGACGTTGCGGCTGTGTTGCCCGATGTGATTAATTTGTGACCATTTTAGATAATGCTCTAAAACTTTGTAAGCCTCCCTAAATGTAAATGAATTTTTTTCAACAGTCTCGTAATGCCATACATTCCTAAAAATCAAGTTTTAAATTCTAATGAGTACGATTTACCCAATAAAATTAATGAAATGAGAAAAATAAATTACTTACAAAGTCGCCCGTTCTAATGCCGGTAAAATGTCGGCTTTCGAGGTCTTGAATGATGCCTCTAAAAATTGAACAATCCTTATCGAGCCACCCCTTATGCGCGCAATTAACACCGTTGTATGATCGCCGCATCAATTGGTCATTATAGAATGAGTTGAATTGGTTAGGCACCTTGAACCAAAATGTTATTGCTTTTTGGTTGTTTGTGGTAGCGAGGTTTTGAGATACTTGGGACCAAGCGCATGTGAGATTCACAAAGTCATTGGATAAGTAATTTTTGGAGTTCTTGTATCTTTCTTTGTCATCATCAACTTCATCCTTAACCTCAATTGCTTCCTCAACTACAATAGGTGTCGGTGCCACATTTCTTTTAGGCTTTGCCTTTCCACGTGTATTACTTCTCATGAGAACCAGATTGAGAACCAGATAGATGATCGAAGATACAATCGGTGATGTATTAAGGTTTAAATCATTTAAACCCTATGTACCTCTTATCGGCGTGGTACTCAAACTTCTACTGGTATGAGATAAAAAATATGGATTCCCTGGTTGAGAGTGCAAGCCCGCATGAGGATCAATTTGAGGGTAATATCCTTGGGTTTTACATTAAAATTAATTATCGTATGGCGGTAATAATTATCGAACATGGTGATCACAATATTGGGAAGGGTTAAGCATTTACGGCTAATCATATGTACCGAATTATGTCAAAAATATGTTCCCTTATTGGTTCGTATTGGAGGATTGAGAGTGGTTTTGAGAATTAGATTGGGAGCTTGAGGATGACATGGTGGTTTTACTTATAAGCTAAGGTGAGAGGAAAGTGTAGAAGATTAAGAACATAGAGTGTAGAAGATGAATGACCTTTATATATGGAAAAAAAACTAGCCGTTGAGCTACTTGGTTAACAAGTTTCTATAGGAATATAGCCGTTGAGCTACTTGGTAAACAAGTTTCCACATAAATATAGATGTTAGGCTACTTGGTCAACAAGTTTCCACATAAATATAACTGTTGAGCTACTTGGTTAGCAAGTTTCTACAGGAATATAGATGTTGAGCTACTTGGTATACAAGTTTCTAGATGAATATAGCCCTTGGGCTACTTGGTTAACAAGTTTCCACATAAATATAGCCCTTGAGCTATTTGGTCAACAAGTTTGCCCTAACAAAATATTATGTTATTGATCACCAAATAAACTAAGTATAGAGAAGAGGTTATAAAACAACTAAGTATCACAACAGTGGTCATAAAATAACACAGTATGGTTGAGGAATGCCATTACGAAAGTTTACAAAAAAACTAACTATGGAGAAATGAAGAAATGCATTCCATACTTGGTGTTTTTAAGTGTTTAAAAAAATTCCCATATAGAGCTCGTAAAAAAACAAATAAAACTAATTCTTTAATAGAGGGAAGGTGTTTGAGGAAATACCTAAAAAAAAAAGGAGAAAAAAGAACTAAGTATGAACCAATACACACATAATAGAGGGCAAGGGGAGGTGTTTGAGGAAATATCTCAAAGAAACTTGCCCCAAAAAAAACTAAGTATGGAGAGGGAGGCATTTCTTCACAAAGTTGTAGGTTCTTGTTGCACATTTTAGAACTGCGTGGCAACCTTAGGAGACACGTGGCTTAATCTGGTCTCTCTGTTCTCCTCGCAGTTCTAAACTATTTATTAGGTAAAGATACCAGATTAAGCCATGTGTTTCCCAAGGCTTTCACGCAGTTCTAAACTACACGGAAAGAGCCTGCAACTTTGTGTATTGCTTCCCTTCTCCATACTTAGTTTTTTTTAGTAATTTTTCGTTGAGGCATTTACTTAAACACCTTATGTGCCCTCTATTGTATGTGCATCTCTTCATACTTAGTTTTTTTTTCTCCTTTTTCGTTTAGGCATTTCATCAAGCCCCTTCCCTATATTGCAATATTATCAAAATTAATTGTTTTATCAGCTCCTCTCTATGGGGAATTTCATTCAAACACTTGAAAAAACATATTATTTTAAGTAAACACAAGTTTAATCATAATGCATATTCAATTAAACATAGTTTAAGCATATCATATCTAAGTTCTGAAGAAAACATAGCATAAACTTGATAGTTTAAATAAAGCATAATAAATTTTATAGCCTAAGTGGGACGGCCTCTCTTCGTCTGATAAGCATGTCTGCTATATGTGAGACTCTTATCATAGGTACATTGGACTTCCAGCTCTTTCTGATAGTTGATAGACATATAAGCTAGTCTATCTCCCATGACTCAGATAATTTCCTGTGACCGGCGCAACTGTTCCTCTAACTCCTCTGTACATAGAAAATATTGCCTCAAATCTTTATATGCCGCATACTGCATTCCATGGTTTTGATGTCACAACTCATCCATACTATACCTAGGTGGACACGGGTATAGTACATAGAGGGTTGGGATCAGCAGTCGTCTAAGTTCTCCACTGGTTCTTGTCATTTCCATGAACCATCCCATATCCTCCACTTTCTCGTTGTATGCCTCAACACCATAGTTTGGCACCTGAGAAGACGTAGCTAAACTTAAAGTAGGTGGCAGAGAAACATCGGGCCTCACTAGATCATGCCCGACAATCCATATATTCCCGGCCCTCTTCACTAAACTATAACCGATCTTGGGATTTGGATGAGCCAAATACCAATATGTCATGTAATCTACATCATCAATGATATAATTGTGTTTATCATAGAAGTTCAGCTCTTTCAGTCTCTTATAAAACACTCGATCGTATCGCAGATATTCTATAATTTCTTATGGGGGGTCAAAGGGAATACTATCATGCCCGATATTCTGACGCATACACCGGTTTCCTAAATACCTATGAGTACTTTTTCCCTATGAGACTAAAACTAATGGAACCCTTTTTTTAATAAGCAGTTTGGCAACTCTTACCTCTGGACGGATTGCTTGTCTAAACCTTACCCGTGGTTGCTAATCAATGATGGTTTTGTCCTTCCATTCTATCATTTCTCTTATCACAGCAAAAGAATAATGGATTTTAGACCCCGAACTAGCCATTTCATCTTTTTGCGCACCCATACAAGGATAAACATGGTTGAAGTTGGAAACCTTCACCAGATACATTCTAACGCGATAGTACTCAAAGAACTAAAACTCCAAAAGAGTATAGAAGCCTGTGACTGATCTCTTCCCCTTCTTATTCTTAAGAACTAGGACTTCATCTAGTCCCCAATATAAAGCCTTCATAATCAGAGTACTCCACTCAAACCTTGGCACGCCTAGAATATGGTGGTCTGTCAAAACTGTAAGATAATTGGCTGGTAGAGATATGCTAGCATTTGAGGATACTATATTACTAATCATATATACAATAAATGCCCTTGCATGCACATTATCTATGTCTTGGTTGTAATTGTTGGTTTTAGGATTTAAAGCCTCTTTTCAAGTTTTCAAATACTCTAGAGTGATGTTACTGTACCTGATGTCATTGGTTGTGATTCCAGGGAACATCATCTGTGCTTCTTCGAATATTGAGTACTTATTGTCATATGGGAGTTCGAAACCCACCCCAAAACATAAGCCTATTAGCATGACGAAGTCTAACGGTATAACGCCAAGTTCCCCGTAATGGAAGTGAAATGTATGGGTGAAAGGCCACCACCGTTCTACGAGAGCATAAATTAAGAAGTTGTCAAAGTTTCCCGCCTTTATCGATAAAAACTCTTTGAAACCCATATTGTCGACCAACCTTTTAAATGTGGGATACTTGGCAATCTATTGGTACCACTTGAATACCTTATCTAGTGATCCCCTATGTAATGGCCTAATTCTATATGATCGAAATGGCATAGAATTAGCTCTTACACCAATGTTTATGTGACAAATACTAATATAAAATAAAAAATGATACAGGTAATTTAGCGCAGAAAACCTCTAAATAGGTTAAAAACTATGACCTCGAGTTGAGGATTTTATAATAGTAACTTTTATTGCTTGAGACTGATATCTTATTACAAGTGATCTCTCAAACTAGAAATACTTGATCATGTAATTAAGAAGTTTGGTATTTTGAGAATCTAGAAAATATAGTTTTCTTGGAGATTTCGCATATATTTTTCTGGTCCTTGTCTCTTCTGGAACTTTTTCTTTATATAGACCTTGTATGCAACTCTTTATCGTACTAAAGTATATTCTCTGAACAACGTGGTAAGTGGTGCTTCACTGAGTAACTGTTGAGTTCGTGAGAGATAGGTGTCTTTGACCTATTCATGCTATTTTGCTGTGCTCGACCCACGTTCTTCATCAGATCGTGGTGTAGGTGCCAATGTTGACTGCTTATGTCGCATGTAGAATGCGTTAGTCTGTTATTAAGGTAGTTTAAACTATAATTAGTTCGAATTGGGTTAGATCGAGACGTAGGTCCCTATAATCGCCCCTTCACAACTAAAGTCGCTAGTGGCTTTGGTTGAGAAAGAATTTGTGAGTATATGGGTATACGGGTTTCGAAAGTTTGAAAATAAAGGGAGTATTAATGTAGATTTGACTATATAAAAAATGTATATTTTTTGGGGGGATATTTGTGCATTGAAAAATGATGGGAATATTGATGTACACGACGCTTGGGGTTTAAGAGTTTTGTCTATTTTGAATGATGACGCTTGGGAAACGTACCTGTACAATAAATATTAGGGTTATATAAATAGTACATGTACCAAGGATTATGGCAAAGTGCATTGCTTGCTGCTAGGGCTGGCAATAGGTCAGGCTTAGGGCGGGTGGAGTAATACCATCCCCATACCCGCCAAATTACCCTACCCCCAAACTCGCCCCAATACCATTTAACTTAAATGGGGAATACCCAAACCCACCCAGTTTGAATTTTCTTATACCAAACCCACCCCAGCACCCGTTTAATACCTATTTAAAAATCAAAAATCAAAAATCACCGGTACAAAAAAAAACTAAATCTGGTGCACACACACAAGAAAAGCTAACAAACATACATAAAAGAATACATATATTGGATAATTATGAGTCAAAACTAGGAAGAACTTCATGTTTCTCACAAAAATTAACATAGTTAAGTCTTAAAGTTATTACTTAACATCACAACAAAATATAGAGTATCTTCGATGTTCCTCACAATTCAAAAATTTGGAGATTTATTATTAACATCATTATAGATTATTAGCCTTTCTTCCGCAACGAGATAAAATGCCAAGCTACTCTTCAGAGTTTAGAGTTCAGAGTTCAGAAATAAGGATTAGGTTTAACTTAAATGTAAGGGTATTCATGTCATATTATGTATAACTGGGTTAGGTGACGGGGCCCCATTTATTTAAGCCTAAAACCATACCTACCCCATTAAATAAATGGTTTAAAAAAACCAAACCCGTCCTATACCCGCTATAGTCATACCAAACCCGCCTCGTTAAGGGCGGGGCGGGGCGGGTTAAATTACCAGCCCTATTTGTTGTAAAATTCTCTGAAAGTCTTATTAACGATAGTGAAGACTCAGAGAATGGTTTACGAAGAGAAAGTTTCTGTTGAGATACAGAAGTTGAAGTTGGGATATTTTGGAGATCAGTCCTTGGAGATGCCTACCCATGTTCCCGTTCTATCGACGTATCAGGGTATGTTGGAAGAAGAAGTGGATGAATCTGAGGAAGACATTTACTATATGTGGAGATTTTATTGTATTGTCTTAACAGGCGAGCAACGTTGGAGCTGTCTCCACATCCTTGCAGAAGAAAAGGTTAAGGAGATAGATGCAGGGACTGGTGTAATTTCGGGGAAGTTGCGGCAATGTCTTGCGTAGGATTGGATTCTAAGGTTGGGCCCTCTTTATCTCTACCAACTTTGCTATGGTGGTGGCTATAGAGGAGGTGACGATGGTAGTAGAAAAGGGAGACGGAGAATGGAAGTCTACTTCTGCACCATCATTATTTCTTGGCTCTAAGAAGACCTACTTTTTGAAGAGTTGGTTCTAGCACTGAGTCTTCTATTTTCATGTCCAGAGTTCCTCCAAACCCAGTTTCTGGTCAGGGTAAGATGGTGTGAAGGGAGAAGGACGTCTAGTGACTTCCAATGCCTGAAAGACTTGTTATCTATAAAGTACGTGAAAGGTTTGTTATCTGTAAAGTACCTGAAAGACTTGTTATCTATAAAATACTTGAAAGATTCAATATTTCTATAGTACCTAAAATTTATATTCGAGCTTAATAAAATTTGTTATCCAAACTCTATGTTCATATATAGAATAACTCTTGAAATCGAGCATGAATAATTTGAAGATTTACGAATAGAGGATGAAATGTAATGTATGAGATTGGAACTTCCAAATTTGTTATAGTAATCGAGCTGTAAAAATAATTTTGGCCAAAAAGATGTGTAAGAATTCGTTTGTCAAATTGATTATTGGGGGAGAGAGATAACTGTAGAAGTTTAAGGAATATATAAGAGTTGCAAATTTGAGCTCAGAGAGGTATTTCCGAAATATTGGGTTTGGAAAGAATAAGTTCAATATGGAAAAGGACGAATTAATTGAGGTCGATGTGGATAGATAAGTTCAAATAACTTTTCTCAGGATACTTCAGTTTTCTGTTGTGAAAAAATAAAATATAATTACGAATTGTGGGAGATCTGGAGTAATTTAGAAAACTGTATATATAGGGGAAATGAGCTTTAAATAGGTAAAAGAGAATAAAAATGGTGCAGACTCGATCTGAGAGAATTCTTTATGTCACTGAGAAGTGGTTGGTGATAAAGAGAGTTGAAGTGAGAGAGGAGATTTTTGGCTTGTTAGACTATGATGCTGAATCGAGTGTCTCTTTGAAGGTTTAAACTGGATGGGTAGGGAACTTGAGTACGGACGTCGCTTCTATGAGGAGCTATTCTGGGAAGTAATTGTAGAGTCTTCAGCTCGAAAGGAAGCTGTGAGACTAATTACTGAAGAAGAGATTGAGTTAGAAGATGTGAGGATTGTTGGATACGAACTGATCAGGTGTGGCTCTCCAGGACATTTGAGATGTTTCAAGTGTAATTATATGTGAGGGAATGAATTGTATGAGTTTGAATAACTATCAAAGAAATGTAATGAAGTTTGAATCTGTCCTCTATTTTTGCAAATGTTGTTTGTGACTGTTCTAAAAAATGAATTTGAATTTTTTTGAAATGTTAACAACTTTGGAAATACCGTCAGCACTTCTTTAAGTAGAAGGAGCAAGAAAAAATAGAAAAAGCAGCCAGCTTTTAATTTTGTCTCTGGTAAAAAAGCATGGAAAGTTTGATTGCATGTAAGTATTAAGTCATCATGGGTGTAGGAAGGTCAGAGGGAGATTTGGAAAAGAGATATCAAAATATATTAAAATATAGGGTAGGGGGCAATGATGGGAAGGCATCTTCACCAAAAAGGTGCAAGACGTCTGACATTAATTATAGAAGGGATGCCTCAGTTTTAAAACTGAGGGCGGCTTATCTGAGGCCCAATAACTGCCAGTAGTTAGAGAGTGAAAATATAAATAATACTTCGTCGTCCTTATTCAAACGTTGATCAACTTCTAAAAACTTGAAGAACAGTAAGAGAGGAAAGAGAAAAAATAGTAGATAATTTTGTGAGAAATTAATCGAGAGTGATCAACAATCAAATTGAGAGAGAGTTAGAGAGACCGAGTCACGAAGGTGGTTATGTAGCGGCGTTGTGAGGGAAGGATTTGGCACTGCATTAGATTCATATTCTGACATAGAAGGCTAGCAGATGATTCGTGATACTTTGACTGTGTTTCTTCTTAAAATCCTTTTTTGTGGTATGCAAATCTAAAAATTACTATTTACAGCAATCTATAAAAATCTGTTTGATATATTTGTAAAAATGAGATATGAAAGATATATGTATGTGGGTGATGTATATGTAAAAGATAATGATAAAATACTTGGACCTGTATGTAGGTCGATCGTGAGGAGTTTGGTGTAGAATCAAATCTACTGTAGAGTTGCAGTTGATATAGAGACTTCACCTGTCAATAAGGCGTTGACCTCTGGTCGATCAGCTGAGTCCAAGAATGTCGTATCTGATAGAGAGGATAAAGTATGAGTTGTTCAATTTCTAAATTTCCCTGGAAAATTGGTATCCCGAATTCTGATGTGTTTAAAGAGTTTTGAAAAGCCAAAGCTTCTGTAGGGGGAAGGTGGGGTAATTTTGTAGAACATGTTTGTAGGCATTTTAGAAGATGTATTGTAGGATATGGGGAAGAATACTTCTTTCTGTTGGCTGATTTGGAGAAGAAGAAAGTAGACAGGGGTTTAGACGAATTGATCTCCTTGAAGTATTATGATGAAAATGTCTAGGACGACTTGGGAGAGGGTTTTTTGTGCTACATGTCTCAATTGGAGTAAGAGTTGAGTCTCCCGCTTAGCAATCTTGTGAAAGGGATTATGAACATCATTAGGACATGTTCTATTCAATTGAATGGGAGCATGTGGGAGGTAATAAACGTCTGTGAATTTTTGAATAAGTTATGGGAGGAGGATGAGGATGAGATGAGGATATCTCCTGAAGATGTCGTGTAGTTTATGGCCCAATAAACTATTCTATAAGTGGTGGGGCATACTTTTTTATGAGTTCGACTCAACCTCTTTTCTTCAAACTGAATTAAGCAGGTCAAATACGGAATGATAATGTGATATGGGTGAAGGGTGATTGCCTTCAGAAAGATGATGAAGAACCCATGGAACTTCTGTATAGAACTGTGAAACAAAGTAAGTATAACAATGTTTAATGTATAAAATTAAAATGTTGGAATTGTATGTTACTTTGTTAGTGATAATTTGTTGTTGATTGACAGGTCTTCAATCGAAGGTGACAAGGAAGGAGTCTTTGTTAGATATTGTTGCTCAGGAAGGGATTTAGCTCGAGGCTATTTTAAAAGAACTTGGCATCAGCAGAAAGAAACGTGTTAGCAGCCGGTCCAAGAAAGTTTAAAAGCCTCAAACAACTAGGCTAATGACGGGTGTTAGTGGAAACAAGAAGAGGGGAGCCGATGGGGAGAGGCGAGTGGTATTGCCCAAGGCCTTTGGAGTGGACTTTGTGGATGTGTCGGAGTCTACTACATCGAGCAAGCTAGCTCGGGT
This sequence comes from Kingdonia uniflora, assembly GCA_014058105.1. Classification (NCBI taxonomy): domain Eukaryota; kingdom Viridiplantae; phylum Streptophyta; class Magnoliopsida; order Ranunculales; family Circaeasteraceae; genus Kingdonia; species Kingdonia uniflora. Next base: position 89,186 of record JACGCM010001382.1, read on the forward strand.
ATTTCCAAAGAAGAAGATACTGAAACGTGGTTCGACCTCTGGAACCACATGAGGTGGTGAGGTGGTAATCCAGTGTGATAGACTTGGGCTCCACCTTCTGAAAATTGGGTACTCCAAAATTGAGGTGAATAACATAATGGCAGACACCTATGTTGAGGAGGAAGATGAAAAGGCGGAAGATGCTATTGTTGGAGTTGTGGATGCGTTAGACGGCGTCTCTTCCTAAACGGTGCAAAATAACCAAGGGGATGACAATGAACGTCTAGAGGAAGGGAACGAGAAGGTAGAGTAGAATGTTGACTCTATGATTGTATGATTATGAAGGGTTTGGAATGTTATAATCTGATAGAATATTGTTTGTTGGATAGACTTCTGTAGGCTAAGATGTTCTTGTAAACCTTATTATAGGAACTTAAGAAAATGCGCCTCAGAATAAAAGACTTTGAGAATGATCTCGCTAAGGAGAAAGACGCCTAAGCGTCGCTGTTGTCTTCGCAAGCGGAGCTACAAGTTAGAAAGGAGCAAGAAATATTTAACTTGTATGCTTCACTACACTAGAGCTACAAAAAAAAATTAGAGTGTAGAGACAGACCAAAAACTTGTTAATAGTTTAGGGGCAATAGTGCTCAATTATGTATAGAAAATATCAAAGTAATGAAAAAGTTAGAATATAAAGAATGTGTACCTTGGAATTGGAAGTATATATTATTGTTCATCCAACTGAGTTCATACTTCGACCTTAAGTTTAGAAGAAGTTTCACACAGTAGATGTCCAAAATATAAATTTCATTAGAAACGAGATGTATGTATTGAGTGGGTGCCCTGATTCGAACTTGTTATATTGTATCTGTCATGTGTAGGTCAAATTGGAGTCAGCTCACTTAAGCAAAGATGAGACACGCCAATGTAACCAAGAGTTTGTGGCAGAGTTCGATAGAATGAGAGAGGCAAATGAAGATAAGGAAGATCAACATGTAAAAGTACATTTCAAGTTTGTTGAGGCAACTCAAACTGCTAATGACCTCACTCAAAAGATCGAGGAAAACGATGCCGAAATTAGTAAAGGGTAAAAAGAGCTCGCGGAGGTGAAGGAAAAGGCAACGAAACACAAAAACCAGAATGAGGCGCTGATGGTAAAGAGTAAGGAGGCTAACATGTCTTGATACCGTATACAGGCGTTAGAAATGTTAGAGAAAGAGCTACGCCGTTTGGTGGCCAGTTTGAAGGACTAAATGATCAGTAAAAGGAATGAACAAGAATATACTCGAGCTGGTCTAGTGAGTACCAAGAGAAAACTGGAGCAATTAAAGAAAAAAATGGTTGAGAAAGATAGTGAGTTGAAGAGAGATCGAGATGACTTATCTAACTCTAAAATTATGGTTGAGCAGTTGACTGCAGCTTTGACTGCTAAAGATATAGAGTTTTGGTTGGTGCAAAGGAAATGTGATGAGTTGAATGAGAGGGTGGCATAATTGAAGACTGATTTAGCTCAGGCCAATTCACGTGCCAAAAATGCCGAGGTTGGAGAGCGTTCAAGGGTAAATAAAGGTGACGTTAAGGTCTCCCATGTTCAAGGGGATGTAGTTAACCTATCATCTTGAATAAGAGAGCTAGAGGGAAATGTAGCTCAAACTCAAGGTCATGTGCAAAAAGGAAATGAGCAGTTAAGGGAGTGCCAAGGTAAGTTGGACCCTTCTCTCACCAAGGAACAAGAGTTAGAGCGGGTTATCAGAGATACGGATATTTTGATAAAGAAAAAAGATGAATTGATAAAGAATCTCCAGCTGGGGAAGACACTACGTGAAAAAAGCTTATTAACGACAGATATAACTGTTGTTATTGTCTAATTAACGATTTAGAATCTATCGCTAATAACTGTCGTAAAAAATGGAGTCAATATTGTTATCGACAGTTATAAATGTCATATTTTGGCGACATATAAATATGTCATTATTTATAATAAAAATACGACAATTATATGTGTTACTCTTTATGCCGTTTCAATGAGATAAAAGTCGTTTAGTTTTAAAATAAACGACAAAAATATGTCGCATTTTATAAATAAAAACGACAATAATATATGTTGATTTTTCTGTCATGAATTTAAAAAAAGAAAACAAATATATATGTTGTTCTTCAAGAAATCCAACAATTATGTGTCATTTTTTCTGTCATTATATGGGAAAGAGACTTTACAATTAAGCATACACGACTTACATATGTCATTTTTTAGAACAAATACATTTTTTTTAATTGAATGGAATACCATATTTTTTCCATTCACCTAGACAATATTCTTACCAAAATATAAACATTTAACCAAATTATTCCAAAATAAGCTATATTATTAAAAATCTCAAAAAATGTGTCTAGAAATAGCTTTCAATTTTGCATAAAAGAAATAATATACATTTATCAAATAAACATGGCACAACTTTTATCCCAAACTATGATCTCACCAACGACAACATCCTCAAGGGGTCCATCTTCTATTACATGAACGATCTCATCTATTAATATATTATAGAAATTGCGCAAAGCTCTTCCATCTTGCTGAAGAATTCCATAAGCAACTATAACACCATACCAGTTTAATAACTTACATGACCTTGGCGGAACCAGCATGGATGGACGATATGTGTTAGCAAATGGTGAACACCCAATCTACAGATAATGAAAATTGCATATAAGCATTCAAATATAATAACATGATAATTTATGATAAGCAATCATAGCATAAATAATATATTAAGTCAATACCCGAGATGAAGTTTCGATGTCAGAAGTATGACACTTGTAACTCACGAGGAGAACCTCGAGATTCGAATAATGCGAACCTCTCTTCAAGTTGCTTTCATACATTGGTCTTAAAACCATTTGTTCCCTAAGAGACTTCAATTGAGATTGTAAATTTGTGTTTGTCACATTTTCATTTGCAAGCTTCATTCTGAAAGGTAGTGTACTCTCCAATTCAGTACTGGACATATCACCAAAGCCCATTATGTAACCGCTTTTATCTTTTCCAAACACATGTACATCAAAGAGCAACTCAATTACAAAATCCCATTTTAGTAAATAAATATAGTAAAAATTACAATAAAGCATAACTTAAAGCTACAGTAAGTCAATAACGTTTGAACTCAATTAGACAAATACCATATGCAGTTTAGAATCAAATATGAATAATTCTTAAATATTTGGGCAGCAGTTTACACAACAAGGATCAATTTAAGATCATATCAATATTAAGCATCAGTTCATCGAAGACAAAAGTATCTAAGGACACAAAATATCAGTTCAGATCAAGATCAACATACCAGAAAAGCAACCCAAAATATAAACTTGCATAAAAGCTAGCAGTTTTCTCTCAAAATGACAAGTTAGTGTATTTTCCATCAACTTCAATCTTCATATAAGAAAGTATTCACCGAAGAGAAACAACCAAACTATTAAAATTATGCAAAGCACTAGAAACACTCTCCTTAATATCATTCCAGAGTTTTTTCTATATCAACTATAAGAAGGAATAACACTACAAAAGGAAACTAAATCAATAAAAATTAAGGCTAGTAGCAGATCAAAAAAATGTGGAGATGAAGAAAATAAGAGTGCTAACAAGAAGTGAATTCTTTAAAAGTAAAAAAACTCTATGTATCAACAATTGTCTGAGATATTGAGATGTACAAGAATTATGACCAAGTCCCTCCATAATATAGCTAAATCCAAATCATCCTCTATGTCTAAAACAATGACTTTTGTGCAGTTAACTGAATGGCTAGATGTTGTGATACATGCCTCTCAATGTCGTATCCCCAAGTGTTCATATATGAAATGTCTTAAAACAAAATCATAGTTCAAACATTTCAAGTGAGTATTACACTTACCGTCATACTTATTTTGTTGTTTTTTCAGTACACAAACACATGTAGGTTAGAATAGTGAACCTACACTAATCAACCTATGTGAAGTACATAGTGTGTTAGAGCTTACATAATTGGGTTGTTTCTTGTGAGATGGTTGATATCATGAAGAAATCATCCTCAAAAGGCAATAATCCATGTTTAGATTCTATCTCCCTAAAATTGATGAAGATCGGGGAGAAAATCCACAAGACTTAAGTGCATCATTTCATTTGGAGATCCATGCAGTATTGATGTTAAACCAAAGAAAATCTAGAAGAAAATTAAAATTAAAACATATACTAATAAATATTACTTACATTTGAAAGTGCATCATGATTAAAATTTTCATCAACAAGGCCAGGTAGATTCTAAACGATTGTGATAAGCACCTCCTGGAAAATATAGCAAAATGCAAGATTAAAGTAAATAGACAAAGGGATTGTTTGTTTTCTCTGCAAGTACTTAGTGGATACATCCTTCATGCAGTATCATCAAATCTCTGTAGGTATGTTCCTATTGTACTTCCTAAACTTACTTTCTATTTGTTCTTATCCCAGAAATTTGGCTATGACAATGATGCAGGGTATCCTATAAGTACTGGATGGCCTTCTATAATTTAGAGATATTGGATGAGTTCTATAATCTGGTTGGTCTGTTCCATAATTTTGGTGGTGTATTGCTTTTAATGGACTATACATATACTCCTGTAATTAAAATCAAACAATGTGTTCGATCAAAAAGAAAATAACTACTGGACTCAAGTTCCGAGTATCCCAAAATTTCACAACCCTAAAATCGTTGGAAATATCAAAAAAGGGATAAGAAAGAAATCATCTTTACCAAATCTATGAAGCACTATGGGTCTCTAATAAGGAAATACAACTTATGTGGAATATTTGACTAAAGTTCACACAAACCTGTCCACTACTCCTGTATTAGTAATTGAGATATCATCTTTGAGATAATGAATGGACGTAATGCTTATAAAAATAACCTGTCAATGTTTAGATTTCATTAAAATACAAGAAAAACGAGAATTTTTTGGTCTCGATAATGAAACCTGATTCCAAGAACCAACCTTTGTACGTCTAATCTGCTTTCCTTGAGCTTAAACATGAGCTCCATTGACCAAATAAGTTGGGCTGGAGAAAAGTATTATATTAATTAAAACGAGAAAGAAAAGGATCCATCTCTTGAATTGGATACAACAAGAGGTGATGAACAGAAAATGTAAGCTAAGGGACTAAGAATTTTAATCTGCTTGATTACCGGATACTTTTTTCAAGAAGGATTTGGAATACCCAGGATTATAAGGGTGAGAACAAAGTGACTTTACAGTTCCGGTATGGCCTTTCAAGACAACAACAAATTATTTTCTCTATACATGCCAAACATTTATTCGGTAAAACCAAATAAAATAGAGTATGTAAATCCTATCATTATTTTAGTTATACTAGATATGCAAGTCATTAACTAATTTTAGTTCCTAATGGAGATGTCATCTTCCAACAAATATCAAAAGATGGCATTTTTATGCACTTTCCGATCACAAAACCAAGCTTTCTCTGTAATACAAACATAATACATAAATCTCATATATATGGGATATCATATCCAAGTCTCCACAATTGAAACGGCCCTAAACTACTAAATATGGGATAATATGAGAATTTTTACTCATCTGCAAAATTAGATTTCCCAAATGTAAAGGGAAAACACTCCAATTCAGAATAAATCATAAACATTTGATAAGAAGAAATTTACCTTGCAGAACGAAACGGCGACCGGGGGATTGGAGGTTCCGCTCTGCTTGATCGAGAAATATTTTTATAAGTAAAATGCAAAACATTTATAATAGGGAGAATCCAATCCATGGAGCGCTCTTCTTCGAATAACGATTTGGGGGTTGAATCGGTTAAGGTTGCCATACGAGAGAGAGAGAGAGAGAGAGAGAGAGCAACAGATGGATTCTAATAGAAGTGGCAATGAATTTGGGGTTTCATAAAGCAAAACACAAAATTGTAATTTAAAATTGTCGCTACATTGTTTAACTACGATTGTTTAACTACGTTAAAATATATCACGACAAATATATCAGTTGAGAAGTATATTGAATTTACAACACAGATATATGTCATTTATCAATGCGCATATAGGTCGTTAATAGGTGATTTTCACGTAGTGATATTTTGATAGGAAGCTTAAGGAACTTCGTGCTCAGGTGGCGGAATTGAGGGCGATGAACCAGGCTAAATTAGTTAAAGCTGATGAGAAGGCGAGGTAGAACATCGAATTTACGTCTCGCATAGATAGTCAAATGGAATGGTATGAAGCATGGTATAAGAGGTTGAAAGAGCACCTTCAAACGGCAAGAGAGAATTTTTCTAAGATGGTTGTGCAGCTGGCATTGCACTCAGAGATGTTAATGGCAGTAATTGCCTATTTTGTTAAAGAAATTAGAAGGCTCGAGTTCGAGATGAATACCTTGCATGACTATTTGTCAAGTAGAGGATGCATCTGTAGAGCTGAAGTAGATCGAGGAAACTGTATGAACTCCATGGAAACGGAGTTAGGTTTCCAACCTGCTGAATTGGTAGAGAAAGGCAAGATCACTGTGGTTGCTCAAGCTTAAGAATTTATGACTGATAATCCTCCTATTGTAAGGGAAAGTGTGGCTGACCTCCCAACAGCAAAAAAGAATTTTTTGTAGTTATTGTATATGTAACCTGAAAAAGTATTTGTCGTAGACATATTGAGAGATGAAAGCTAGTTTTATCTTTGTTTTATCTTATGTCTGGTAGAATTCTTTAAATGAAAACTAGTGTTGCTTTCATTTTAATCACAGAGTATAATTATTGCAACCATATTGAGAAAGATGAAAGCTAGTATTATATTTGCTTTATCTTATGCCTGGTAGAGTTCTTTGATTGAAAACTAGTATTACCTTTGTTTTAATCGCAAAGTATAATTGTCGCAACCATATTGAGAGAGATGAAAGTTAGTTTTACTTTTGTTTTATCTTATGTCTGGTAGAGTTTTTTTATTGAAAATGAGTATTACCTTTGTTTTAATCGCAGAGTATGATTGTCGCAGCCATATTGAAAGATATAAAAGTTAGTTTTACCTTTGCTTTATCTTATGTCTGGTAGAATTCTTTAATTAAAAACTAGTATTACCTTTGTTTTAATCACAGAGTATGATTGTCGCAGCCATATTGAGAGGGATGAAAGTTAGTTTTACCTTTGCTTTATCGTATGCCTGGTAGAGTTCTTTGATTAAAAACTGGTATTACCTTTGTTTTAATCACAGAGTATGTATAGAGTCGATCAAAGCTAGTATTACCTTTGCTTTAACCGGAATAGAGGTCGATTGAAAGCTAGTACTGCATTTGCTTTAATATATATATTGTCTACGTAAGTAGAGAGTCGTGTGGGAAAAAACTTAGAAGTTTTCATTGAATAGAATAGGATGTACATTTGATGGAGATAAAAATCTCACTTTTGGAATGGAAAAAGTGAGAATTTGAAATGGAGTAGTGAGAGACTTAATGATAGTACCATTTCAGTCTCCTAGTGTTCCAAGGATTTGAGATATGAACTCCCTCTTTCGTTATTAGGTAATATGATCCCAGAGTAGTGAGACCAGTGATAAGGAATGGACCCTCCCAATTTTTTAATAGTTTCCTGGCATTTGGCTCATTTTTATGTTGAGGGATTTCTCTGAGGACAAGATCATCGATTTGGAAAGTATGACTTTTGACTCGTCTGTTGTATGAACTGACCGACATATGGTAATGTTGACCTAGGTTGGCAATAGCGTGTTTCCTAGTCTCATCGATCCAATTAAGGTTGCAGGCCAATTCGAACTCGTTTTCTTCGTTAGTTAGCTCGTAATCTTTAACTAGATGATGATATTCGGTTAGAATGACGGCTTTGGTCCCATAGGCGATGAGGAATGGGGTACAGCCGGTTGATTGATGTCGAGTGGTACGGTATGCCTATAAGACATGAAGAAGCTCTCGTACCCAGTTTCTTTTTTTTCTGTTAGTGAAACCTTTCTTGAGTCCATCTACGATGGTTTTGTTGGTGATTTTGGTTTGGCCATTGTCTTTAGGGTAGTAGGGATTGGATGGTGAGTGGATAATATTGTGTTTATTGAGAAAAGCTACAACTTTTTCTCCAATGAATTATGGCCCATTATCGATACAAATTAGGTGGGGACACCCAAATTATGTAATAATGTGTTCCAAGATTAAATTGATAACCTCTTCTTTTCTAGTTCGACAGAGTAGAACTGTTTTTACCTATTTTGTAAAATAATATGTAGCCACGAGTAAATATCGGCGGCTACCTGGAGAATTAGGAAATTCACCAACAAAATCGAGTGCCCATCTTTTAAATGGCCAGAACATCTTACTTACATGTAGATCAAGCGCATGAGCGCGGATCATTTGTCCATGTCACTGACATGTATCGCATTTGCATGAGTACTCTTCTGCTTACTTGTGGATGCCTGGTAAGAATATTCCTTGTGTGATGGCTTTATTAGCGAGTGATCAAATTGCGACATGGGAGCCACACATCCTTTTATGTAAATCGCGAAGTATCTCGTCTGCTTTCTTTCTGGAGAGACACTTAAGGTAGGGCCCCGTGACTGAATGGCAATATAAAAAACCTTTTTAATTTATATAGCGCTTTGAGTTGCCGATCAGTTGTCGGCGCTCTTTTGGATCTGCTGGAAGGGGTTCTTTGCATTCGTTATCGGTGTCAAGTTAGGCAAGGAAGGGCTTTCGCCAATCGTCGTCCTCCCCTTTATTGCCCCCAATGTTAATCGTGCATGCATAAATATGATCAATGCTGGGGGTTGATATCACTTTGATCTGGAGATATTGGGCTTCTGTTCCCAAGACCCCGGCTATATAAGCCAAGGAATCGACGTATTTGTTTTTACCTCGAGGAAGATAATCGAGAGTTGCTTGCTCGGACTTGCTCACCCTATCTATAACGAGGGTTGTGTGTTCGATCATCTTACCATTCTTCTTGTATTGCTCGGAGTAATGGTGGACGATGAGTAGTGAATCTGTATAGACTGAGAGTTCTGGGATACCGAGCTCAAGTGCGAGGTCGAGTCAATGAATGAGAGCTTCATATTCGGTGACATTGTTAGAGGCTTTCAAATCCAAGCAAATTGATTTCTCAATTCTACCGTTGGAACGGGTAATCAATACAATTCAAATTCCTGACCCTGCAGGTCCTGCTGATCCATCTGTAAGAAGTCTCCACCCTTTCCAGGTTATCCATTCAGCTTGCTCGTCAAATGTTTTGGTGGGTGGATTTTCTGTAATTTCTTCTGCAAGGTCAGGATTGTGCTCTTCCCACTCAGGATCTTCCACTGGAAAATCTACGAGAAAATTAGCAACGGCCTGACCCTTTTGGGAATGACATTATTTGAACTTGATATCATGTTCTCCTAAACTGACTGACCACTGTTGCACTCTCCTTGATTTTTCTTTCTTGGACAAAACTTCCATAAGGTGGTAGTTTGTCATGATTTTGACTGAATGAGCTTGAAATTAGTGCTTAAGTTTCTGTGAAGTGTAAACAAGAGTTAGAAAGAGTCTCTCAATTTTAGAATACCTCATTTCTGCTAGAGTGAGAGTTTTACTGATAAAGTAGACTGACTTCTCAATTTTTCCTTCGAGTCGAATAAGAACTGAGCTGATAGAAGTATTTGTAACTGCTAGGTAGATGATCAGCTCCTCATTATTTATTAGGGTACTCATTATAAAAAACTTTCCCAAGTAGGTTTTGAGATCTTGAAAAGCCACCTCGCATTCTGATATCCATTAGATCTCTGTATTTGGCTAAACTTTTTCTCATTTGGTAAAACCGCGGAGTAGTAGGAACAGCCAACGACAGTGATCTGAAGATTTTAAAATGAATCGACTGATAGCGGCAATCTTGTCGGTAAGTTTTTGTACGTCTTTCATCATCTATGGAGATAGCATGTTGAGGAGAGCCTGAATTTGATCTGGATCGGCCTTAATCCCTTTCTTGCTGATGAGATGGCCAAGGAATCGGCCTGAATATACTCTGAATTGACACTTATCAGGATTGAGTCACATCCAGTAAGATCGATGAATGTTAAATATTATGTTGAGATCTGTAATGTGGTTAACTGACTGCATGTTCTTGCACAAGAGATCATCAATATAGATTTCCATGATTTTCCCAAGATGTGCTTTGAACATAGTAGTCATCAATTGTTGATAATTCGTGCCTATATTTTTTAGTCTGATGGGCATAACTTTATAGCAGTAAAGTCCTCTTTCAGTGATGAAAGCAGTCTTTTCTTGATCTTCTTCCAATAGTGGAATCTGATTGTATCCAAAAGCAGCGTCCATCATAGATAGGAGTTCGTAACCTACTGCATAATCAAGGATTTGATAGATGTTGGGAAGAGGGAAACTGTCCTTCAGAGTGTGTTTGTTTAGATATGTGAAATCTATACAAACTTAGACTTTTCCATTCTTCTTGGGGACATCGACGATGTTGGATATCCAATCAGAATACTTGGCTTCTCGAATGAATCCTACTTTGATCAATTTATCAATCTCCATGTTAACTTCATCTCAAAGGCATGGTAATAGTTGTCTATATTTCTATTTGACCATAGTGGCATTGATGTTGATGGCCAATTTGTGACATGCCGTGAGCGGATAGACCCCAGGCATCTCTTTAAAAGTCCACGCAAAAACGTCTTAATTTAGTCGTAAAAGCTAAATGAGAGCATCTTTATCATGTTGGACGAGCTTGGTACTGATAAAAGTACATCTGCTAGGTCCATCAATGTTGATGTAATCTGTAGGCTCTTCTATTGAAGGTTGATCATCAAGGTGATCAGTTTTTTGTAATTGTTATGCAGCGTATCTGTTTGAGGTATGTAGAATTGTTGAGACTGTATTTTCTCAAGCTCGAGAAAGCTTTTGACTACCTTTGATTTCATAGATACCAGTATTGTTCTTGAAGGGGAGTGTTTGATGACAGGTAGAAGCGATTGCTTCCATGTTATAAATCCAGCAGTGGCCCATAATCCCGAGATAACGAGATTTGGCGTTAATGAAATTGAAGATGACGTCGATGGTGGTTGGTCCTGCGGTAATAGGTAAGATGATCTTGCCTACTCACTTTTTTTTAGAACCAATAAATCTACTGCAATCGATGTCGCTCAGAATAACTTGATCGGCCAATCCCATTTGGTCGATTGTATTCTGAAAGAGAATCTCAATACCGCTTCCAATATCAATCATCATTGTGTGCATGACAAACTTCTTAAGCTTGAGCATTATGACTAATGCATCATGATGTGGAAATTTTACATGACTAATATCGTAATCTTCGAATGAGATCCCAAGCCGGTGATTGCTCAACTCAGGTAGAAGCTTGGCTTCTTTATCTTGAGGTGTAAGATTACAGTATTCTGACAGTCTTCTGTGCTTGAATCGGCAAGAGTTGGTGATCTGATGGATTTCAATCATGTTGTTATGGTAAATATGGTAGATATGCTTCTCCTCAGCTTGATCTTCGACCTGAACTACTTTGAGCTGTTTCTTATAGCTGTCATCCTTGTATGATTCAAGGTCGATAATGTATTCGAACATCCGTCCCTCCTTAAAAATAAATTCCAACAACCTCTGTATAGCATAGCAGTTGTTGGTAGAATGATAGTTTACCTTGTGATTCATGTAGTATGGGTGGTTCTCAATTGGTTCCAATGGTTGATAGAGACAGTATAGCTTATTCTTGGAGAGGATTAGAAAAATTATGGAGATTTGAACATTCATTCTTGGGAGTACCGATTTGGGTAGTGAACCACCTTTCTGAGGGTTGCCAGTATTTCCCTTGGAGCGCTTTTGATCACCCTGATCCTCTTTTGGTTCAGTGTTTTGATTTGTGGATGGACCTTTCATGGTTAGGATGGATTTAGTAAATTTATGTCTTTCGGACATCATCCTTTCCAAGTCGACGTAACCATTGACCTTGGTGATCATATCTTCCAAGGTCGCAGGTTTGTTAAGGAAGAGTTGTTCTTTGGCCTTGCAGTTGGAGCACGTTGGTGAAAGCAGTAACAGCTATTTTCTGATCGAGATTGTCTACTTTACGTACGAGCTCCAAAAATTTCTTCCCAAAAGCCTCAAGCTTCTCTCCGTGTGACTATTTAAGACGAATAAGAGAATATAAATTCTCTTCTTTGTCTTTGTTGTGAGCATATGTCTTGATGAATTGTTTCTGCAGCTGATCGAATGTGAGTATGAAATCTTTAGGTAGAGAGTGGAACCACTGGAGCGGTTCTTTCTATAGATTTGTTACGAACAAACGGCAGAGGATATGGTTGAGATTGGAATACAACCCCAATAAATCACGGTATTGTTGAATATGCTCCTTTGGATTTGTTCCTTGTATTTACAATTTTTTGGAGAATGGAAACCTTTTGGTATTTCCATATCCAATAGTTCTTTGGCAATCAGACTTCCTTGTAACTTGGTAAGGTCGTCTGTAATACCCAGAACTTATGTTTCGATCAACTCCTTGATGCGCTGATCCATATGTTCTTGTGTTGCATATTGATGTGTCGGTTGAGTGGCATGATGAGGAGGTTAAGGATTGTGAGTACCGGTACCTTTACTCAAACGATCATGTGCTAGAATTCAAGGTTGAGGTCGTTGTTCTTCCTCCTGACGTTTGGAAAATTTGTGACCTCGGCTGATTTCAGACTGAACTTCACCACCCAAATGAATGGAAAGCTGATGCTTGTGCTGAATATTTCTAGAAATAGCTTTATTGGTGGCTCCTCGAGGTCCCAATCTATCCCGTGCAGAAACCTGAGAGGTTTCTGGCAATTGATCACGATCTCTTATTGGAGGAGCCTGATGAGTATCTTACAGAGCTTGTAACATAGTCTGTATGGTTGTCATATGGTCTTCATGTCGTTAGGGGTGGCAATGGGTCGGGTTTTGGGCGGGTGGAGTAATAGCATCCTCATACCTGCCAAATTACCCTACCCCCAAACCCGCCCCAATACCATTTAACTTAAATAGAGAATACCCAAACCCGCCCCATCACCCGTTTAAAAATCATAAATTACTTGTACAAGAAAAAAAAATGAGCTGCTAGGAATAAGTTTGTGATAATTCTTCATTTAATCTTCAATAGAATGAGGAAAAACGAGTTGAGGATTAAAGGCAATTTAACCCTCACTTGGGCCAACTGAGGATCAGAGGCAATTTAACCCTCACTTCTGCATTGAGCCATAACTGAAAACATGTCTTCAGAATAAGGTTGAAATGAAACTAACTAGTTTTGATAGGTTTGTATAAGAATAAGAGAAGCTGATGGACAGATGGAAGTTGAAATGAAGTTATGAAGGCAAGACTGTAGGAGAGGAGGAAGAAACATGTCTTTTGTCTTTTGAGTTCAGAAATCAAAATTAGGTTTAACTTGTATGTAAGGGTATTCATGTCATATCATGTATAAATGGGTCGGGTGATGGGGCCCCATTTCTTTAAGCCTTAAACCAGACCCGCCCCATTAAATAAATAGGTTTTTTTTAAAACCAAACCCTCCCATACTCGCTATAGTCATACCAAACCCACATCATAAAGGACGGGGTGGGGCCCCGGTGGGGCGGGTTCAATTATCAGTCATATATGTCGTTTGAACGCTGTCAAACGAGCTTGTCGCTCGGCATCGAGCTCCTTCTCACGAAACTCTCAGTCAATAGTTAACTGACATTCAAGCTCATTGTGCTTCTCTGTTTCGGCTTGGAAATTTGCTCGTAATTTTGTAAGTTGTTTCGGTTCAACTGAAAGATCGAGCTGGATTCCAATTGTTGGCCGTCTGGAAGTTACCGTGATTGAAGCTAGTAGTTGAGTTAATGTATTTTTTTTGGATATCGTGGAAATATCTTCTTTCTCACAGACGGCGCCAAATGTAATGGCCTAATTTCATAAGCTCAAAATGGCTCAGAATTAGCTCTTACGCCAATGTTCATGTGACAAAAACTAATGTGAAATAAGAAATGACACAGGTAATTTAGCGTGGAAAACCTTTAAATAGGTTAGAAACCATGACCTCGAGTTGAGGTTTTTTGTAATAATGACTTTTATTGCTTGAGGCTGATATCTTATTACAAGTAATCTCTCGAACTATAAATACTTGAACTTATAAATAAGAAGTTTGGTGTTTTGAGAATCTAAAAAATGTAGTTTTCTTTGTGATTTCTCATAAATTTTTCTGGTCCTTGTCTATTCTGGAACTTTTTTCTTTATATAGACCTTGTTCGCAACTCTCTATCGTGTTGAAACACGTTCTCCCGAATAATGTTGCAAGTGGGTTGACTGAGTCCTGTAAGTTCGTGAGAGCCAGGTTCTGAGTCATTCATGCTTTTCTAATTGGTGGTTGACCCCGTTCTTTCTTCATCATTCGTGTGTAGTTTCAATGCTGATTGTTTTATGGTCAGCATGTGATGTATGAGTCTGATAGGCGGAATTTTCAAACTGGAAATAGTTCAAATTGGGTTAGATCACGGATTGGGTCCCCTACAACCCACCTTTTGTTCATCTCGGTTCTGCAAACCACACACATTAAAATATTAAATTTTTATTCCGGGATTTCTTCAAACGCATTTGTGGCGAAACAACGTAATAACCCACAAAAATTTTAACACAAAAATCTTACCAACAATCCTTCAATCTACTGCAAGATGGAGCCATTTGTTCAGGATATATTCACTCAGTGTAAATCCCTTGAGGGTTGGGGCGGGAGTCATTTTCTGTGAGGTGTCATGGCTACATATGCGCTAACCAATATTTTCCCCCTTCGTTTTAAAACTCGGAGTTTGGCATATGTCTTGTTTTGGGAATAACTGAACTAGACCTCCCGACATATGATTCTACTATAATGTCCTTTAATTAATTGGGAATCTTGTGGGGGTTGGAAAACTTGAAAATAAAGTTGGAAACTTGAGGAATAACTTATTTAGATGCAAACTGGTGTGCAAGGAATGAAATATGGGGGAGTGAGTGTGCGTTTTTATGCAAGCTCTTGTCGCTGCAGTTCTCAACTGTACGCCATTAATTTTAAAAAAAAACGTGGCAAACTCTTGATTGATTGTCCATTCCACACATTCTTAACTGCGCATATTTATAACGTTTATGATAGAGTACTTGGCCTAATCTGGGACGTAGATTGTGCCCCGAAGTTCTGAACATAACGATGGCTAATATTCACTTTTTTTTTTGGCTACTGTTGTGAGTTGGATTGGGGTGAATTGAATCCACCTATCTTTTGGGTGAATGCCCCCACCCGAACTGTTGTAGAATACTCTTATGATATAGTGGTGATCCATCTCCTCTCTTCATTTTGGGACTCGTTCCTTTGGGTTTGTGAATTGTTATTGATTTTTTCGGCAAGGCCTGGGACTGGTTTTGAACTGTTGTTATGATTGTTTTGGACTATGTAGCCTTGAACTTTACTAGTTACATGGTTAGAGCCCGTTCCATACAGGTCAACTGGGCATTCCACTAACTTGCCCTCCCACAATCTGTTTTTTTTTTTGTTTTTGTTTACAACTATCTTCGTGGGGGCTTTGATTGCACTCTACCGTAATCAGGACTTGGTCTCTCCGAGCGTCGGCTTGGGTTTGGGTTAGGTGGGGGGGGGGGGGGGGGGGGGTGGGGGGGGGGGGGGGGGGGGGTCCATTAAGCATAACACCGACTTAACTTACTCGAAATTTTAATGGTCGTGTCGGAACGTACTCCCGTGGTTGTTGCGTCACTACGTGATGCTAGACT
>JACGCM010001294.1:0-65976 GCA_014058105.1 Kingdonia uniflora
AACAGGTAAGTCATTGGTAGGATACAGGCAAGAGGATGATTACGGAGACTCCTATACTTGGGCATCCGTCAAGACCGCTATTTAGTAGTATTCCTGGCGAGTTACAGAGACTCTGCATTCTAGAGTTTACGCGCTGGAAAAGGGTACATTAGTATCGAGATATGATCAGAGTTGTAATGAGCTCTATAGTATGTTCCGTTTAGTATGCAGTAGGAAAGAGCAACTGCACGAGAAATTTTTGAGGGGTCTTCCTCCGACTTCAGGAAAGTTCTGATTTACTTTGGGAGCCTAGTCATATAGAGAGATTTTGTCGAAGCCTTTGGTATGACAGGGCAGAGATCTAGAGGAGCGCAGTCCAAGGAATAGAGGAGCAGCAGAACGAGAGGATCAGAGACCCAATAAGGGCAAGGCAATCCAGAGTCAGCATGAGAACTTAGGTGCGAGAGACAGAGTTCATTATGAGAGAGTGCGAGAGCTAGAGTTATGGGACCACGGTGGCTTTTGGTGAGTATTGGAAATTGGGGGGAAAGGGCACACTAAGAGGTTTACCCTAGGCCAGACCGAGGTCCACAGCATTGAAAACAGCTTTCGGGTACATTTGGTTGTCAGCAGCGGCATTACAGCAAGATCAGCAGAGGCAGTTTCAGGGTTCCTCAAGGTAGAAAGATGGTTCCAGGTCCTTCAGGGTGATACCGGGACGCAGCATCCGGAGACAGCAGCAAGGCCCGGTGGCGTAGTGGGTGTTTTTGTTGTTCCTTTGAGACGGGGCAGTTATGTAGCAGTGGGTTTGTGTACTGTGCGATTGGTGTTCAGCCGCTAAAAATGGAGTGGAAGGTACGATCCATATTTCCTTATTAGCCTGCCTCAGTGTCTGTTCGAGACGATGCATCGCCTTTATTCATGGCATGATGATTCCTCTGGCAACAGTGGTTTTGAGTTTCTTTATTGCATATGAGTGTTTGTGGGTATCCTCTCGATTCCTCAGTGACATTTCTCGTATTGTAGAGAGTGCCATATTATTGTTTTGGTCGTGTCCTTCAGCAGACCTGTTAGTACTACCGAGCAGGATTTGACTCTCCTTTGGGTAGGATTGGTTGTCTGACGCATCCAGTTACATTGGCTTGTTGAGAACATAGCTACTTTCGGTATTTCTGGTGAGAGGCGTGTTTGTGTTTGCTAGTCAAAATCATGCGTTAGTAAGGAGACGGCTTATGGGCTTTCATTAGAGTTAGAGTCCTCGGTCGTGGACATTAGCTCGATTGCGGTGGTTGCGACTATTCAAACATTTTCCACAAGGCTCTTGGGTTACCGTGGCGAGAGAGATGATTCAGTAGAGATCTTTACCCTAGGTAAAGCTATCTGAATTTTGAAGGCTCGTATCGTTAGGGCACCTGTTGAGCTGAAAGGAGTTGTATGATAGCTTATAATTTGATGGATTAGAAGTTACCGATCGAGTACTTCACAGTGGGGAGCTCCGGGACGTTTGCAAAGAAGACGGACGGGTCGAAGCGCTGTGTATTGATTACCGCGAGTTAACAAAAGTCACGACAAGAACAAATACCTTTACCAAGGATCGAGGACTGTTGACCAGCTTCAGGGAGCGCAATTCTTTCAAGATTCATCTAAGGATCAGTTACCATTGGCTGAGGATCAGAAGGAGGATATTTCCAAGACAGCATCAGGGACGCGTTATGGACACCTATGAGTTTCAGGTTATGCCGTTTTGTTTGACAACCGCGATGGCAGCTTTTCATGGATTGATGAACTGGGTTTTTCAACTTTCTAGACTGGTTCGGGCGTGTATAGTGGACGACATATTGATGTATTCAAAAGACGAGGTACGAACGCGAGGAATATTTGAAGATCGTTTTACAACTTTGCGGGGAGACGAGTTATGCAAAATTGCGAAGGTGTGATTTTCGCAAAGGAAGTGAAGTTTATAGGGCAGTGGGTCCAAGGATGGTATTGCGGTTGATCCTCAAAGGTTGAGGTATTGTTACAGATGGGCGCAGCCCGACTAATGTTACAGAAATTCATAGCTTTTGGGATATTAGCCAGTGTAAAGCATTTATTCATCGAGGGATTTTTGCGGATTGCAGCTCGTTTTGGGGGGGGGGGGGGACAAATTTTGACACAGAAGGCCATTCGAGCGTTTGGGATGACCAAGTATGATGCTGCAGTCGTAGAGTAAAGACGAGGTGATACAACTCCAGTCTTGTTGTTCCTTCAAGCGGACAGAAGTATAGGTTACAGCGACGCTGCGCTCAGTGGTGGGTTGTGTTCTGAGGCAAAGAGGGAAAGGTGTGGGGCTTATGCTTCGCGACAACCTGAAGGTCACGGAGAGGAACTATCTACTCATGACCTCGGTTAATAGCAGTAGTTGCTCGCGTTTTGAAAATTGGCGATAGTTCTTTACGGAGAGAGGTTCGAGTCTTTTCAGAATCACAAAGAGTTTGAGGTAACTATTCTCTAGAAAGGTTGAAATATGTAGGCAGCGCAGTGAGATGGAATTATGAAGGATTATGATGTTACTTGCGTATCAACCCAGGGAAGGAAACGTAAGAAGCCTGACGCTTAAGCCGCATCTTGCTAGTGATTTTTAGATGTATTATGATTCGCAAAGTGGTTATTGCGTGAGATATGCAGAATTCGGTTGAGTTTGTATTCAAAGGGTACCGGGGGTTGTGTTTAAGTTAGAGGCAGCCTTCATGATCTCTGGTTATAGTAGCCAGTAGTGACATAGATTACAGTCTGGGCTTCAGAAATTAGCAGGACCGATGGATAGTTAGTTAGATGGCAGATCTGCATAGGGGAGGTTATGTATGACTAGATTCATAGATTGGAAAGCGTGAGGATTGAGACGAGGGCTCACTGTTCGAGGATACTATTTATCAGAGTACGAAAGATGTCCAGACCAGAAGAGGCATTATTGGTGTGAGACCAATATGAAGCGTGTGAGATAGCGGACTTGTTTCAAATGTCACTTTTAAAGTAGGTGAAGCCGAAGCACAGGAAACCAGCGGGGCAGCTCAACCCTTTAAGCTTCAGAGTGGACGTGGGGAGCACGGAAGATGGACCTTATTACGAGGTTACCGACGGAATGACGAGAAATCACGATTTCTAGTGGGTGATGTGGATCTATTGACAAAATGAGCCATCATTTTATTCTGGTTCATAAGACCTTGAAGCTGACAGAGCTGAGACGATTATATGTGAAAGAGATCGTGCATTATACACGGGGTTCTGATGTCTATAGTGTCAGATGAGATGCCAGATTACATAACTTTTGGAAGGAGGTTCCAGCGAGCTATGGATGGCAGATTCCATTTTTCAGGACAGCAGTGTTACCCCCGACCGACGGTCAGACGGAGAGGGTGAACCAATTCTTGAGGATATGGTCGAGCTGTGTTTTGGACTTCAAGGGCAGTTGGGCTGAGCATTTCCTGTGGCAGAATTTGGTATAAAACGTTTCAGTCGGGCTTGGGATGGAACCAGATAAGGCTTATATAGTAGACAAGCAGATAACCAATGAGTTGGGCAGAGGTTGGTGACCAGAGCTTATTGAGGGCCGACTTGGTTCTTGAGATACTGAGGAAGTTTCTATAATTAGAGATCGGCTAAGACAGCGCAGAGTCGGCAGAAGAGCTACGCGAGATTAGCAGGAGACGTTAGAGTTTGAGGATGACCAATCCCGTTTACGTGGGTTCTCGAGGAGGGCGTGATACATTTCGGTAAGAAAGGAAGTTGGCTGAGCTCATTGGACATTCGGATTAGTACAAAGTTGGCGAGTGGGTACGTTTGGCATTGCCGAACAGATGATGTCAAGATCCACGACGGTTTTAAGTATCGATGCTCAGAAAGTAGGAACAGAGATCAACTAACGTGATTGATTGGGTTTTTCGGGCACTAGAGGCTCAGGGAAGATGCATCGATATAGAGCAGCCGGTTATTCTGGATGAGGATGATAAGATTCTTCCCTAGCAAGGTTATTGGGTTGTGAGGTGAATGAGGGGCTCACATGATCTAGTGAGGATGCTTGGGAGTAGAGGACGCGGTAGGGATCGTTATACGCATGTTCTCGGGTTGAGGTAGGTGGATTTTGTGGGATCCGGGACAGATTTCTTATTAGGAGGGTAGAAGTAGGGCTGGATTTTTATTTCTTTTATTCAATTTTATTTATACTATAATCATGCAAAACTTATCATTATTATATCAGCATCTTCACTTTTACATCTGCATCGCTATTTCTTATAAAGGGTTTATTCATTTCGCAGTTTATCGGATTTCTAGGTAAGCGTTGTTGGGTGGATTTGGCAGAGGAGTGGTGTTGCGGTTTCGGGGTCCCGTATGTTGTTGGAGGTTTTAGTTGTTGTTGTGTTGTGGTGGGGTGTGTATCGGAGGGATCCGTTATCTTTTCCTAGTTTCCAGTTCCTTGTGAAAGAATCTTTTTGGGTATTTGGTACTTGTCAAATCACATTCGCTTGTTTGATTCCTTAACATTCTATTCAGATACAGCATGTTCTTTTGAAAATCTTCTTTTTTCTTTTATATCTTCCTCATGTTTCCTATTTATTCGAACAACATCTTTGTTCGAATACATTCCTTCTATTCTATTGTGGTTACGAAAGAGAATACCATACTTTATTCGAATAGACTGTGTGTTTGTGGATTTCACCATTCTAGTTTATTCGAATAGCTCTTTAGATCCTCGTATTTTTGAACTTCCGGTAATGACTTCTTCACTGTATGTTTTGTTCAAATAGAATGTATTCTTCGAACAGAGGAGTGTGTTTGAACGACCAGTTGGGTCTTTCTTCATGATTCGTGGCGTGGACCTCGAGTGAGTGGTCGGGACTTAGGGTTTTAATTACCATTTTTTTTGTTTTCCATCTCACTCTCTTCCTCAATCTCTCCACAATTGGAATCCTGCTTCCTCCTCGCTCCCTTCTGCGATCCAATGTTGGGATGATCTGCGGCGACTGTCTCATGCGAGTAATTCCCTACCCTTCTTCTGTGTTGAGTTTTTGTGGCTTGGTAGAACCCTTGGGATTTTAGGGTTTGTGATTGGGAGGTTTGTTGAGGTTGGACTTGGAGTTGTCTTTCTGTGCAAGTGTGGGGTGTTTGTGTTGGTAGGTTGGTTCCTGTGGTGTCGAGGGGATTGTGCTCTGGTGATTTGGATTGGCGGGTTCGTCGTTATCCTTTATCAGGCGAGTGTCCCACTATTACTAAATTTCTATACTAGTTTAACCTGTGTTAGTTAGAGTTATGCATTGGCATTGATGTTGTTAGATGTTGTGACTGGTTGATTAATCACTGTTTACATCTGTGTTAGGATTGTTTACCATCCCCTGAGGCAAGTAGTTATCCTACGTGTGTGCTGGCCAAGCTATGGTAGTTAGGTTAGGTTTGATTTCCCTTCTCTCAGATAGGGGTTATCCTAGGTGTTTTTGTCAGGTTTGACGATTGGGGTGCTTTGGTCCTTGGGATCCATTTTTTTCATTGGGTTTGTATTCTTTTAGCTTAACGGAATCGGATACATAACAAAGCTCCACACGGCAGACCCTCGTTAGGATCTGGGATTCCTACATCGGGTTGAAATAAGTGGGTGAGGTCGGGCTAGACGCTATCATATTTATTACCCATCCGGGAGTGTGGGATGGTATGAGAAAGCTTCCTTTGGTCCCCGTCTTTCTCCTCTATGGGGTTGAAATCACTTGGAATAAGTGAAATAAATTTCAGACATTGGCTCCGTGGGTTGTAAATCCCGGAACACTCTGATCAAGTGATAAATCCTAAGCTTGGTCGAGCTTGCTACCAATCATACCCATAGTATCCAACTTAGATTCTCGTTAAGGCTATTATGCATTAGCGATTGATCAGCCCAACGTTTTTAACTATAAGGTCTAGTTCTTTGATAGTATCAATCATTCAACCTTAGGACTAAGGTAGATCATATTATATCACCTGCATTTGGGGATAATTATGGGATTATCCTAGTTCATCATATCACTTCATATCATTAGCATATCATCACCTCATCACAGCATGATTCCTCATATTTCCTAATTCCTCTCACTCTCTTTTCTGCACTCACATGTTACTGTACTTTAATAATCTTTTATCTCACTCATCTCTCCTCTTGCTCTGCACCCGTTATATTAGTATGTTGTTTAGCCTTGTTGAGCATCAGTGAGCCGTGGTTTTGCTCACTCTCGCTTTGTTCCCCCCTTTCAAAGGCAGAGTAGTTGCAGGGTTTGGCTGAGAGTTTCAGTTGTTCGATCCGGTGTTGCAGTTGTTGTTCCTGCTCCGGTTTTAGTATTTTCTAGTATGTTCTCAGCTTTTGACGTTGTATGTTATCGGATGTTGTATTTAAATTTTCAGTTGTATATATATATATATATCTTTGCTTCCGCTTTATTTAATATTACTCTGATGATATTGCTATGGTCAATGACTGAGCCTGAACTTGTCTATGGCTCGGTTGTTTGTGAGGGCAAATCGGCTGGATTCCCAGACCTGTACATCCCGAATGATAGTAATTGGTCTAGCTACCGATTATTAGATTTTTGGGAGTGACATCATTTCCTCTGTCATTTGAACAATAGTCTCTGCCATTTATTTTTACATTGTCTATCATTTTTTCATTTGTATTTTATCATTAGTTTTGCCTTTGTTGTCATTTGTAATATTGAACTTTATCATTTTTGTTATCAAATTTGTCATTTTCTTTTCCTGTTCAGGTCATTGATGTGTACATTAAATCCCTGATTTAATATTTTGACATACAACATCATGCCCGCCCAGATAACGAAAGGCTTGTGCTAGCAGATATCTTTGCCTGTCGATATATTGGCAGGGCTTTCAATGTCTAGACTCGTAATATGTCCTCTTTAGAAGGTTTAGAACTGAAGAAGAAATCAATTTGGGAACAAATTACATCTATGCAATGGGATAGTACATTTTCTAATTGCATCCATTAGGGATTTAAAAGTGGTCAATTCAAAATTAATACTCATTCCCTGGAATATCAATGATAGCCATTGGGTCCTTTGTACTTTGTCATTTAAGGCAAGAAAAATATGTATCTACGATTCAATTGTGGATTTGAAAATTGCAAATGCACAGAAGAAGAAGATGTTATCTCCTGGGCACCAGTTTATTGAAGATCAGATATCAACGATCCTCCCGAAAAATGTTGAAATGGAGAGATTTTTTTTATAGTAGCAGGCCACCTACTGGTTCAGAGGTAAAGGATTATGGTCAAACCTACAAATAGACAACTCATTTTGGGAAATGTCTAATGCAGCCAAATGGTAATGACTGTAGGGTCTATATGCTTGTCTTTATGGATAATCTCCTAAGGGGAATAAAATTTTTAGATTCGATAGGCGGTAATGAATGTCGTTATACGGTTACTTATGATATATTGAGGCTGGGAGTTGAGCCGGAGTAGATTTTAAAACTTTAACATCTATTTTGCTGTAATATATAATTTCTGTAATTTTGTAAATTTATAAACAAGTAATATCATTCATTTATATAATATTTCTCATTTTTTATATCTTTTTTGTCATTCGTATGTTACATATTTGTTTGAGTGGCTAGTCTGTATAGTTAGATTATTATTGATTTTTCATTTCTTATGTATGATTTGGCATTTGTAATAAGAAATTTATCATTTGTTATCTATGATATATCATTCGTTATATATTATTTAGCATTTGCTATCAGAGATTTATCATTTGTTATTTATGATATATCATTCGTTATATATAATTTGGCATTTGTTATCATAGATATATCATTCGTTATATATGATTTGGCATTTGTTATCAGTGATTTGTCATTTATTATTTATGATATATCATTCATTATATATTATTTGTTTTGTAGATAGACAACATTTAATGTAAGTGAATGGTCGATTTGGTTCAAAGGAATTGTGATTGTTTTTAAGTAGACAACATGTGTTCTTAAAAACACAATTATTCATTTGTTGACTAACAATGGTCTATTTGGTTCTTAGAGCATTTGTATTGTGTTTGTATGATAGTAGACAATATTTGTACTGGAAAAAAAGATTTGTCATTTATTGACCATTATTTATCATTTGTTAGCCATGATTTGTTATTTGTTAACTATCTATGGTCTATTTGGTTCTTTGAACATTTGTATTGTGTTTGTATGATAGCAAACAGCATTTGTACTAAAAAAATGATTTGTTATTTGTTGACCATTATTTGTCATTTGTTAGCCATGATTTGCCATTTGTTAACCATATATGGTCTATTTGGTTCTTTGAACATTTGTATTGTGTTTGTTTATTAGTAGACTTCATTTGAAGTGAAAAAAATTAGGTATCAATAATTTGTCATTTGCTATCAATAATTTGTCATTTGTTAACCATCTATGGTCTATTTGGTTCTTTGAACATTTATATTGTGTTTGTATAATAGTAGACAACATTTGTACTAAAAAATTCGATTTGTCATTTGTTGACTATGATTTATCATTTGTAACAAATGACAAATAATGGCAAACAAATGATAAATTATTGATACCTAATTTTTTTTAAGTTCAAATGAAGTCTACTAACAAACAAATACAATAAAAATGTTTAAAGAACCAAATAGACCATAGATGGTTAACAAATGATAAATCATGGCTAACAAATGACAAATAATGGTCAATAAATAACAAATCATTTTTTTTAGTACAAATGTTGTCTACTATCATATAAACACAATACAAATGTTCAAAGAACCAAATAAACCATAGATAATTAACAGATGACAAATTATTGCTAACAAATGATAAATAGTGGCTAACAAATGATAAATTATTGATACCTAATTTTTTTAAGTTCAAATAAAGTCTATTAACAAACAAACAGAATACAAATGTTTAAAGAAACAAATAGACCATTGATAGTTAACAAATGATAAATTATATATAACAAATGACAAATCATATTCAAAAAATGACAAATCATAGTCAACAAATGAAAAATCCTGTCAAACAAATGAATAATCGTGTTTTTAAGAACACATGTTGTCTACTTAAAAACAATCACAATTTATTTGAGCCAAATCGACCATTAACTTACATCAAATACTTTATATCTACAAAAAAAAAATATAACGAATAATTGTTTTTAAGAAAACAAATGATTCATATAAAACAAATGACAAATCATGACAAATGTTGTCTACAATCATACAAATCATGGTCAACTAAAGATTCAAACTAAAATATATATCGAAACAAAACATAAATCAAAAGATTCAAATCTAAATAAATTTCATTCAATATTCAACATTATCATTCATCAACATTCATCATCATAAAAAGCCCAAAAAAAAACCCCAAAAAATGTTTGTTTCTAGGCTTCTTCCCAAAAAAATTCCCTCCAAAAAGCCAAAACTAAAAAAACTTAATAGAACCTCCTCCTCCTCTTCTAAGGAGGAGGTTCATCATCTTCATCTTTATCTTTATCATCCACATCATCACCATCATCATCATCATCTTCCTCATCATCATCACCACCACCACCCTCTAACAACTCCAGGTCTTCCTCGACGTCAAAGTCCTCTGCAAGACATTTGCCCTAGGTGTAGTCGGCTGGTTGCTCCCCCTCATCACTATCACTATAGTCCGTTGTTGGGGGAGTTAATGGAAGGAAATTTGACATTGCTGAGAGTCTTGAGACTTGAGGGAGTGAGAAAGAGAAAAAAAAAATAATTGAGGAAGATGGAGAGGTTAGAGTAATAAGACTTGGGGTTACATATTTTTAAGTTTTTAAGATGACAGATGTTAATCGATGCGTCTCTCCCTCTCTTCCCCTAGTAACCACTCTAGACACATAGCCAAATCATATATAATAAATGAAAAATCCTGCATAGAAAAAGTCAAATCATAATTAACAAATGACAAATTATAGACAACAAATCTCTGATAACAAATGCCAAATCATATATAACAAATGAGAAATGAAGTCAAATCTCTAATAATAAATGTCAAATCATATATAACAAATGCCAAATCATACATAAGAAATAAAAAATTAATTATAATCCAACTATACATACTAGCCATTCTAACAATTATGTACTATACGAATGACAAAGAAGATATAACAAATGAGAAAGATTATATAAATTAATGATAGTCGTACAACTTAGGGTACCTATCCAGAACTCATTGAGCAAAAAAAAAGAAACTTTCATTAGCTCAAATATTGTACAACTTTCAATTTACATTACATCGATTTATATCAGTTTATGCACTCGGAAGTGGTGATAGTCGTGGTGGTCAGTCTCTCCTACCACCACCACCGTCTCCTCCACCGTAACCCCCACCACCACCACCATCTCTTCCTTTGATCCTACTCAGGGTAGCGATAAGACATTATCGAACGTATACCAGCCATTTCATCTGCCGCTGTAATAGCATCATCTGCCAAAAGATGCAGACCAATTCTCCTCCCCTACTCCGACGTCACCATATAGTGAAAGCGATGCATTTGATAATAATCGTTATCTGCCTCTTCCACCTGTTCATACGTCATCCCATGGAAGGTAGGACGCACTGGAATAGGAATAGGAAGTTCAAGGGACTGGGTCCCAAAGTATCGAAGCCGCAGCTCTTGCATCTTGACAAGAACCCTAGCCTCGTACGCTTGGCGTCTGGTAGTCACCATCTTCTTCATAGAGCAGATACACAATAGTTATACAAGATTAAATAAGGAATAAAGAAGTACTTGCCGAATAAACCACATCAGTATTTGTACCATAGCACTGCAAACCACAACAGTATTTAATGTTGAGTTCTAAATCCCAATGTCAGATGAATTCAAACACAGTAGTATTTAATGCTGACAAAACCCATTGGAAATGTATTTTTATTTAATGAAATATATGTCATCCAACAATAAGCAAGTTGTCATTTGTTTTAAGATGTATGTCATTTATAATCGATAAATTTCATGGTATTATTAAAATGTTGCCATTTGCCATATATGATTTAGCATTTGATCCTTAAGAGCTTAACATTCTAATGCCAGAAATCAACGTCACTAAAGATAAGGTATATTACACTTCACTCCTACATATTTCTCTACTTGTTAAGATCTAGAGATTTTAACTTGGACAAAAAATCTTGCAGCATCTCCGTTCTGATCTCCGAGATCCTTAGTTGAGTGTAAATTGTTCCCTTAGCCACAATTTGTGATGTCTTCCGCCGTTGACGATTGTGGCCTTTTAGAATCATCGGGCGTAGAGGATTATCGAAACTAAGTTTTGAACTGACAATGGTATTGTGGGCAATGGTAGAATCTCCTACCGGGCAGTTTAGAAAATCTACAAATGAGACCACAATCCTACCTTTTCACCTCATCTACCCACGCCCATAAATCACACCCACCAATTTTGCGAGCACATTGACAGAACTAGCGGTTAGGGTTGAAGCTTGTGCGTGAGAGACGAAGATCACAATTTTCACCGCACCAGTAAATAAGGGAATGCATCGCTGTTAGGAAAGTATGTAATGCTTGAGAACTAGAAGCAAGTGTACAGGTTATGTAGTATAAGTTTATGACAAGCTATTTATAAATAAATAAAAATTAACACATGACGATGTTACCCTTAGTCACAACAAATGCCATATCTCCCGCTTTAAAGCCGACAAATTATTGTCTTTACAGATGATGTGACAAGTCATTCTTAAAGTCAACTTTGATTACGTTTACAGCAAGTTATCTAACCAAAGCATCCACGTGGTTCCCGCCACTCTAAACACTAAGCCCTAAACCCTGTCATGCGTTATTCAAATTCTTAATTCTCCCAAGTATTAAAAAAAACCTAAACTAAAGCTCTAACCCTCAACTCTTTAAAACTTCTCAAGAAATGTCACACTCCCACTCCACTCGATTTAGTTGTGCCTCTTTCAGTACCCCCCAAGATTGGTTTGAGGAGGTAGGGATTGAGGAAGATCGGTCTGACGAACGTCTCTTCATGTTGAATAGAATTTGCCTAATAGAGAAGGATATCACCGGTGAGAAGGCACAACTGCTGAAAGAGCATTACGAAGAGTTCAGGAGAAATTTGGAGAACTCGATGAAATGGATGAAGAACTGGTAGAATTGTAAAAAAAAAAAAAAACGCGTTCTGAAGGGTTCAAGTTCTGTATCTGCTTCTTGAAAGATCAACTCTGCGCTCTAATGTTGGACCGGGATGAGCATAAGAAACTGTGGGAGGAGTCGGCCTATAAAATTAGTTGTCTCGAGCAGAAGATCATAGCTATGGAACGTGATCAGAATTTCTCAAGTGAAGAGTTGTGAACATTTGGGTTGTTTTTAGTTTATGTTTGCTGTTGTTATTATTATTTCTTTTGTATGAACATTTGTTTTATTTTGTTTCAGTTTTTCGTTAGAAAATTTTATCATAAATAAATGATATAAGGGAACCAAACTAATAATAAAGACTCCATGAACAATGGTAGATAAATGTTGAGCTTAGCAAAACTGGTGATAACATTTGAACAGACAAATGATAAATTATCGTTAAAAAATGACAGTTCAGGAAAGATATAATGATATATAACTTAACAACAAATGCAAACTTATCTTCAACATATGACAAATCGATGTGACAAGTAATGATAATTGATTAGACAACTCATTTTAAATACTCATATTACTTACGTATAGAACAAGAAACGACAGTGCCGAACCAAGTAATAATTACTTTTACCCTAAACAACGGGTAATCCCTGACACGCGTCCCTTCCTAATACATTCAACTCCCCTTATAAAAGTTTTAAGTTTAAATAAACTATTTTCTACTCTTCAACTATTCAAACCCTAAACTCTTTTCAACTTCTGAAGAAAAATGTCGCACTCCACTCGAGTTAGCCATATCTCTTCGAACACTCTATACGATTGGTTTGAGTCGGTAGGGATGCTGGAAGATCAGCGTGACCAACATCTCTACAAATTGAATAGACTATGTCTAATGGAGAAGGATGTCTCCAGTGAGAAGGCACAAATGCTGAAAGAGCATTCGAAGACTTCAGGGAGAAATTAGGAGCGTTCGATTATATCCAGGATGAATTGCATCAAACTATAGTAAAGAGAGATCAGCGTTTTGAAGAGTTCAAGTTCCATATGCGCTTCATGGAAGATCAACTCTGCGTCGTAAAGTTGGACCGGGATGAGCACAAGAAACTGTAGGAAGAGTCGGCTTCTAAGATTAGCTATCTCGATCAGAAGATCCAGGTTTTGGAAGGTGATCTGGAATACGCGGAAAGTGATCAGGAGGAGTTGTGAACATTTGTTTTTTTGGTGTTTCGTTTGTTCATTTTTTGTGGTAACTAGTACTTTGCCATTGTATGAATGAAAAGATGTTTTGTTTGGTGCTATTTCGTTTGGTTTTTGCTGTTAAGTAGTGGTTTATGTTTGGTATGTGGCAAACAAAACAATCATAGTTTTGTAAGAAAATAATGACGAATTTCCCATTTGTTGAAAATGGTAACGTGATGTGCGAGCCCTGCAGGTTAGTGAATCCGCCATAAACTTTCTGCTTTCATAGTAATCTGTAGCCCATGGTGTTAAACGAGCTTGACTCTTCTCAGCTTCCTCCCTATACGTGTAGGACATTTCCGAACAGATTCTACGCAATTCCTCAATAAACACATGGATAGAGAGATCTCTTACTTTCAAAATAACGTTATTCCAACTCTCGACATGATTTGTGTAAGCGACTCCGTATCTGAAAAAATGACAAACCATAAAAATCGAATGCCAAATAAGCATAAGGAGATGACAAATATGATCATGCAACTGTAAAAGGAATAATAAAAAACTAATGAGAAATAATGGGAAAAAATGATAAATGTGAATGTAAATGGAGTTACAATGACTCTTTTTGATATTACAAATGATAAGTTGACCAATAAAGAGTGACAACATACCTACTCATTAGAATGTATAAATTAGACCATGTTTCCTTGGGAATACCTAGTATGTATTGCAGACCCACTGGATCTATATTCTGGATAACATTCATGTATTTTTTAAAATCAATGCTGGTTAGGGCCTCTGCTGCCATCCAAAATGCGATCCTCGTGCTTTCGAGGGTAGTTTTAATGTTGTTAGATATGTGGAAGGCGCAAAACATATAGATTGCAACTGGAAACACCTTGGGTACAACATTAATAATTTTGGGGTTCCTATTAGAGATGAGAACGAATCAAGTGTCATAACCGTAAAAATTAGACCCAAACATCTCCAGGAAGTATGTCCAACTTTCGGTGGTCTCCGAGTCTGTTATTGAAAACGCAAGTTGGAAAATATGATTACTTGGGTCAATGGCGATAGTTGTTAGTAGAGTCCCACGATATCTCCCTTTTAAAAAAGTTCTGTCAATCACAACAACTGGTCTCAATAGTTTATAAGTTTTTTTGGGGGGACCAAAACACTAAAAACACCTTGTGAATCTCTTATCCTTACAACTCATAGTTTGTATGTCAAATACAAAATCTGGGTCAACCAACCTCACTTCTGCAAAGTTTCTCGTAAGTAGTTGGTATGCGTGCACAAAGCTGCCTCGCATCTGATATAATTACGTAGATCAAATGAAATTGTGGAGTAGAAAAATGATAAGCATTGCTTTACAAATGACTTGTATGGCAAGTATAAATGACACAGTTGGTCGACCAAATGATATGAGAAAAAATGATAAACAATGTTGTACAAATGACTTGTATGGGGGAACAAATGACATATAAAGTGATGATACCTCAGCGTGGGCTTTTTTTTTCGCACTCCAGACAAGATTTTATGTTACATCAATATTGTGATGAATTTGTATATCATCAATAATTCTAGAAGGTTTGTAGTTTGGGTCTTTTTGTAGTTTTTGCTTGATTATAGAAGTAACCCATCTACTAGACGCTGCCTTATACGTGTTCCCACCTTCAGTTTCTACTCGGATGCAAGTATGCACGGAGCAATAAGTACTTACTCTAAATAGGGCAGAACCGAGAAACCTTGTCACATAAATCCGCCAAGAGTATTTATGACCTTTGCAACGTACCACGATTTTATATTCGTTGCTCAGAACGTGTTCGAGATTGAACTTGTTTACTACTGCATAAGCTCTTATGTGATTCTTGAGTTCAATCCTATCATGATATAGACCACCAATGTTAAACTTTTTACTTAAGTCATAGGGATCCTCCGTGTACGCAGCAGATTTGAACCAAAAATTCAGGAGATCTTTCACCTGTTCTGGGTGTGGCTCAAACCGAAATTTAGCTGAACAAATGAGAAATATTTTACTTAGCATGATAGAAATTGGATAAGAAATGTTAAACCAGAGCGCACAAATGATAAATTCTGCGAACTTACCTGAAGTTTCAGTTTGTCCAAAGATAGGCTCGGGTTCAATTGAAAGAGGAACATTAGTTAACATAGGTTCATTTGAAGGAGGAACATTAGTTAACACAGGTTCATTTGAGATATGAATACTTGATTGAGGAATATAAGATTCATTTGAGAGGGGAACATTAGTAGGGATAGTTTGGAAAGGTTTATTTGATTGAAGAACATTAGTTAACACAGGTTCATTTGAGAGATGAACATTTGATTGAAGAATACTAGATTCATTTGAGGGAGGAACATCAGTACGGATAGTTTCGAAAGAATCATTTGATTGAGAAACATCATCATCATCCACAAAAGGTCCAAACCTTTACCCGAAGAACAAAAATCAAAAATAAAGTTCTGGGAGTTCTGGGAAGGTACCCTAAGGTCATTAACAATCCATATGTGAAAGGGTGTGCCGGGATTGGTTTTATGCATATTGATCATTACGGTAAAGTCCTGGACTGATGAAATTGTGCATACACAACCATGGACGAAGTTGTGCAGCTTACAGTCCTCACGACGGATTTCGCTTGTTTCTTCAAGGAGTGTGACGAAATCTTCATATGAGGAGTGCTCTCTTAGAAAGGTAAGTTTCGTACTTCCTCCAACAATGTATGTGTGTTCAACTAAACCTTAGTTATTACCAAATATAAATCCATTATAAAGCCAATGTAGGAAACATAATTCGCAAAAAAAGTAAAAAAATGTGACAAAAGCATCTTCAAGAGATGTAATAGTTGTTAAGGCATGCAGTTGTCAGCACGAAGGCAACACCGGAAGCTCTCATTTCTCTAAATTCGTCAACTTTATTATAAAGTATAGATGCAGAAGTGACTGTTGCTAGTTGGAGACTGGAGACGATGCCTGAGGCACCAAAATGTTCTTGTAATCTGTAAAAGAAGAAAACTTATAACTAATACATTGTGAAGGTTGCATTGGAGATGGTACATAAGTATAAAGGCGTTGAATTGTTCTTGTAAGCTTGATATACTAAATTCACAGTAAGCTGAGTTCTATATATGATGAATGGGGTCTTCATCATCCCCGATATGGTTTTGCCTCACGGTGGGGGAGATCAATTTCCATACTGCATAATAAATGTGGAAGGATGAAACAAGTTAGTACAAGATTCTAACGCTTACATCGTTGACACTTTTTTTTATTGGCAACTTACTGCGTGATTAGGTATTGAATCTGTCAACTTAATATGACCATAGTCCATAGCCCTATGGTTATACTATGATTAGGACACACCTGTATTATTATCCATTTATACATCTGAGGATGTTTGAACTATACGTATTTGTTTCTCTTCAGCCCCTCTTACGGCCTTCTCTACTTCTCCAAGTACATCTGAAGAATAGACCAAAACTAAGGAAAGATAGATTACAATTTGTAAATAACTTACAGTATATGGAGGCTGCTAACCACTCGTTAACAATTTTCACCCATGTACTAGCCCATCCAACGTCAATGCTCCATCTGATTGTTATAAAACACTCAGATCGATTAGGATATGTGTTAGGCTTGAAGTGCCTTAAAAACCAAAACAAGTAAAGTTGGAGTAAGAAACTCTTTTACTTTCTAGTTGAATGATCAAGCTGCCAGTTGATGAACAACATTGCAAAGTACATGGCCCCCATTGAAAATATAATGTGGAAGAATTCATACTTATAAGGGATATCATCTTCCCATTGAATGTCATCCTTGCGAAACTGGATAATGAATTAGGAGAACAGAAGAAGTAAATGAAGGAGTAATCATCGCTAAAACAAAGCTTTTATAACAATCCTAACATAATACCAAGGAAGACCAAATTACCTGAAAAGTTTGTGAATCCTTCCCAGTGGAAAATGTTGCTTCCACAATCGCACAAATTGCAATGAGAAACCCCTGGCAACCACATAACATGATTCCTTTACGAAAGTAGAAGAACAACGGGAAGAAAGAAAGATTGAAATAAATAAAGATGTTGTTTTATTTATCTGTAAGAATAATTGTTTAAATAAATAGAGAAACATCGATCCCCATTTTTAAGCCAACAGTGGGAGAGAACATATTATAACCGTTTTCGTAAAGTTGAGGTTGTATTCACAATGTAACTAACAAGATCAGTTTTTTTTTTTCTGGGCAGCAATTTATATATTTTTTAAAAAACAAAGTGTTATCTTGATTTGATTAAATATCCCAAACAAAAATTGTTTATCAGCCCTTTACATGTGGAGTGGTGGAAGGCAGAGGAGAATATTTGCTCCTCGGTTCACTACTATTGTTATTTTTGATTCTAGTCCTTGATTTCTCTGATTAATGTAGTCAATCTATTCGAAATTGCATCTCACGAATTAAAGTCTTCTTCTCCAATGATACTTTTTACATCTTCTGGATTAAGTTCTTTTAAGCCTGTTGTCACCCTGATGAGTAACCCGCCTAATCCAACTCTTTTAACCTTAGCAATGTGAACTACAATTATAGAACATCATTTTCACCATTAACTTCTATTTCTCATTAGATAAAGTTGAAAGAGTGGGATTGATTTATTATTATTAGTTTTCTGTGTGGAAGTAATCATCATTTTTGAGAAAATCACCCTCATACAAAACCTGAAACTAGTTCAATTCCACGTGAAGTTATAGGATTCTTTTGCCACTAGGCGTGACCGATAAATGTCACAGAGTTCCGACCCATAACTACCTAATAAAGGATTGATTGGAAAATAGAGAATACATCGCCGATGCTAACCTATTATTTATACAGAATCAAGTTTACGAAAGGAAAAAAAAAACAGACAGTAAAGAAAAGAAAAGGAAGAAAAGTCAATAACTCTTACAAGTACAGTGGTCCAGTCACCATTTCCATCAGCTTCACTTTGTGGGCTGCAAATCGCAATAGCAGGCTCACTGAAAATGTATAAGCAGAACAATTGTACTTTCATTATCTTTTCAAGATTATTCTGCCAATGGTAAACCACTATGTGATTTAGAAGGAACATAAAGGGATGCCATCAATCACATATCGTGATAGTTCTCTAAAAGGATAGTTTGAATCTAAGTGGGAGAAATTTAATTTGTAGGTGCACAGTCATACCTTCTAATAGCAGACCAACACAGATAAATGAGATAAGAAGCCATAATTCCTGAAGATAAGAGACCTCTATTAACCTGTATTTTTAACATCCATAAAAAATATATCAAACGTTGAGTACTATTATGCAAAAAACCATGTAGCTTGAAGAATAGGAGGATCATCTAAATTAGACACAGATCATAAACAGAGAAGATAATAGACCTTTATTAAACCAGTATTAAAAATCCGTAAACAATACATCAAACGTTGAACTATTACGAAAAATCATATAGCTCGTAGAATAGGAGGATCATCTAAATTACACAGAAATCATAAACAGTACATGGCCGCATTGTAATACTTCAAGGTATCCATTTTTAGTGGCATGTTCAATCTATACATGTTATAGGGTTCTTGCTAAAGTTGTGGTTGGTATACTTTGTCCTTATTGGCATATTTTAAATCCTTCACGCCCACATTCTTTCTATAATTCTAACCATCTAAACAGAAAAGAAAAAAAACATTTACTGTTGATTATTTACAAACAAATTGGGATCTTGACGTGTTCCTAAGACTTTATCTCAACGTATAACATGCGTAGGGACAGACTGAAGTAGGAGAATATATGACATCCTAAATGACTTATGAGGCTTGGATACTACTTGTTATGCTCAGGTTTGGAAAGCATGTATTTTCCCTTAAAAGTGCCTTATCAGACCAAACATCCTAGCATGAATAT
Organism: Kingdonia uniflora; assembly: GCA_014058105.1. NCBI lineage: Eukaryota > Viridiplantae > Streptophyta > Magnoliopsida > Ranunculales > Circaeasteraceae > Kingdonia > Kingdonia uniflora. The sequence goes on from JACGCM010001294.1 coordinate 19,227, forward strand.
GCTTTATGACTGGGTGCTTGGTGCGTCTATACAAGTAGCATAGCATTACAATGGTAAGATCCTCCCTGTTAAAAGGTTCTTGACACAGTAGCAGAACTAAGTGAGTATTGTACACAAACATAGACGGAGAAAGATAGTGGAAATAACAGTTTAGGATAAGCACATGACTTGCATATAATGGCGAAAAATGAGAACATTGTCTTGAATAAAAAAATAAGAATCATACAACTCGCATCATTGTTCTTACAGACAAATTGAAGCATATCAGTGCTATGTAATATAAATCTGATAGCCTAAAGTAGTAGTTCACAGAAATAATTTTCTTTGTTCAAGATATATCAAGCAAAGACGTCAAACTAACGAATGTACCTTTGAGTGCAGGGATGTAACCATCATTACGATAAACAAGATAAAGGTCCAAGTTATGAAAAACATGTTAAGAGTGCATGAAGAACTTGGGGCGTATAACAAATACATCAACACGATACCACATATAGAAACAATGTAGAAAATAGTAGACATGAACAACCCAGGAATGCAGCTGTATATGACAAACAATCAAAATATCAATTTCTGATTTCAAATATAAAAAATAAGCAACTTACAAAAATAGGAAATATTTACTCTACATGTGAAGTATATATCTGAGAATAAATTTCAAATAAATGGTAAATTTAATAATTCAGAATGAATACAGTGACACCTTAGAATACATAAACTCTAACTTCAACGACAGCAAAAAGGTGCTCCTTTCCAACAAATTTCTCAAATAACTGATAATATTCTGTGTTTAACTTAATCACTTAGACAAATTAAATTAAGTGATGAACATTGTGGCGTACAAATTGGTGTGAATCATTAATTTCAAGTAGATCACTATAATCGTTGATATTTAGCATGAAGTAAATAAGACAGTTCGCTAAAAAAAGGCAACTAACCTCCGCTTCAACTTTGATTCGGGCATCCAATAATTATTCCACCAATTGATGAATTGGATTACACTTACGAGTTGGAGAATGAGAAATATCCTACAAAATGCCTTTGTTATTTGCAGTCACAACACAAAGTTCAAGGATAGGAAGAGCAAAGGAAACAAGGAGAGAAGAGAAATGCCTATCTGTTTTCAGTAGTTCTAATTATTTGTTGAAACAAACACATATAAGCCTAATAAAGAGAGAAAACAAACCACACACTACCGTGAATATCCTGGACTGTAACTACCAAAGTGGTTTGAAACTTAATTGTTCTTGGACAACTGATTTTCATGTCATATACATATTTAAATCTCTTATTTTGCAAAATTTTGACTCGAGGCCCATAAGCTTTCATTTTTATTTTATTTTGCATCTCATATCAGTTCTGTGATAAACTCCAATAGTTTACTAATGAATCACTAGAGAGACTTTCATCTAATGTTTTATCAAGGAATTTGAGGTCACAAGATGAATCTAGATTTATCATCAAAATTTGACCTACTATAATTTTCCGGGTATTCTGACCAAGAACTTAACTATATAAGAATAAAAAAAATATATATATATACCTTTTTCCTCAAAAAACCCTTGTTTACTCTTCTCTCATTGTGCAGACTACCTTGTGAATGTTATTGTTAACACAAAATTTTCCAGATTACTGTGAACAATGGAGCGGATTTCTTTAATGTTATATTTAAACTCCATATATTTGTCTCTATATCATTTAAATTTGGGAAGGATTGGAAAAAAGAACTAGATCAAAAGGTGGTGGAAGATGTCACCACATGTTAAAGAGGTCAACAAGATTACAACCACAGTCACCACACACTTTTTTACTTTTGATTTTAATTTCAGTTACGCAATGAACTAGACAGCATTTTTCAAGTCTATGAACCCTTGTAATTCTAGGACACAAATTATCCACAAAGATATTGACCTGGCACATCTATAGTTGCAGAGGTCAACCCTCAAGAATATTTTAGATTGCTAGTGTGGGAAAAAACAAGAAAATATAAAGATGGTTATTTTAGAAAATATTTTAGATTTGGTAAACATCCCCATAATGAGTAAATAAATGATAAAACAAATTAATGAACCGAAGAATCCAAAAATTACCCAGCACCGATCCGAGCAACTTCTCCTGCAAGCAAAACGGAGTAACAATCTCAGACTGTCACAATAACGTAGAAACCCACACACATCAGTTAATCTAACACCAGTGTGTTTAGTTGTTCTTCAGGTGGTTTTCACAACAACAAAATCAATAACAAAGCTTTACTGAAAATGTCTAGAATTAGCTGGAAAAATTATCTTCCTCCATTCAGTTTATCTGATTAATAAACTAGAATGAATTTTGTTTTCAGGTTGTTGGACTTGGGAGCTAAATTAAGTCCTATATTTAGCAGATAGGCTTAATGTTAATTGGAGTTTAATTATATATATAAAACAGGAAGAAACGATCTCTACGGTAAAGTGGAATGGAATAATCCCTTAATGCTAAAACGAACCAAATAATCAGAAAATTCCTCAAATTGAGAGTAATAAGGTAAGATTGTCAGATTGTTCCATTTACGATTCCAAGGGAAAAACATCTTAGCATCTCTACATTTTCCTGTAGTTTCCAAGAAATCTTCGTTTTCTTTCGGCAAGAGCTTTTTTTTTTTCTGGGCAGCGGTTCAGACAGCGCTCTAGTAGGTCTTATCCAGATGCCTGGGTACCTACCTAGATATCAGGTCAGTTGGACTAGCAGGCCATCTAGGGTAAGAATGGGCTATTAGGCACCTGAGTGTATATACGAGAAAAACAACTAGCTAATGCCTGAAACAGCTTAATATTGATTTAGCAACAAGAGATTCAAAGCCGCAAAGCCAACGGTTTCCATCAGTAGGTTTCAATTTTGCCACTCACTTTGGGTCTGCTATATGCTAGTATATTAAAAATATCTTGGGATGCAACATCAAATTCGTTTTTTCTCACTGCATTTCCAAGACCCAGACATAAAAAAGACGAATAGGCAGTAGACGTAAAGATGTAGGATTGGAGGCCTGGCCCTCTTCTTTTATGCTTCACAGAAGTCCAGTGTGAGGCGAATCACTTCTTAGTGCCTATGATTTTTTAGGACCTATGCAGTTTTAAGGGTTGCTGATCTTACTAGATGCACGCCCTTCTCTGCCTCCAGATTCAGTATTTATCACTTTCTTATATAGTAAATTCTTTTGTTCACTCCACAAGTTTTGGGTATTCAAAAATATATCTTCAGCATCAAAGGATTATTCAGATATCGTAGCATTTTTTTGGGGTATTTCTCTGTTTATAAGGGGTGTCTGTTTCATCATTCCACTACTCGTCAGCACCTTTTCTCTAGGTCCTTAAGTTTTTTGAGTTGTTTTGTTCTTTTCCGTTGACTGGGTCTCCTTAAGAATAAGTTTCATAGTTGTGCAGAATATGGCTCTTGTTCAGAGGAGCATATAGTCTTTGTGGATAACTGGATATGCATGTTGCTGAATCTTTAGTCCTTCATCTAAGAGTAATATTTGCAACAGGGAAATGCGTTACAGGTGTACACTAGAAGAGCAAAGCAGGTTATTAATACAATTCCCACTGCAGGTTATTAAAACAATTCTCACTCTATGATTAAGGTAATCTCTCACTTTTTTGAGTGTTTTATGTTTATTTTATTGCTACACTTCTTTTGGTGTGGTACTTACTGACCTTAATTTCCCTATCGCTACTTCTAAGGATCTTAGCCCTACATCTCAGTTTGTCTTTATCATTCTTTCTTTATTACATGTCGCCCTTTTACATTGTTTAGATCAAGTTTTTGTGTCCCCAAGCGTTTTAGATGCCCTCTCTCAGACATGGAATATTTATTTTGCTTGAGGCAATGAAAGTTCTTGTAAGGAATTGCAACTGGGATCTCCGAAATTGCCCTACGCCGACATATAAGTAGGTCGCAATTGGGTTTAAGGGTTTATATAGAAAGCTATTGGAGAAATATGAGAAGATGGAAAGGAATTTACTCGGACATAAGAGATAAACTAGCAGAACAAGTTAGTTCAAGTTGCTAAAACGACATATATGTGGGTTATTTTATCATTGGAAGCTAATCTATCTTGGCATCTACGTGAATTAAATGTAAGCCTTGTTTATACTTTAAGGAGATACAGGGTTCAGTATTGACAACAGTCTTCATGTCGTAAGAATTATAATTGGCGCAAAAAAAGAATGTGGCAGGTTTATGCTTCAAATATTCTTTAAGTCAGAGTTTGTAACTTACCATATAAATGAATGAAAGACAACGGACAGAAGAATGCAGCCGCCAGCGAGATTATCAAAATCATAAGCTTCAAACTCCACCATCTGGAATGCCATGTGTTGCGAGCTTCATATAGTTTTCTTGTTTTGATCGTAGAGAGAAACATTAACTCGAAAAAAATCTGAATGCTTTGTTAAGGGTGCAAAATCTTTACCAAGCTAAATAGAAAATTTGATGCTAACAAAGTAACAGAGATAGGCATGCGGACACATAGACGAACACTTAGCAAGGAAATCAGTACAAATTGCGCCATAAAAATCCTTCACAAAAGAGATGGATGCATTCAGTTATATTGTAAAGGAAAGATACGAAGCATCCTAAACTCACACGAAGAACTCCCATTGTACCAAAACACTCTTGTCCGCCAATTCCACAAGCTTTTAGAACTGCAAAGGATAAAAACAAAACAAGTGTTAAGATTTTACTTCACTTTCTGTGTGGGGGATCCATCCCACTGGTGTTACAAAGGGGATAAACCACTCAAGAATAATTTGGTAGGATGAATCCAACAGAGGGTGTTTTACATATTAACAGAGTTGGATTCGTCCTACTTGTGTGTTGGATCGATCCAAAGTAGCATACAAAAGGGGCTGGTGATGTGAGATCCATCAAAGACACTAGACGGATAGATCTCATCGGGTCTAAATTCAATTCGGGGTATTATAGGTGAAGATTTTTGATCGGATGCATCAGTTTTCAAGCCTTATTCGTTATATATAAGGTGTGTACTTGGACTCAATATAAACTTTTGGAATTTGAGAGGTAGACACCATTGTCAGAGATGGCTAAGTTTGGGAGAGCTTGAAGAATCGTTGAAGATAGATATACAGTATATAGTCAATGATTTCATTGATGCTTCAAGAATAATGAAACCTTTGAGTCCTCACCCATGGCTTGATTTCCATGTGAATGACATATATGTGGTGTGATTCATTTATATTCATGATAAAACTATGAAACAAAAACTTGTTCTAAGACAAATTATGGTGGAATTAATTGCATCAATATATTATTTATAAACTAAACGAGTTCAAGAAAGGTGATCAACATCAACTTACAATGAAGCTCGGGGAAAACCATATACCCATAATCACGAACCATCCAAGCTAGCAGATTTGTTAACAAGAAAATAAACCCATACACGAAACGAGCACGTAGGGATCTCCTTCTCTCTACCGAAAAATCAAAATTACTCCAATCCACAGACTCATTTTTCAGTTGTTCGAACCGAATCACCTCTGAATCCCTCTGATTAATTTGTACCACCACCTTAGCTTCTACTACCACAATGGGTTCACTCATCCTGTAATTTCAACAAAAGCACCTATTTTACATGTTTTTCAACTTCACCAACTACAGAAATAAACTTTTGAGCATTACCCATTACGGAAAACTTCAATTAAATCTCAAAATAATTTTTTTTTTTTTTTTTAAATGCTAAAATTTTCTAAATATCAAACAAGTCCAACCCCATTAACCCAACAAAGAGAAAAATCGAAATTCTCCTTAAATTTCTTAAAAATAACTGCAAATCATGAATACCTAGACATGAAAACATGAAATCAAGGAAAAATTTGAGTTTAAATGAACCTTTGCCTTTGTTTCTTGGTTGAAGCTGGAAAGTAGTGATGACATTTGAAGCTCTCTTGGTGCTCATAGTAGTAGTAGTAGTAGTAGTGTGTGAGGGACTCCCAGAGAGATAGAGAGAGAGAGACCCCACCATTGTTTCTAGATGGAGAGAGATCCATTCTTGATTACGCGCCATTTGTTTAAACAAATGTCTCAGTGACCGTTGAGTTTTAAAAATAAGTTATTATTGTGGCCCTTAAGCAAACCTTAATTAAAACGTGAAACCAACTAATAATCAAACCCAATACTCCCTAATCTACAGCGATTTTACTCAGTCCTTTATATAAAACATTTTTAGGCTACACGGCAATGCAGTTCTGAGAGCAAATAATAGTTTGGGTAGGGCGTAGGTACTGGTATGTGGGTTGGTGGAGTTCTCACATTAGTCGGGCTAATGATGATAAATTATGAACTCTGATCACTTGATTTGCAAGGGGAAAAAACGAGTACCGATAACACCCTCATGACGTTTATATCAAACCACCACCAACGAGGCCACCCACCGAAACTTATTTAAACGGTACCTGCAAAGTGTGGGCTCTAACGGGCCTGGAGAGTAGTTGACGAGTAGTGAAAAATGATGAACCCGGTGCGGTGAATCTCTAGTTCCAAACAAAAAGGAGAAAGAAAAAAAAGCCGTTGGTACAAGATAATTTTACTCCCATGGAAATGGATTTGTGAAAATTAATCCGCATATCAAAATATGGCCTTAAAATTATGGACAAGAACACATGTTATATGCATTTACCAAAACATCATCTTAGGGTAATCTTAATTTGGGGTTTTGTTAAATAATGTTTTGAGATGGGGATGTTGGTATATGTTACTTTGTTTTTGGGTGTGTTTTCTACTAAGATATAATCATGGAGGTTGAAATGGGGGTAATGGGGTTGGTGAAGTTAGCAGGAAAATATGAAATTTTGTAAGAAAAATCTCTTCTTTTTTTTTTTGGGCAACCGGAGTGATCTAGGTTCATAATTTATCAGATGGGACAGGGTAGACTACATCCAAGCCTCCAAGCTTCCTCTTAAAATAGGGGCAACTAAAATAACAATGCTTAGTATCCAATATGAGGCTAAAGGAGTAATTATCGCCATATACTCTAATCCGCATACCACGCAACTCGCTAGGATTTATCTTGACTTTTTTGGCATGTGTTTGTTCGAATCTCACGTGCCTCCATACATGTAGGGGCCTATCCCTCGACCTAACTCTAATTCGAACTACCTCCATATCAAACTAACGCATTTCACACGTGACATGAACAGTCATCATTAACATCTAGACCACGAACTGATAAAGAACGTGGATCGAGCACTACAGAAGAACATAAATAAGTCAAAGACACCTGTCTCCCACAAACTAAACAGTTACTCAGTCAACCACCACTTACCTCATTATTCGGAGAACGTGTTTCAACACGATAACGAGCTGCGGGTAGGGTCTATATAAAGAAAAAGTTTCATAAGACACAGGGACCATGAAAAACCAGATTTTCTATAATCTAACACAAAACTTCTTATTTACAAAATCAAGTATTTCTAGTTTGAGAGATCACTTATAATAAAATATCAGCCTCAAGCAATAAAAGTTAATGTTACTAAAACCCTCAACTCAAGGTCGTATTTTTTTTACCTATTCAAAGGTTTTTTAAGCTAAATCACCTGTGTCATTTCATGTTTTATACTAGTTTTTCGTCACAAATACATTTGGTGTAAGAGCTAACTCATAACCATTTCGAGATATGGAATTAGGTCATTACATTTGGCACCATCTGTGGGAAAAAAGATATTTCCACGATAGCCTAAGGCATATATTTATTCTACTATCAATCTCCAATCAAGGTTACTTCCAGACGACCAGCAACCGGAATTCAACTCGATCTTTCAGTTGAGCCGGAACAGCTTACAAAACTACGTGCAAATCTCCACGCCAAAACAGAGAAGCGTAATGAGCTCGAACATCAGTTAACTCTTGATCAAGAGCTCCGCAAGAAGGAGCTCGAAGCCGAGTAATAAGCTTATTTGGCAGGGTTCAAGCGACATGAAGACCAGATGAAAACCATGCAAACTGCATTACAAGCTTTGCAGGACACTCAACAGGCTCCCCAAACCAGAGATCATGATCAAGTCCCGGAGTACTCCTGAATTTCTATACGAGAAAGGTTAAGACCACGAGGAGCCACCAGTAAAACCATTTCCATAAATGTTTAGCACAAACCTCAACCTTCCATTCATTTGGGCGGTGAAGTTAAGTCTGACATCAACAGAGGTCTCCAAGTCATTCCGAGCGACATCTATGAAATCAAAGGGAATGATTTGAAGATAACCTCCGGGAAACACAATGATGACATCTATGAAATCTTTGCAGGAATGATTTGAAGCGATCGCTTCCACTTATCATCAAGCACTTCGCTTCAAACACAATGATGAAATCTATGAAATCAAAGGCAGTCAAAAGCTTTCCATAGCTTGCGAGAACACCGTCTCTGCCATTCTAGATATATCAGACAGATACACTGCATAACAATTACAGAAAGCTGGTTACATTGATGATCAACCTTCAACAAAAGAACCTACAAAATACATTGACATTGATGGACCTAGCAGGGGTACTTTTATCGGTACCAAGCTGGTCCATCACGATAAGGATGCTCTCATTCAATTCTTACGAATGAATTGAGACATCTTTGCGTAGACTTTCAAAGAGATGTCTGGGGTCAATCGCACTAAGGCATGTTACAAATTGGCCATCAACATCAACGCCATGGCGGTCAAACAGAAATAGCGACAACTCTCTCCTCGTCTTCGAGATGAAGTCAACATTGAGATCGAGAAATTGATCAAATGGTATTCATTTGAGAAGCCAAGTATCCAGATTGGATATCCAACATCGTCGTTATTCCATAGAAAAATGGGAAGGTACGAGTTTGTATAGATTTCACCAACCTAAACAAATATACTCTAAATAATAGTTTCCCTCTTCCCATCCTCCATTAAATTCTTGATTCCACGGCAGGCCATGAACTCCTATTTATGATGGACGCTGCTTCTGGATATAATCAGATTCCTCTCTTGGAAGAAGATCAAGAAAATGCCACTTTTATCACTGAAAGATGACTTTACTGCTACAAAGTCATGCCCTTCGGCCTAAAGAACGCAGGTGCGACTTATCAACGGTTAATGATGACTATGTTCAAAATATATCTTGGGAAAATCGTTGAAGTCTACATCGATGATCTCTTATACGCAAGGACATACAATCAAATAACCACATCACAGATCTCACTACAATATTCAGCATTCTACGATCTTACAGGATGCGACTCAATCCTGATAAGTATCAATTCGGAGTACATTCAGGTCGATTCCTTGGCCATCTCATCAGCAAGAAGGGGATTGAGGCCGATCTAGATCAAATTTGAGCGCTCCTCAACATGCCATCTCCAAAAATAATGAAGGACGTACAAAAACTTGTATGCAAGATCGCCGCTATCAACCGATTCATTTTTAAATCTTTAGATCACTGTCGTTGGCTGTTCCTACTACTCCAAGGTTATACCAAATGAGGAAAAGTTTAGCCCAATGAAGAGATCCAATGGACATCAGAATGCGAGGCAGCTCTTCAGGAACTCAAAATGGGGAAGTCACCCATCATGAGCACCCCGATAGATAATGAAGAACTGATCATCTACCTGGCAATTATAAATACTTCTATAAGCTCGATTCTCATTCAACTTGAAGGGAAGATCGAAATGTCAGTCTACTTCATCAGTAAAACCCTTGCACCAACAGAATCGAGGTATTCTAAAATCGAGAGACTCCTTTTAACTCTTGTTTACACTTCACAGAAACTTAAGCACTATTTTCAAGCTCATTCAGTCAAAATCATGACAGACTACCCACTTCAAGAAGTTTTGTCCAAAAAAGAAAAATCCAGAAGAGTAAAGCAATGGTCAGTCAGTTTGGGAGAATATGATATCAAGTTCTAACAATGACATTCCGAAAAGGGTCAGGCCATTGCCGATTTTCTAGCAGATTTTTTAGTAGAAGATCCCCATTGGGAAGAGCACGATCCTGACATTATAGAAGAAATTACAGAAGATCCACCCACCAAAGCATTTGACGAGCGAGCTGAATGGGTTACAAGGAAAGGGTGGAAAGTTCTTACAGATGGTTTAGCATGAATCGTAGGGTCAGGAATTGGAATCGTATTGATTACCCCTTCCAATGACAGAATCGAAAAATCAATCTGCTTAGATTTTGAAGCCTCCAACAATGTCACAGAATATGAAGCTTTAATTCATTGACTCGAGCTTAGCGTCCCAGAGCTCTCAGTCTATACAGATTCTCTACTTATCGTCCACCATTACTCTAAGCAATACAAGAATAATTGTAAGATGATCGAGTATGCAGCCCTCATTGCCGGTAGGATGAGCAGATTTGTGTAAGCAACTCTCGGCTATCTACCTTGAGTGCCTCTCCAGGAAGAAAGCAGATGGAATGCTTAGAGATTTATATGAAGGAGCTTATGGATCCCATGCCGCAGGTCGATCACTTGCTAACAAAGTAAAAACGCAAGGAGTATTCTGGCCAGGAATGCGCAAGCAAGCAAAAAGAGTACTCACGCAAATGCGACACATGTCAACGACATGGACACATGATCCGCACCCCTGTGCTCGAGCTACATGCAAGCAAGGTGTTCTACCATTCAAACGGTGAGCGCTCGATCTCGTCAAAGAATTTCCTAATACTCCAGGTAATCGACAATACCTACTCTTAGCAACATATTATTTTACAAAATGGGTGGAAGCAGATCCACTCGATCGAACTAGAGAAGAAGAGGTAATCTCTTTTATCTGGGAACGTATTATCACACAATTTGGATACCTCTACCTTATTCGGATCGATAATAGGCCACAGTTCGTTAGTAAAAAAGTTGTAGCCTTTCTCAACAAACACAACATCATCCAATTACCATGCAATCCCTACTACCCTCAAGGCAACGGCCAAGCTGAAATTACCAATAAAACCATCGTGGATGGACTCAAGAAAAGGCTTCAATCACAGAAAAAAAAAATAGAGCCGAGAACTTCCTCATGTCTTATGGGTGTACTATACCACTCCATATTAATCAACTGGTTGTACCCCCTTCCTCTTCGCCTATGGCACAGAAGCTGCCATTCCAATAGAATACCACCATCCCGTCAGAGATCACAAGCTTACAGACGAAGAAAATATGTTCGAATTGGCCTGCAATGTGAATTGGATTGATGAAATTAGGGAACGTGTTATTGCCAACCTAGGTCGATATCACTATATACTGGTTAGCTCGTACAACAGAAGAGTCCGAAGTCGTACATTCTAAATCAATGATCTCATCCTCAGGGAAATCCCACAACACAGAAAAGAGGCACATGTCGGGAAGCTGGTAGAAAATTGGGAAGGTCCATTCCTCATCTTTGGTTGAACTGGTATGGGATCATATTAACTCATGACAGAGCAAGGAGTTCGAATCCCAAATCCATAGAACACTAGGCGACTGAAACGGTACAATCGCTAAGTCCCGTGTTTCTCCACTTTAAAATTCTCATTCTTTCCATACCAAAAGTGAGATTTCCATCTCCATACAGTGTATATTCTATTCTATTTAATGAAAACTTCCAAAAAAATTCCCCACATTACTCTCTACTTACGTAGATTCTACTACATTACATTGATTAAAACAAAGGTAATACTAGTTTCAATTAAAGATCTCTACCAGACATAAGATAAAGCAAAGGTAAAAAACTAGCTTTCATCTCTCAATATGTCTGTAATAGATACTTCTACAGATTAAAACGAAGGTAATACTAGTTTTCAATCACCCATTTATGCAAAATCTGTGATTAAAACAAAGGTAATACTAGTTTTCAATCAAAAACCTCTACCAGACATAAGATAAAGCAAAGGTAAAACTAGTTTTCATCTCTTAATATGTCTGTAACAGATACTTCTACAAATTAAAGCAAAGGTAATACTAACTTTTCATCACCCATCTATACAAAATTTGCGATTAAACAAAGGTAATACTAGTTTTTAATCAAAGACCTCTACCAGACATACGATAAATCAAAGGTAAAACTAGCTTTCATCTCTCAATATGTATGTAATAAATACTTTTGCATGTCACATCTACAAGCTACTTCAAAGGGTTCTTCTCTGCTGATGGGAGGTCAGCTACGCTTTCCCTTACAACAAGAAGATGTTCAGCCATAAAATCTTGAGCTTGAGCAGCTACAGTAATCCTGCCTTGCTCCACCAATTTAGCAGGTTGAGAACCTAACTCTATTTCCATGGCGTTCATACAGTTTCCTCGATCTACATCGGCTCTATAAATACATCCTCTTCCCGACAGACAGTTATGCAAGGTATCCCTTTCTAACTCAAGTCTTCTCACTTCCCCTACAAAATAGGTAATAACAACCATTAACATCTGTGAGCGCGTTGCTTCGGGAATAACTGCCTTAGAAAATTTTCTCTCAATTTATGATAACGCTCTTGCAACTTTTTATACCGCCTGTCTTGCCAATCCATGTGTCTATCTGCGCATGACATAATATCATTATGCTCCTTCGCCTTCTTCGCTGCTTTATCTGGCTCTTTCTAGTTCGTTGTCCTCAATTCTGCTACTTGAGCACGAAGTTCCTCAGGCTCCCTATCTTTACCTACACTTCCCCCAACAGAAGACCTCTTTAACAATTTGATTTTTTTCTTTATCAGTTGATCCTTACCTCTGATAACACGATCTAGCTCCTCCTCTCTGCTATGAGCAATATCCAGCTTACCTTGGCTCTCCCTTAAATACTAATTTCCTCTTTGTACGTGAGCTTGAATACAAGATACATCTCCCTCCGCATCCCCTTTTACAATGAAGACCCTGGCATCGCCTTTATTCCTCTTCGACCACTCTCCAGCCTCGGTCTTCTTAACACCTAAATTGGCCATAACCAAATCTGCCATCAGTTGGGCCACCCTCTCATTCAATTCATTACATCATCTTTGAACCATATGAAAATCTATATCTTTAGCAGGTATAGCCTTACTCAACTGCTCAACCGTAATTTTAGATTTGGATAGGTCATCTCGAGCTCTCTTCAGCTTGCCATCCTTCTCAATTATTTTACACTTCAGTCGCTCTAGTTTACTTCTGGAACTCATTAAATCAGCTCGAGTCAACTCTTGCTCATTCATTTTTCTATTCATTTGGCCCTTCAGATTGGCCACAGAACCTCGTAACTCTTTTTCTATCGTTTATGACGACTGGATATGGTATCAAGCCATGTCTGCCTCCTTACTCTTCACCATAACACATCATTCTAGCTTTTAGGCTTCACTGCCACCTCATTCGTCTCTGTGAGCTCTCTTTACCCTCTTTTAATTTTGGCATATTTTCCCTCGATCTTCCGAGCTAGGTCATCAACAGTTTGTATTACCCCAACAAACTTGAAATGTACTTTAGCGTGTTGATTCTCCATATCTTCAGTTGCCTATCTCATCCTATCAAACTCTGCCGCATATTCTTGGCTATATCAGAGTATCGCTTGTTCACTCAAGTGAGCTGACTCCAGTTCGACCTACATCACAAAAATAATACATCAAGTTTGATTCAATAACACTCAACATTCAAATCATAATACATAACAAATTTTTATATTTTAATATCTACTGTTGTAAGACTGCTTCTAAACTTTAGGTCAAAGTATGATCCCAGTTCGATGACAATAAAATGTACATCTAATTTTAAGGTACACATTCTCTATATTATAACTTTTTCAACATTTTGGTATAATCTGGACACATTTGATTATCATTGCCCCTAAACTATAAACACGTTTTTGGTCTATCTCTATACTATAATTTTTACTTTATAGCTCTAAAGTAATGCAGGATACAAGTTAAATATTTATTGCTCTTCTCTAACCTATAGCCCATTTTACGAAGACAGCAGGGATATTAAGGTGTCTTTCTCCTTAGCAAGCTCATTCTCTAACTCCTCAATTCTGAGGCGCATATCAATAAGTTCTTGCAAACAATTTTTACAAACACCTCTTAGCCTACAAAAGTTTATCCTACAAAACAATATTCCATACAATTACAGTTCTTAAACCCCACAAATCACACAACCATAAATTCAACAATTTTACTCTACCTTCTCGCCATTATTCTCTGGATTCTAATTATCATCCCCTTGATTCTCTAGCTCGGCTTAAGGAGAGACCCCATCTAACCCTCTTACCACACCAACTACATCATCTTCCACCTTGTCCTCCTCAACGTAGGTACCCTCCATAATAGTTGTAACCTCAGCTTTAAAGTACCCCACTTTAAGGAGTTGACGCCCGAGTTTATCTCGCTGAACTACCACCTCGTCCAGGTTCCTTTACGCTTCTTCTATCAGTTCGCTAATCTGCACATCCTGTGTAGCCTTTACAGAATCCAGCCGCTTCCCTTCCAGAACCAGGCTAGACTTCAATCGAGCCACCTTCTTCTTGAGCTCCACCTTCCCATTCTCGAGCTCAGCATTTCCGTCCTCGATCCTGAGGTAAGCCCCCTTCAGCAAACGAGTAACCTACAATAAATCAAACATATTTTTAGCTCGAATCACAATACAAAATTCATAAACATACAAGTCATCAAAACTTACCATTTTTCTCATCTCCTCAGTACCCTTACGAGCTGCAAGCCTCATCCTATCATCCACAACTCTCAGCTCATCTTCCTCAATAGGTCAATTCTCCACGACCTTCACCTCAATCATTTCAGCAGGAGGATGTACCCTCATCTTTTTTGCTTCCACTTCGACCTCACCACTCCCCATGGTTTCAGAGGCCGGGTCCCATTTCATAACCTTCTTCTTCAAAAACTTCTGAGCTAACTTGCTTAACGTAGTAGGTTCTGGCACATCCGTAAAATCTAATGCAATAACCTTCAGCAAAGCCACTCGCTTCTCTCAATCAGCCCCTCTCTTCTTGTTGGCTCCAACCTTCGTTATTAGTTTTTTTGCCTGAGACTTTTGTATCTTCTCAAACCTACTGTTAGCTCGTTTAACTCTGTTAATACCAAGGTCCTTCAAAACTACCTCAAGCTCAACCCCTTCTCGAGTAACAGTATCTAACAAGGACTCCTTCTTCGTTACCTTAGACTAAGGACCTGTAAAATAAACATAACACATTATCATCATAGACATTTCTATCAAAATACTCTAAGGAGATCGATTCGTCTACCCCCTATTTGATTTCTCCTTCTGTAAATCAGGCAACAAAAAGAAATACTCCTCACCAGATGCTACGATACAACATCTAAACTGCCTACCAGCATGTTCTACGAAATTTCCCCATATTCCACCTATAATTGCCTTGGATTTACCGAACTCTCTAAACACATTAGAGTTAAGAGGGTATAATGTTAATTGTCTAAGGAAATCTAGAAATTGAACAACTACTACTTCGTCCTCCCTATCATATTCTACATTATCAAACTTAGACGAACGACTAGAGGTCGACGCCTCCATATCAGGGGAAGACACCATTTTAATTATAGGTCTAAAAATAAGAATTGATTCTACACAGATATTCCTCACGCCCAACCTACATATAGGTCCAGGTATTCTATCATTATCTTTTACAAATCCATGCACACATTTACCATACATCCATCATACATATATAATCATATCGTATCTCTTTTTTACACTTATCTCAAACAAAATTTTATAGGTTACTATAAATAGCAGTTTTCTGAAATTTGAAAACCACAAAAATCTTTCAACAAATTATTTTCACAATATAATAAATCATCTACTAACCTTCAACATCTGAATACGAATCTGAAGCAGCACCAAATCCTTCCTTTACAATGCCGTTGTATAACCACCATTATGATTTTATCTCTACAATTTTCTCTCGCCTTGCTTGTTGATCACTCTCGTCTATTCTCTCACGCGAATCTCTGTTATTTTTTCTCTTTTCTCTCACACTATTCTTTAATTTTTTAGAAGTTGATAAACATTTAATTGGGGAAGATGAAACACTATTTATAGTTTTTCCCTCTAACTGCTAGCAATTATTGGGCCTCGCACGAGCCGCCATCAGTTTTAGAACCAAGGCGTTCCCCTTCCACAATTAATGTCAGACATTTTGAAGCCTTTTGATGAAAATATCTTCCCATCATTGCACCCGGTCCTATATTTTAATATATTCTCATCTCTCCTACCCAAATCTCCCTCTGACCTCACACTCATGTTGACTCAACCCTTACACATAATCGAACTTTCCCTGCAATTACACAAGAGACAAAAATCAAAGCCACCAGCTTTTCCTATTTTTGCTTCTACTATTTATAAGAATGTTGACGCCATTTTCAAACCTCTCACATTTCAAATTTAAATTCTTTATTCACAATAGTCACAAACAGCATTTGTAACAAAAGAGAACAAATTCAAAATATCATTCTAACTATATTTCAATTTTAGTTATTCGACCTCATAAGATTCGTTCCCTCACATATAATTATACATAAAACATTTCTCATGTCCTGAAGGCTACTCCTAATCAATTCGCTTCTAGCAATCTTCACATTCTCCTCTTCAATCTTTTCCTTAGTAATTTGCCTTACGCCCTGCCCTCTCTTCGAGCTGTAGGCTCCCGAATTACTTTACAGAATATCCCTGAGTAGAAATGATGCCCAATCTCAAGTTCCCTCACCCTCAAATCTAAGCCTTCAAACTGTACTTTAGATTCAGGCAAATCAGAATCATAGTCTAACAACCCAAAAATCATCTCTCACACTTCAGCTATCTTTATCACCAAATGCCCTTCAGCAGCTTGATGAACTCTCACAAATCGAGTCCTTATCATATTATATTTCTTCCTCCTCTTCTAATAACATTTTCCCATATTTATACCATTGTCGAGATCATTTCAAGTCCCCCACATTCCGTATATATTCACATATATATTTTTCCATAACAGGAAACCCTTAGATCCTGATAAGAATGTTATTTGTACTTATCTATCCACATCGACCTCTTTAGATTTTATCCTACCGCATTTTGACCTATTCATCACAATTTGTCCCCCAAGTCTAACATTTCAAGCGAGATCTCCATAAGCTCAAACTTTTCATTCCTACAAATTCCATGTCTTCTAAGATATTTTCCCCCCATAATTTTTAATTTATTCAGTCTGAAATAGATTTTTACACATCTACTATTTCACAGACACATTTTTCATAGCTCGATTGCAAAATACACTTTCTAGTTCTATCTCAAATATTACATTTCATCATCTGATCATACATATCTATATTTCTTATAGCTCGATTTCAATCACAAGAGTTAATTCTATCTATCAATACAAGATTTGAATATAACATTTTGATTAAGCTTGTATATCAATTGCATATATTTTATAGATAATAGGTCTTTCTGGTACTTTATAGATAACAAGTCTTTCATGTACTTTATTGATAACAAGTCTTTCAGTTCATTCTCAAAATCATATTAATTTTTAGTGATGTTTCACTCTGAGAATCATCTGAAGTAAAGTTTGGTCAAAGTCTAGACATGGAAGCAAGGGTGCCAGTGCTTGAACCAACCCTTCAAAACTTCCAATCTTCATCACCTTCTTATACCACCATTGCCTCCTCCTCCATAACCCCCACCAGCAAAGAGTTAATGGAGATGAAAAGGAGCCTTACCTTAGAATCTAATCCTTCGTAAGATACTGGAAATACTGCCTCGCAGTTACACCAACCCCCACATCTGTCTCCTCAACCGTGTCCTCCACAAGGATGCGGAGACACCTCCAGCATTTCTCGCTTGTCAAGACAACATAATGATATCTCCACATACAGTAATAGTCTTTCTTAGCTTTAGCCGTTTTGTCTTCCGATATACCGTACGGCGGTACAGGAATTGGGGTGGGCATCTCCAAAGATTGATCCCCAAAATATCTTAACTTTAACCTCTGCAATTCGACAGAAACTCTCTCTTTATATACCATTCTCTAGGTCTTCACCATTATCACTCAGGAATCCAGAGAATTTTCCAAACACTGCGTACTTTTCCAGAATCCATAATATAGGTACTATTTATATAACCATTGTATTTAATGTACAGGTACATTTCTAAAGTAGTCACATTTAAAACATAACCATTCTCGGAACCCCAAATGTCAATTACATCAATACTTTCCATCATCATTCAATGCAAATACATCGCTTCATAAAGAAATATATCAAAATACCCAACAAGTCAAATCATAATTAATTCATCATTTCTTTTCAACTTCCAGCACTACTAATCTATAGGTTCTTTCTCAACCAAAGCCACTCGTGACTTCAATTGTAAGGGGGCAATTGTTGGGACCTATCCCACGACCTAACTCTAATTCGAACTACCTCTATATCAGACTCACACATTTTATACATGACATGAACAGTCAGTATTAACCCCTAGACCACAAACTGATAAAGAACGTGGATCGAGCACTATAGAAGAATATAAATAAGTCAAAGACACTTGTATCCCATGAACTAAATAGTTACTCAGCCAACCACCACTTACTATATTATTCGGAGAACATGCTTTAACACGATAACGAGCTGCTAGTAAGGTCTATATAGAGAAAAAGTTCTAGAAGAGACAGGGACCAAGAAAAACTAGATTTTTTATACTCTAACACAAAACTTCTTATTTACAAGATCAAGTATTTATAGTTCGAGAGAACACTTGTAATAAGATATCAGCCTCAAGCAATAAAAGTTTTTATTACTAAAACCCTAAACTCGAGGTCATGGTTTTTTACCTATTCAAAGATTTTCCACGCTAAATCACCTGTATTATTTCTTGTTTTATACTAGTTTTTCGTCACAGGTATATTTTGTGTAAGAGCTAATTCCGAGCCATTGTGAGCTACGGAATTAGGCCATTACAATATACTAGTCAGGCAAATGGTAGTAAATTTTGAACCCCCTGGCAAGCTAATAGAAGAAAAAATGGCACTGAGGACCAGGAAATCCCCGTTCATAATTTTCTTACAAAAAAGAAGAAGATATCTTCGGTCGTTGATAGTCGCTACCACATCGAAGTTTACTAATTTTGTTAGGCCCCCATGGACCCAAACTGGCCCAATGGGTACCCACTCGAACCCTTCAAACCTTAAAACTACACTTCAAACATCTCCCCACCACAAAATAATACAAACTCACAACCAACAAAACAGATAAACAATCAAAATTTCAAATACCACAGATGTTATAGATCATTATTTACTAAAAGACTCCAAATTTTAGCAAAACTTCCTAGAAATTGCTTTTCATCGTCACACTCACCTCAATCACTTCTTCCTCCACCCTTCAACCACGACCACATCTACTCACCCAAAAGATTCAAACAAATCATAAACCACATTATTTTTTCTGTGTTTCAATCTAACAGTTTTACAACTTTCTCATAGAATACACTTACCAAAGAATTCACCAATACCCATACCTACTTGCAATCCATTCTCATTTCAATAAATTCCTATTATCGCCCTCGTTGACCCCAAACTTTTATACGTGTGCCCCATTTTTCAAATCTTGTGCATCCCTTCATCTCCCAAGAACAGCGATTTGGTCCATAGGTACTGGGTGAATTGTGGATTTGTAGCGAATACGTCATCGATGATGATGTATGGGGGTTTCAGGTGGGTTTTGGATGTTCTTAAAGCGTTTGAAGAAATTCTCGTTAATCGCCATGAAAAATGACTATTTTTGTCCTTAAATTTGCATGATCTAGAACCCCATTTAATGTTTTATTGGGCCTACTTGAAATATATTTTTACTATTGCAGGTAATAAACATTTGTGATAAAGCCCTTCCTAAAGCCTAACTCTTAAAGACAACTACTAGAGATAACCTTGTGAAGATAGATTATAGACCAACGAGGATGAAACAT
Source organism: Kingdonia uniflora (assembly GCA_014058105.1). Classification (NCBI taxonomy): domain Eukaryota; kingdom Viridiplantae; phylum Streptophyta; class Magnoliopsida; order Ranunculales; family Circaeasteraceae; genus Kingdonia; species Kingdonia uniflora. The sequence goes on from JACGCM010001294.1 coordinate 39,126, forward strand.
GTGGCAATAGTTGTTGGCAAGATGTTGTTGTCTAGTCAAGATTTTTACTAAAATATCTCCACCAAATCTTTTAGTTGAGAATTGGGACGACTTTGTTAGCTAATAAAGAGAGAGGTAGAGAAGTTGAGGACTCATCTCTTTCCACTATAGTTTTGTTTTGACTTTTATGAAAAGGGAGAGAAAAAAAAAATACTTGAAATTATACTATTTGGAGTTGTTTTTTGATGAGTTATTTTTTGATTTTTATCAAAAAACATACCCATAACCATGGTCGAATATTTGGGCATATGGGTATGAAGATCCAAATAGAGATCCTTGTGAGTCATACTCTTCGCTATAGTTCTGGTAGAAGAGGTCTGACCCATAACATACAATTTTAAGTATTATCTTTATTTTTACTTAAGGCCTTATGATCCGACAATAGATTTTAATCTCGATTTAATCATAATTAATTAGGATTAAATAGGATTTTTGCAGCATATAAATGAGATTTGGCTAAAATAGGATTAATCTTGATACTAAAACAAGATTAATCTGGATTAATCCTTAATTGTTCAACGATTTTTTATGGAAATTTGTGTTTTCTTTAAGTAAAAGTTTGAAGGGATTATACTCAAATTAATCGGGCCGTAAATATTTTTTTTGGGATTAATCCTATATTAAAAAGCTCTTGTACTAAAGTTAAAAAGCAAAGTACGGAAGACTTAATTTCTCTTGTAATTTTTGTTTCACTTTAAGTGCGCGTGAGTATTGAGAAGAATTTTTGAGTAAAATCTTTATTGAGTGTCGTTTTGTAAGGTCATAAAATTATACTTTGCTGAAGGTACAACATTAAAACCTTTATTTGAGCCAAAAAAAAATTCATCGTAAACCTCGCCAACGATCTCGGGTGGGCCTTCCCAACAGTTTCACAAAGATAACCAAACATGTTCCTCAAAAGGGTGCCCTGTAGGTGATCATCTTTTTGTCGTACCCTCCATGTTTTGGTCTATCATTGTTCACTAATTGATTGATCATTTATGAGTTTATTTTTTTACAACAACGCCTAGATAAGGGTGAAACCAAACGGGATTTCATCACCTTTGCGTGCCCACGTATTAGGACCCTATGATTTCATCACCTGGTCTTAATCTTTTCAGAATCAACAGTCCCGACCTATTTAAAAGATTTTCAAATAAAAAGGCATAAAATACATAGTTAATAAAAAGGCTTCGCCCGGACCGGGAGTAACACGCTCAATAGGAAAACTCGATAAGTGGCTACGTTTGCTGGAGGAAGTACATTCCCTGGCATAGCTAGTGTGGATATGTGATTCTAAGCGGTTTGCCCCACCTTTCAGCACCAATGCTTCTTGGTGACTAAAACTGCATATGAGATATCGCCAAAGCGAGTACAAACAACTCAAGTGTGAACTGATCCACCGTTGGGGGTAGGAGCATTTGACCTTGAGACCAGGTTCATAACTTGACTTAAAAAGAAGATCAATACAAAGTTATGTGTGCTAACATCATTCCTAGGTCTTTTAGTGTGTTTACATCTATTAATTGGCTTGTATTCTTAATTTGGGTAATACCCAAACTCAAACTAAGAAAACTGCTAAAGTCAAAATGAATGAAGTTAATGGGAACGATCTCGAACCTGCTGGTATGGAAAAAATCCCTCTCTGGAATTAAATACATCCATGAGTGGTTAGAAAACATTCGTGTATTGTAATTCCTAGAAATGTAAGAAACTTTGAGTTAAAACCGGGATACTTGTCTAAGTCTGATATTTTCGTGTTAAATCGGGTCTTTGTAGACAAGAGTTCAATATTTCTTATTATCTTCCACGAAGACGAACGTAAAGTAAAAATTGTCTTTTATTGTGTTATGTCTAGGAAAAATTGCTAAAATGAATATTTTGCAAGGAATTTCAAAAAATAGGAATCTGGTTTAACTACCATTTACAATAAACCTAATACGAAGCAAACAATTAAATCTCTGCTAATTCTAACCAATAACTAACCCCACCTTTATGATATTGATAAACTAACTAAAAGATATCATATAGACTAAATAATTGTAAGAAACATAATTCATTAAAGTATTACACTAAGCATGAATTGTTAAATTACAAGTATTTAGAGTAATACAATTTTAGTGATTAGTTTTACTAGAATTATAGTTTCACCATATGATTTGCGATTTTATAGAACTTAATTTATATCTCTAATTAAAGAAATTATAAACTAATAATGCTCATTTTCCCACATCACATAGTGATGGAGTTTTATATTTTTCAAACTCATTCTCGGAGAAATAATTATTAACTACATATTAATTTTATGATAATGACGGTTTCCCCTTCATCACAGCGGATGGGTTTAACCAAGCATTACTAAGAACGTGCAATTAAGATAAAGATATGAAGACATGATTCAAAATAATAGAAGAAATGAAATTTATTGATGCAAACTAAAAACTTACAAGATTTATCGATAACTCAAAATGTTTACAATGTAAAATCCATTAAATCCTCAAGTTTGCAATCCCGTTGTTACAATGCCCTCAAGCTCAAAATTGGATGATTCATTACAATGTGAGATGGTTCCTTTTGTAAAGGAAGGAGCCAAATCTTCAAAATATACAAAGAATATTACACTTAAATCATATGGCCAGAAAAATATTGAGAATATTTCATCTCAGTATATCCTTTTTGTCAAATATATTCTTAATATTCCCTTGGTGTCTCATCATGAATATTCTTCAAATATCCTTCTTCTACTCTTGGGATGTCCAAATATTCTCAGTATTCTTCTGTAATCTTCATAATATATATAAAAAAACAAATCCAAAGATAATATATTAAACATATAATCTGGATTTTCTTAGATATTTAAAGGAGAAAAGTATCTTGACTGTTGGAGATTATTTTTTGGCAAATTAGTCCTCAACTACTTGATCTTCTTCAGCGGTTTACAACTTTATTTTTAAGTAAAATTCCTTGACGCTTAAGACTAGTCGATTTTGAATAAATTAGGTCTAAATTGATAGGTTCGAATTCCTTTGAATAAATGGTCTAACCTTAACCTAGTTCAAATTGGTTAAATTATCTAGTGTCAACAAGCAATTAGAAATTAGCCACAAGACTAAACAATTTTAACTCTGTGGAAAACCTTTCTCCGAAGAAAAACCTACAAATCGCTGTCAAATCACCCGACAGCTAAACAATCTACTATTAAAATCAAATTACAGATATTCAATTACTTACAGACTCGATAAGCACATCCTGTGGTTACCTCTTTTCTAATTGAACTCCTCGCAGTCGATTTTTCGTTCCCGCAACGCCTCACCTTGGATAACGCACCAAAGCTTCAAAGCTTGAATCGCTCAAACTTTACAAATCAATGATTAGGTTTTCTAAATTTCTCCAATTGATTCAATTTAAGTTTTACTTCTCGTTGGATCGATCGTTAAAATCTCTCATCTCTCTAAATATCAAGCTCTAAAAAAATAGGTTTTGGAAGAGGTGAGTTCTGAAAAAAGGAACGTTATCTTTTGTAGGAAAATAGAAATCATGTTCTCTGTTCGAATAGAAATAAATGTATTCGAATAAAAATTAGGCTGAGCCAATCTATTTGAATAAAAAGAAATCTATTCGAATAAAAAACGGCCTGAGGTATTTTATTCGAATACAATAAAATATATTCGAATAAAAATATTCTCAGTTCTATTCGAATAGAAAATAAATCTATTCAAATAGAAGTTCTATTATCTTAAAAAGACATACTTATTACCTTTTCCATACTCTATAAAAAATATATAGGGCTTGATATTCTGGAACTAGGAGTTAGAAGCCCACTTACCTGTTCAGTGTCAGTCCAGCTGTAGTTGCTCAAGGTGCAATCTCTGACGATGAGTGACCATGAGATAATATTGACATCTAAACTAGACACGGAATGAAACAAACTCCAATTATGGATGTTTTAATATCCCATTTTGGTTAATTTCGTATCAAAACAAGAACTATAAGAAATAAAAATACAACTCGATAGACTGACTCAATCACTGAACATCCATACTCAAAGCTCTACTTTCATCCTATAGCATATACTCTGGAATCCCTACACACTAAAAAAGATATATCACGTAACCGTTCAAATAATATAATAGATCCAGTAAAAAAGAATATAACTTACCTGACTTACCTGTCAAGATCATCTCTCCCCCTTTTTGGCACAGATGAATAAAGGGTAAATAACAAATAAAAAGAGAAACAAACCACTAAAACACCAATACCCCAAAATAATATGCATCTCCCCCTAAAAAAATGGTAACCCCCGTAAAATAAAGTAAAAGGAAAATACACATGGGGAGTATCTCTGAAATAAGTAAGCAAAAGAAGACAACACTCTCCCTAAACACAAGGCGGGATAGAAAGACAATGAATCTAAAATATCCTATAAAGACTAAGATATTGCCAATGTGTTATACAACATTCACTAAATAAATTACTTGGTGTGTGTGTGTGTGTGTGCATAGTCAAAAGGATACCCCGTCTTTAATGTATTACTTAGCCGCAGTTAGAATACTTTATTGGAAAGTTATTTCAACTTAGGCCTCACTTGGGTGGTCACTCAAAAATCACTGAGAATTGACTAGCAAACACTTTATGTAAAATATGAATATGAGTATGTGAATAGAAAAATTCAAATTTCATCAAATAAATGGTGCACTATAAATTAAAAGATCTCACAGACAGAAAATCAATTGTCATAGATGGTGTCAAGTTAACTAACATGGAATCCCTATCTCTCATCTTCACTAAACTGACTATGTTAAACTCAAGATCAAACAGGTCTTAAAAAGATTATAATGTAGGCAAGGGAAGGAACGTGAGGGATTGGGTGTTTTACTGGCATTCTAAGACTAACAGTTACACTAACTCCCCATCATATGAAGTACACATAAAATATAACACTTCTTCCCCTCCTTCATTTTGAGTTCACCTTCTTTTACTATTTTCTTTAGTGAGTAACAATTACTCATACTTCATCTTCATATTGAGTTCACCTACCTTTATTATTTTCATGCAACGAGTACAAATAGACTATGATGTACCATAAAATCATTGGAAAAACCCTCTTCTTATATCCATCTTCACCACTAAAACCATATTAGGGATATAAACTCTATTCTCATATTCATCTTTCCTCCAAAAAACTCACTTCCCTTTTTTTTCTTTTTTTTCTTCCCCTTTTTTTTTACTGAACAGTCTAAGAACAAATTGGTAAACTAGTAAAGGATTTGGATAGAAAAATGAACGACATATTTTAAGGCACAAGGGGCTGCAAGCAGATAAATTTTTTGGTAAGTACAGACGAAGGCCAAAAAGGGGTAACAATAAAATGCATATTATCATATCTCTGGTCTCACACAGTATCTTTTTCATCTCGAATCAAGTATAGAGACTGTTCTATTAGACTAACTTGAACTTGAAGTTACCATCGACAATTGATTATAAAAAATAAGATCGAAAAAGAAAATGCTGAATCTGGAAAGAATTTATGCAACAATACTCAAAGTTTGTAAAAAGGCTAGAACCTCACATAATATTAGGTACGAAGTCTCCATAGTTATCCTCATGTGGTACTAATCACGATGAGCTTTTAGTTTAAACTGGAGGATCACTAACTATTGTGAATAGTAATTTTACGAAATAATTATTTCATGAATGAATATAGCCCAAAACAAGGTCCAAGTCTAGCAAGAATGTTCTATAAATAAAAGCTTCTAAAGTATAAAGTGCAGAGAAAAAAAACAATATCCTACTATCCTCAAAAAATAAAAAAAAATAAAAAACAAAACCCAACTGAGACAGGGTAAGAAACGTACCTAAATACTGGAGCATATTGATAACCCGTCTCAGTTTTAATTCATTAGCTTACTTGTGATGACAAGTCATCTTTTCACACCCAAACTGCATGAATCACCTTTCGAGGTGATATTTCTGGAGCAAACCACCTACTCACATTCTTACTTTTCACATTATAAAAATTTACATATGACTTATATTTTTGTCCATTGAAAGGTTAAGCATATGATTGATAAGGTCCAACAAATCTACAATAAGATGCAAAATGTCCCTTTCGACCAAATATACTACAATAATTAATCTGAAAGTAAGAGACCCGTTTGGCCTGATTATGAGTAGTGGATATCATGTTATGCTTGGGCACGGAAGTAGAAGCAGTTGTTTTCAGAAACTTTGTGATTTGAGGAGTCTTGGCATTAGGAAGAGGTTCCTCATATCCTAAACCCCTTTTGTCGCTATCCATCTTTCCCATACATAACATTTTATCAATGTTCTTGGCCCCATGACAAAACTTCTCAAGTTTCTGCTGAGATAGAACTACATCAAGCTTTGCCGAATGAAGTTCGTCCAAAGTTGATTTCATTTTCTCCTTTGCATCATTTACTTCTTTTTCTAAAAACATAACTTTGTCATGAAGGTATTATTTCTCATTCTCAAGTACCTCTATCTCGTGACTTGTACTCTCAGTTTTGTCTTGAAGTTCGTACTTAAGCGTATTAACTTGGTCTTTCAAGACTTTGTTATGTTTACCGAGTTTCACACACTTGGCAAGAGTCTGAGCATACACCTCCTCAAGATTTGGGTCCTCAGACTCATTTTGTTCATGATTACTCTGATTTTCATCAAAATTTTCAAGTTCAAAAACGTCAAAGTTATTATTGCCACAATTAAGAAAAGTAGGATATGCACAATAATTTCCGTTATCAACTACTTGGGATGACTCTCATTGTCATTATTTTTATCATCATTGTCATCCCAAGTAACGTTGATATTCATAGCTTTGTGATTGGTCCCAGGTTTTTTATTGGGATAGCTGTGAGCATAACACTTATAACATTCAATTTATGACACTTATAACATTTAATTTAACTTAGGTTAGTATCAAGGTTAATCTGCCGGTTATTCACTTTATGTTGATCGTGAGTTTGTGACTTATGATTCATCGATTGCCCTTGCTTTTGAAATTGGTGTTGCTTTACAAGAATTTTAAGCTGGTGACTTATAGAGGCAATCTGTGAATCCATATCGGACCCATCATCATTATTTGAATTAGATGAGTTGTCAACTTCTATGGTACCCTTAGAAGAAGATGAAGATTTAAAAGCAACACTTTTGTTCTTCTCAAGGTTTTTTATTTTCATCTCGAGTTCAAAAATTCGTAATTTACCAGCTAATGTATCTGGTTTTATTATCTTAAGATCCTGAGCTTCCTCTATAACATCACGTCTGAATCTAAACCTCATAGAAAGGGATCTTAGTTTGCAAACAATTTGAACATCCAAGTAAGTTGTACCTGATGCGGTACTAGTATTGATAATATCACTTAGCCTCGCATAGAATTCATTAAATGGTTCATTCTCATCCATTTGAATATTCTCGAATTGTGAGGTAAGCATTTGTAATTTACTTTCCTTGACTGTATCATCGCCTTCATGAGTTCGAACTAATATGTCCCAAGCTTCCTTCAAAGTGGAACAAGCAGATATGTGTCGAAACTTACTTGAGCTTACAGCCATAAAAATAGCATTGCAACCCTTATTATTATTACCAGCAACATCCTTTTTATCCTTAGACCATTTATTCCTAGGCTCAATGACCTCTTAAGATTCATCAGCCATCATTGTAGGGTGTATCCATCCATCTTCAATAGTAATCCAGACATCTTCTCTGAGTAATTGTAAGAATGCAATCATTTGGACTTTCCAATAAGAATAGTCTTTTCAATCGAAGAGGGGCGGGCGATTTATGAGACCTATAAAATTTCTAAAATCTATTAATCTCAGGTAATCGAGTAAGCACTCACATTTAGGTTGTTAATCCACAAAGCGTGAGCTCTCTGATACCAATTAAAATTCATTGACGCTTGAGACTAGTCGATTTCGAATAAATTAGGTCTAAATCGATAGGTCCAAATTCCTTTGAATTAATGGTCTAACCTTAACCTAGTTCGAATTGGTTAAACTATCTTGTATCAACAAAAAATTATAAATTAACCACAAGACCAAACAATTTTAACCCTGTGGGATACCTTTCTTAGAAGAAAAACCCACAGGTCGCTATCGAATTACCTGGCAGCTAAACAATCTACTATTGAAATCAAATTACAAGTATTCAATTACTTAAAACCCGATAAGCACATCTCATTGTTACCTCTCTTCTAATTGAACTTCTCACAGTCGATTCATCGTTCTCGCAATGTTTCATCTCGTGTAACATATCAAAGTTTCAAAACTTGAATCGCTCAAACTTTAAAAATCAATGGTTAGGTTTTCTAAATTTTACCGATTGATTCAATTTGAGTTTTACTTCTCGTTAAATCGATCGTTGAAATCTTTCCTCTATCTAAATATCAAGCTCTAAAATAATAGGTTTTGGAAGAGGTAAGTTCTGAAAAAAGAAAAATTACTTTTGTAGGAAAATAGAAATCACATTGTCTGTCCCAATAGAAATAATTGTATTCGAATAAAAATTAGGCTGAGTCAATCTATTCGAATAAAAAATTGCTTGAGGCATTTTATTCGAATGCAATAAAATATATTCGAATAGAAATATTCCCAGTTCTATTCGAATAGAAAATAAATCTATTCTAATAGAAGTTTTGTTTTCTTAAAAAGACATACTTATTACCTTTTCCATACTCGGTAAAAATATATAGGGCTTGATATTCTATAACAAGGAGTGAGAAGCCTACTTGCCTGTTAAGTGTTAGTCTAACTGCAGTCGCTCAAGGTATAATCTCTAACGATGAGTAACCACGAGATAATGCTGACATCTAAAATAGACACGGAATGAAACAAACTCTAACTATGGATGTTTCATTAAGCACTTAATCTAGCTTTTTGTACACTTTGGTTCTAAAATCCTAAAATTATGGATAAACAACTAATTAGACTTATTTAACAATAGCTTAAAAGTTTTAAATATGAAAGATAAAATGGGCATTTTAAATGCCCATCAATGCCCCCCAAACTCCATGGTAGTCCCACTAAAAACCTGTATAACCATCTTAGTGACTTTAGGGATCATGTGTCTATTAAACTTTGAACGTATTATAGAGGATTCTCTAAAATTGTGCGTGTTTACTTTTTCCCTTATGGGAAATGCATGCAGTTGGTTATGCAATCTTGAGGAGTACTCTGTAAACATATTTGAAGAACTCGTTAAGGAGTTTTTAAAGAAGTATTTCCCTAACCACATAACTGCTAAGGTACAGCAGATCAGTATCTATAGCTTCATGCAAAACTAAGGAGAGTCATTATATGACTACTTACAACAATTTAGAGATTTAGACCAAGGATGCCCACATCACGGGATTTAACTGATTGATATAGTTTATACTCTCTATGAGGGTCTAGACTATGACACTAGGGATCATGTTCAATCTATGTGCGCTGACACATTCAATAAAAAAACTGACACTAAAGCTTGGACATTCTTAAATGATGTAGCAGATAAGACCTACTAATGGGAAATGATGAAAGAGGAAAGACCTTGTCACAGTGCAAATGTGAACCAAGTGGATTCAAATTCAAATTATGCCACTCTTAGAACCATTCTTGCTAAAATCTAGAACTTAGAGATTGGGAAAAGGGAGAAATACCCTAACCTTCAGTTAACCATGTGGTAATGCCACTTTGTGTGGTTTGTGAGAGTTCAAACCATATAGTCCAGGATTTCCCTAATGTGCTTAGTTTAAGAGAGGGTTGAAAAAGCCAGGCCAACACCGTGTATCAATGACCCAATAACCAACCTTACAACGGTGGATGGAATAATAATTCTAACAACTCTAATTCTCGGGGAAGTAGAAATTACCACCAAGGAGGTTCTTCTGGTAGCACCCCTTATCAATAGTACAGCCAAGTGAACCATCACCAGTCTAGTTCCTTGTGGGAACCCAATCCGTAGTACCAGGTCCCCTTAGTATATATTATGTTCCTCTACATAATAGGAATCTACTTACTCCAACCACAGTCTTTGAAGACACTCCTAAGGATTTTATGCAAGTGACCTAGTCGTCTATTGCCAAACTTAATGGTCAAATGGCAACAGAGATAAGCACAAGAGATAAATGAACGCTCCCCAGTCAAACTCAAGCTAATCATAAAGGGAATATTAAACATCCCACGTCCTCCAATCGTGATGGTGTCATTGCCATCATTTCTCTTATGAGTGGTAAGAAGATTAATAATCAAGTAAACATGCCTAAGGAACCCGAGGAGGAAATTCATAGTGCACCCATAGAAGAACTTCTAAGTGAGGAAGAAACCACGATAATACATGTATAGCTAATGGCTCCTTTTCCCCAATTTTTATCCTTGGCTAAGTAAGGCAGCGTGTATGAGAGGATTTTAGGGATTTTTAAGCATTGCGTGAGTAACATTCTGATCCATACGGCCATAAAGCACACTCCTCGGTATGTTAAATTCCTTAAGGATCTTTGCACTTCAAAACGATGCATACATGTCCCTAAAAAGGCTTTTTATGCTAACGTAAGCGATACGCCTATTCTTTTAGATGTACATGTTAGTTTTGTCCTTTGCGTCAATCCCCTCCTAAATACAAGGATTTGGAATTCCCTGCAATTTCATAAACAATTGGGACCCACAAAATAGGAAGAACCTTACTTGATTTAGATTGAACCTCATTCCTTACTTTGTCTATGAACAATTGGATATCGGAGTACTTAAACATACAAATAGGACCTTGTAGCTTACAGACCGATCCATTAGGATTCCTATGGGAGTGGATGAAGATGTGTTGATCCAGATTAAGAATTTTGTTTATCCCGTAGACTTTTTTGTGTTAGGCACCAAGCTTATGGCAAACCCTGAGGGTGAAATCCCTATGATTCTTGGTCACCCCTTTTTGCCAATAGCTAATACGGTAATCAACTGCCGTAATAGAATTATGAAGCTGACCTTCGGGAACATGACAGTAAAATTAAATATCTTCAATGCATCGTATTCCCCACCTAATTCTGAACCACTCGAGTATAATATGATCCAGAGTCTTGAGAGTAACATTTTTTAGAGATCCATTACCTCAGATCCTTTAAGAGCATTCTTGATCCACTTTGGAGAAGATTATGAGGACGATTCATACATCCATAAGGTTAAAGTCTTATTGGATTCAACTTTAGAACTTTTAGAGTTGGAAGGTGAGCGTAAAATCTTTGATGCTAAGAAGCTTATTTCGTAGGCTCAAGAAACCTCTCCAAATATCGAGTTTAAACCTCTTTCCTCCAACCTTAAGTATGTTTTTCTTGATCTAGGCAAAACTGTGCTAGTTATTATTATTGCTGACCTAGAACCCCTTCAAGAAGAGAAGTTGATTCGTATTCTTAAAGGAAATACGAAAACCATTGGCTCGAGTATAGAGGATATTAAGGGAATTAGTCCCTCGATTTGCATGGATAAAATCAAATTGGAAGATAATGTAAAAAAGTTTTGGGAAGGATAATGAAGATTGAACCCTACATTGGCTGAAGTAGTTCGGAAAGAGATTTCAAAACTCCTTAATGTTGTAATCATATATCCTATTTCTGATAGTTTGTGGGATGGCCCGATCCATGTTGTCCTAAAAAAGTTAAGAATTACTATTGTAAAGAGCGAGAATAACGACCTCGTACCAACTAGAATAACTATAGGATATAGAGTCTGCATAAACTATAGGAAGCTTGATTCGGTTACTAGAAAAGATCACTTCCCTCTACCCTTCATTGAGCATTTGCTCGAACGACTTACTAGGCATAATTTTTAGTACTTCCTAGATGGATATTCTGTGTACAACCAAATACCTATCACAGTCAAGGACCAAGAGAAAATGACTTTTACATATCCTTTTGGCACATTCTCCTACCGCCGCATGCCTTTTGGCTTATGCAATGCTTCTGTGACATTTTAGGGTTGTATGCAAAACATTTTTTCTAGCATGGTAGAGCGAGTCCTTGAAGTTTTCATGGATGACTTACCATGGATTAGCAACTCATTTGACCTGTGCCAGCATCTTTCTATAGTATTACTCAGATGCCAAGAAAAGACCTTATTTTAAATTGGGAGAAATATCACTTTATGGTGAAAAAGGTTTTTTTTCACCCAATTTAAAATAAGGTTTTTTTTCTCCCAATTTATGGTAAAAAATGGGATAGTTATGGGGCATATCATCTCTCAAAAAAGAATAGAAGTTGACCAGGCCAAAATAGATGTCAATTCTAACTTTCCTCCTCCATGAAATGCCAAGGATATCCGTTCCTTTCTAGGACATGCAGGTTACTACCGTTGTTTTATCCAAGATGTTAACAAGACTACTCATTCATTAAGCAACCATTTGGCCAAAGATGTGGCCTATGAGTGTACCTTGTATGGTAGCTTTTAAGAAGCTTGAGGCCCAGCTTACAACCGCACCTATTATTAGATCACCTATTGGAGTGTGCCATTCGAGTTGACGTGTAAGTGTCAGATTACTTTATAGGCATTATTTTAGGGTATCAGATTGATAAATGCCCCCATATCATCAATTATGTAAGTAAAATGTTAAATGATACTCAATTAAATTATACGACCACCAAGAAAGAACTCTTGGCCATTGTCTATGTGCTTGAAAATTTTAAATCATATCTTATAGGATCTAAAGTGATAGTCTATACTGATCGTGCTGCACTTCGACATCTTCTATCAAAGAAAGATGCTAAGGTATGACTAATCTGATGGGTATTACTTTTGTAAGAGTTTAACCTTGAGATTTAAGGCAAAAAGGGGTCAAAAAATGTAGTAGCTGACCATTTTTCCTGTATAGTGTTTGGCTTCTATTGGCCTACCTTATTTTAAGATGTGCAGGCATTCTATAAAGCAATTGAGAAATATCAGAAGATTTGAGCCCTTTCTCATTGAAATATGATACCCTTATCCCCTATTTTGGTTATTGAACTCTGATGTATAGGGCATCAATTTTATGGGTCCTTTTCCCAAGTCTTTTGGATATGAGTATAATCTAGTTGGAGTGAAATATATTTTAAAATAGGTTGAACCATCTCATCTAGAATGAATAACAGTGTTGTTATTCATAATTTTTTACAAGAAAATATTTTTTCTTGATTTGGAACGCTGAAGGCTATAATTAGCGATTAGAGGAGGTGTCACATTTTATTTTTACTACTCTCATCTAGAATGAATAACAGTGCTTTTTGACTTTTACTACTCTTGTCAAAAAGTATGGTATCACCCATAAGATGGTAATGCCTTATAACTCACAAACAAGTGGGCAAATGGAAGTTTCTAATCGAGAAATGCGAAATATTCTTCAAAAGACAGTTAACCTAAATTGCAAAGATTAGTCTGTAAGACTAACTAATACACTTTGGGCTTATCACACTGCATATAAAACCCCGATTGGGATGTCTTCTTACTGAATTGTTTGCGGTAAGGCATATCACCTTCCTGTGGAGCTTGAGCATAAAGCTTTTTAGGCAATAAAAATGTTTAACTTTGACACTTCAACGGCTGGGTCCCACAGTAAGTTACAACTCAATAAGTTAGATGAGCTCCGCAAAGATGCATATTAATCCATAAAAATATACAAATAAAGAACCATGGCTTTCCATGATAAAAATTTTACGAATGACCTTTGAAGTTGATCAAAAAGTTCTATTGTATTCTTTACATTTTTATTTAATTCTTGGAAAACTTTAACCCCGTTGGATCGAGCCGTTCTTTGTTAAAGCAGTTTTCCCCTATGGAGCTATTAAAATTTTTGACCATCGTACTGACAACATTAATAAGGTAAATGGACAGAGACTTAAACAATTTTGCAATATTTTAGTTGTTCGAATGAGGATATGATTCTTTGAGACCCATCACATGCAACATATGTACCTTTATTTTTACCCATAATCTTATCTAGTTTTAGGGTACTTACCATCGTTTGGCTAAAGACAATTAACTTAGCACTTGCAAGAGGTAACCCTTATCGTGTTAAAGTAATATTTCTAGTTTTCTTCTATTCTTTTTATTTTTGCCAACTGTGTGGACACATGTTGATTCAGTTTGAAGGTGAGGATAATAAAAAAATTTACATTTTTTTCTAAGAAAAGTTGTTATTCGAGGGTATTCTAGTATAATAAACACATCTTTTGTATACTTTGATCTTTGGACATTTCTAGAACTCTATAGTAGCACTTGGGTTTTTTAAATCGGAAAATTGTTAGTGCATTAAGACTTTTTAATGTTTTTGGTACTACGATCCAATTAGATGTGTTTCAGAAGAAAAGCACCCTTATATTTGTACTTTATGTAGCTATATTATTAAGGTTCATTTGTTAAAACTATCTATCACATTTTGATTAATTAACAGTCTGGGTTAGGAATAATCTATTAATCTATAACAAGAGAGAGAACAGCTTAGGAATATTCGCTTCTCAAAAATATAAACTATGGGCTTGTATGTATTTTCATAAGTTATTGGCTCCTCCACAAAGCTGACATACTTGGAAAAAAAATACCTTTCCCAATTCAAGGCCCCTCGCAAGATTAAGAACTTAAAGAGGAAGAATTTTGATCAATCTCGAGGAATGTCGTGAATCAATATGAAAGGAAGATACCAAAAAGTAAAATATGAGGCTCTACGAGTATAGTTGAGAATTATATGAAGGAGGGCAAGTTCTAGTATAAAAGAACAAATAAAAACTCAAATGCAACGATCCACCTTGAAAAGCTTGTGGTTATATACTTTCCCTGAAAATTTAATAAAAGAGAGTAAATAAACCATGCCGCTTATCGGACAAACTTCTTGATTTCTTCTATGATACTTGAGATAAGGCTAAGGTTATTTGAAAGGGTTAACAAGCACCTTAATTTCTTAAACTAAATTTATTGCACAAAAGGATACATTTCTAAAAGTTGATCTAATCCGATGGTAGTAAAATGGACTTGACAAATTCTAACGTATCTAACGGTTAACATTCGTTTAAGCGCTACATCTTTGGGATGAATTTAGCCAGTTTTAGAGATACCAGGAGAAACAACTTTAAGTTGTTTATAATACCAAAACATCTTTGATAGAATTTTGTGGGTATATTCACCAAAAAATCTCACGAGGCACAACTCGTCCTATAGGGATAACCTAGAGGTTTAAAGGCTTGTTGCATGCGCTAAATACAATCGTAGAAAACTATGAAAGAATTTAATTTTCTTTTCTTTTGCTAAGGGATTAGCATTATGTTAGTTTGGGGGTATTTTGATAGGCATAAAAATGCCTATTTTTTCCTTAAATTTACATGATCTAGAACCTCATTTAATGTTTTATTGGGCCGAATTGAAATATATTTTTACTATTGCAGGTAATAAACATTTGTGACAAAGCCTTCCTAAAGCCCAACTTTTAAAGACAACTACTTGAGATGACCTAGTGAAGATAGATTTTAGACCAACAAGGCAAAAACATGTGGCAAGAGTTATTGGCAAAATGTTGTGTAGTCAAGCTTTTAACTAAAATATCTCCACCAACTCTTTTAGTTGAGAATTGTGAGGACTTTGTTAGCTAATAAAGATAGAGGTATAGAAGTAAAGGACTCATATCTTTCCACCGAAGTTTTGTTTTGACTTTTGAGAAAAAGGAAAGAGAGAAAAAAGTTAGTACATGAAATTGTACTATTTGGAGTTGTTTTTTGATGAGTTACTTTTTGATGAACCAATATTGTGAGTATCTTTTCAATTAATGATCAAATTCTTTTACATTAAAGTTGTAATTTTATTCTTCAATATTTATAAGAGATTCGAAGATTTAATCTATGCATCCTTGCGAATGATAACTCTACAAATATTATAACATCCGATTTGATTCGAATTATCTGATACGGTAGCATGTAGTTTGTTGATTCGCTATTGTGGGGAGAATGGGGATCATCGGAGTTATTATGAATGTTTTTTTAATAAGATGGTAAAGTTAGGTGCTTCTTCGAGTTTGGACTCAGATTTGAAGGTGATAAAGCTTTGTGGTAAAGCTAGGAGCGTGAATAATGGGGTGTTTGTTCTCGATTTTATTAAGGAAAAGTGGTTTTGCTGAGTGAAAATAATAAAAAAATCTGGTGTTTTAGTTATTGTCGAAATGGAGTGTCATTCACTTTGGAATGGACTTTAAAATGGTTTTGGTCTTATGTTTTAGAGATCTACTAGAAAATTTGTAAAAGTAAAAAATTAGTTTATCAATAATAAAAATATAGGGGTTTCGGATTTCACCACCATCAACACATAATATTAGCGCAATTTCGGATTATCCTCCCAAAATATATAAAGACTAATATAGAAGTCATGTCAATGTAACCATGTTAAATAAATGACAAGCAAAACATATTGTATGAACTAAGAACATAATAAAAAATACATCTCGAGAAAGTTTGTACTAACTTTGAAATGTTAATTAGTAACATGGTTCCGGAAAAAAAGAAGATATTAATACCTTTTGTGGAAAAAATCTTTACTATGACATTTGAGAATTACAAAACTCAACCTATATATTTATTTAAAATGATCATATGATGATAATGAATCGCAAATTTCATAGTGATGGGTTTTATTTGCATTTGCTCGTATAAGGTAGGAGAACAAATGTTTAATACTTGACATATTTTAATGGCGGATCCATCCTCACCCCTTAGGAAGATTTAGCTGGCCATTGTAACAATCATACAACCTAAATGATATGATGAGAATGAGGGAGACATAACTAATAACAAGACAGACAAATTTTATTAACTAAAAATAAAAACTTACAATTCCAAGGTTACAAAGTTGCTAAGAGTTTATCCAACAAATTATTTCTTACACTTTACTACAAGAGCTCTCAAAATTGGATGATTTTCATGGCTTCGTCACCTCTCCTTTTATAAATGAAGGAGAAATTTCTTACATTTCATATGTGTAACCCATGCCATGAATGCACATAAAAGTTTAACCTCTCAAGAGTTATCTTCTAAATTATAACCTCTCAAGGGGAGTTATCTTCTAAAGTGCAACCTCTCCATGTGGAACCCATGGATTACCTTGACAAATTTGCATTCCTTCAACAGTAGTCCATATTTTGAGCTCCTAATTCCAGTATTTGGACATATTTGTACATGAGTCCAACGTGATCGGAAATGCAGAAAATGATTTTCTAACTCATATTTATCAATAAAAAAAAGAATTACAAGCCTTAAATCCTATGGGTAAAATGGTCATTTTACATACCCATCAAATACCCCCAAATGTATCATTTTACATACCGATCAAATACCCCCGAACGTAAAGTATACTAGTCCTTGAGCAAAGAAAAAGAATAAAATCATAACTCTTTTACGGCTTAGACGGTTGCATTTAGCGTATGCAACAAGCCGTTAAACCTATAGTCACCCCTATAAGACGAGTTTTATCTCGGGAGGGTTCGTAGGAACTGTACCCACAAAAGTCAATAAGGATGTAATTGTAGTTTAGACACTCATTAGATCATTTCATCTAAACTTATCAACATTTGATAATAAGAAATTATATTTACGAAACAAAACACCTTAAAATTTATTTCTTTCAAAAACATATAACTAGAAAATCATTTAAAACTATATGAAACTGGAGATACTATCCATTAATTAGATGAGATTGCAAATATATTTCTAATATCCTGGAGTGTAGTAAAAATAGTCTTTACACAAAAAACTTTGTTCAGAGGTCTTTCAATCAATATACAGTTGTCTTATATTTTGGGAAACAAATCCAACGGCTAGTTTAACAAATGCCTAAGTCAATTTAAATCTTGTTATTGATTTTGGGGAATAACTATAAACATTTTTCTTTTGGTACTTATTTTTCTTGGTGAAGCCTCTGCAATAAAAGTTTTCGATCGACAATCCTCGCTAGTTGGCTCAGATTGCTGGGGTTTGATGGCCCTTCTTGTGGCTTAAAATTTGGATTCTCACAAGTAGACTTTTTTCATTGCTCCTTTCATATGGTTATACTCGAGATTGGTGATAATTCTTCCTCTTTCAGTACTGAATCCTACGAGTACCCTTGCATAGTGAAAGTTTTGAGAACTTATTTTGGCTTATAGAAATTCTTAATTTATTATTTCAAGACCAAACTTACTCTTAAGTAGATGTTTCCCTTGTAGTGGATCATTCATACATCAAATACTATCATGAAGTACAATTTCTTTCAAGAAATATTAGTCAACTTGAAACTACTTTTAATAAAAGGATAGTGCATTTAGCTTAAGATAGTGCTCAAATATTTTCAAAGCTTATACTTGGTAAAAATTTTAAATTTTACAGTTCTTACGATAATAATATCTTAGACCATGATCAAATACTTCTAAATTTGCAAAAACTAACAAAAGAGTCTCGTTAATTAGTAGAATGACCTCTATTTTCACAAGAAAGTGTGAAAAATGTGAACAATTTTACCCCACCTCCAAACTAGAAAGAAACCTTATCCTCGTTGTTTGAGAAATATCTTAAAATATTGCAACAAAAATTAAAACATAGTACCTGATATAATTCAGGCTGCCTCACTCCCAATTAGTGCTAAGTTTATTGCCTTCAGCCAAACGAAATGAAGTACACCCCCAAACTGAGTAAAAGTTGGATGAAAATGATAAGGAGGTCACTCATTCTAAATAAAGTTTAAAAGCTTAAACACTTCCTTTTTATAACTAAAAATTCATAATATGGATTAAGCCTTTACTCTCCCACTTTTTGTATTTTGCCAGTACTAGGCTCTTCAGCCACAACCGCCCTATGTGAAAATACTATTTTAATAATAAGAGGCCCAGCCCATCATGATCGTAGTTTCTCGGGAAATAAATGTAACCTAGAAGAGTACAATAAAACTTTATGATTTGGTTCAAATGATTTTTGCAAAATGTTTTTGTCATGAAGCACTTTCATGCGCTCCGTGTAAGTCTTTGCTGAATGGAATGCATCATTCCGTAGTTCTTATAACTCATTGAGGAAGACTTACGATGAAAACTAACCTTCCCAATATTAGAATTCAAGGCCTTTATTGCCCAATAGTCGTGGTGTTCTAACTCAATAGGAAGGTGATACACCTTTCCATAGTCTAGTCTGTAAGGAGACATTCAAATAGATGTCTTAAAAGTAGTACGATAAGCCCATAAAGCATCGTTTAGTCGAGTATACTAATTTTTACAGTTTGATCTGACTGTTTTTTGAAGAATATTTTTCATTTCACAATTGGAAACCTCAACCTGCCCATTAGTTTGTTGATGGTAAGGTGTAGCAACCTTGTGTATAACTCCAAAAAATTTCAATAAGCTCGCAAACATTCAACTATTAAAATTTGACCCCCATTAATAATTATCGCCCTCAGCATGCCAAAACAGGAGAAAATGTTCTCCTTAATAAATTTGATAAACACCAAACTATCATTAGATTGGTAGGAATAGCTTTAACTCACTTAGTCACATAGTCAACTACTAAATGGATGACGTGATCCCCAAAGATAGTGTGAAGGTACCCATAAATTTTATGCCCCAATCATCGAAGGGTTTAGCAATCAAAATTAGGTTTAGTGGTATCATATTCTTAAGAGACAAGGCTCCCATTCTTTGATATCGATCACATGCCTTTCAAAATTTGTGTGTATCACAAAATACGGTAGAACAATAAAGGCCACATTTCAAAAAAATTGTAGAAATCTTTTTTGAACAGAAATAACCACCACAAGCTTGGGAGTGACATAAATCTATGATTTTGGTATGCACAAAATCTGGGAAACATATCCGAATGATTTGATTTGAATAATATTTGAAAAGGTATGGGTCATCCAATAAGAAGTGTCAAACATCACTAAGGAATTTACTCTTATTAGGCTTGGTCCAAAAACTAGGAAGTTGCACGTTGTAAGATATTTTTCTATGTCTGCAAACCATGGTGCAGAAGCTATTAAACGAATAGACATGAGTTTCTCATTGGGAAAGGACTCACGAATAGGTAACGACTTATTAAAGGAATCATTGTCTAATCGAGAAAGGTGGTAAACTACCACATTTTTGGCACCTTTTTTCTATCCCGAATCTCAATTTCAAACCCCTAAAGTAATAATATTTATCAAATTAAGCGCTACTTGGTATCCTTGGAGAAAGGTGTTTGATAGCTGCATGATTCATATAAACTTTTACTTTAGAACCTAGGAGATAAAAGCGAAATTTATATAGATCGAAAACTATCGCTAGAAGTTGTTTATGTGTGGTTGTGTAATTGAATTGCGCACTATTGAGAGTCTTACTAGCATAATAGATGATGCATGGAAGGTTATCAATGTGTTGTACCAATACAACCCCAATGGCATTGTCAGATGTGTCACACATCAGCTCAAAATTAAAGGTTCCAATTAGGAGCTTGGATGATGGGTGAAGATGTGAAATATGTCTTGAGATTCTCAAAAATTTTAAGACAAAGATCATTGAATAAGAAGGTGGTGTCCTTCGAGAGTGGATTGTTAAGGGGTCGAACAATTTTGATAAATTCTAGAGTAAAACATTAGTAAAATTCAACATGCCCTTAGAACTGTTCATAAGGGCGGGAGACTAAATATGACAACAATCTTGGCTTTATCTACTTTGATTTCTTTTGATGATAGGACATGTCCTAAAATAATGTATTTCTTCACCATGAAGTGACATTATTCCAAATTAAGAACAATAATTTTCATAAGACCCATAATAAGAATAAGAGATAAGTGGTGGTGACATTGGTCGAATAAATCACCAAAGCACGAGAATTCATCCATGAAAACTTTTAGGAAATGAAATGCCTTATCAGAGAAGATGCTCAATATACATTGCTGAAATGTGGCTGGAGCGTTACATAATCCAAAAGGCATATAGATATAGGCAAAAGAGTCAAAAGGACATGTGAACATGGTTTTCTCTTGGTCTTCTGGAGTGATGAGTATTTGGTTGTACCAAGAATAACCATCAAGAAAGTAGTAGTAATCATGATCTGCGAGACATTCAAGGATCTGGCCCAAAAATGGTAAGGAAAACTTATCTTTCCGAGTGACTGAATTGAGCTTTCAGCAGCCTAAACATACTGGCCACCATGTGGTCATACAGGTGGGGACAATGTTATTATGTTCATTCTTCATAACAGCGATTCCAGACATTTAAGAACAACATGAATTGGGATCACTCATGGGCGATCAAATATAGGATAAATTATCCCAGCGTCAAACAGTTTCAGAATCTCTTTTATCATAACTTGGCCATTGTTAAGTTAAGCCTTTATTGCCCTCTTGGGACATCTTCGAATTATCCTTAGGTATTATCTTGTGCATGCACACAGAAGGACTAATACCCTTAATATACTTAATATATAAGATGTTCCATCCTAGAGCTTTGTGTTTCTCTTTAGACACGCATTAATTTTTTTTTATTCTCAGGCTCTGATCAGATGTTATGATGGCATGAAGAATCCCATTAGGACCTAGATATACATATTTGAGATTTTTAGGGATACATTGAGCTCTAACTTAATGGGTACTTCATCTGCTTCTGGAATAGGATCTTTGACTTTTAGCACTTTAACATTATCGGTATTATCCAAAATAGGAACATAATTTAATAGGGCGCTGACCTCATTGATGTGGTCATAAACATCTAAATCCTCTCCCAAATGTGCAAGGTAAGTTTCTAATTCATCTATAGGTTTGAACTATGAAATGTATTGTTTACAATAGTACTAATCATGCTGCACTCATCGAGTTCATCTTTAAACGGAGTATGAGTTGCATTAAAGATATTCAAATTTATAGTCTTATTCCATAAGTCAATTTTATTGGTCCACTACGACAATGATCAAAGCATTTGTAGTGCCAAGAAAGGTTGGCCAAGGATCATGGGTATCTCATAATTTGGGTCTTCTACGGGTTATGTCTAGGACGACAAAATCCGCTAAATGAAAAAAATTGTGAGCCTAGACAAGTACATCAGTCACAACTCCCCTTGGAATTCAAATAGATCTATCAGCTAGTAGTAAGGTTATGTGCATGGGTTTTAGTACTTCTAGACCTAGTGCTTATATACTGAATAAGGGATCAGGTTGACACTAACACCTAAATTAATTAAGGCTTTCTCTATACAATTTGTACCAATGTAACAAGAAATAGTTGGCATGCCTGGATCTTTGTATTTCGTAGGTGTTGTGATCAGGATTATAGAGCTTACTTGAGCATCCAACTGAATAACATTTTTGTGACATGGATATTAAATTAAAAGCTTTCTTAGAAACATTCATACGTTTTTTGAGAGTATATAGGTCCTTGAGATGTATGCATAGGAAGGAATCTGTTATAACAGACGAGGAAAGGAATAGTAATCTTAAGATTCTTGAACATCCCTTTGACCTCTTCGTCAGGAAATCATCATATTAAGTATAAGCCATTGAGGAAAAGATACCTTAGGAACTCTAGGTGGATTGATTTGATAATCTTCTTCATTGGCGAGACTATTCGGTCCCTTCTCAATAACATGCACTTCTATACACACAAGTTCTTTTCCTGCAGCAGCTTTCTCAGTACTAGGATTAGGACTTTCAGGTGGTCATCCTCATGAATCCTACTTTGTTATCTATAGTTTTTCTACTTCTAAGTGTAATTACTGCATTTACATGATCGCGATGTGAACCTCGGTTTAATCATTTGGTTGGGCTGGGCTGGGTTGGGTTAACTTGGAAATGTACCTTTGTCTGAAGTACTCAGCCAGATGTCAACTGAGTAATGGTTGCTTCTATCTGAGTTATAGATTGTTAATTCATTTGCATGAACTGTTACATCAACTGGTTGTTGGATGTAATAGAGCTTGGACGCCATCATCCAAAGATGGTTTCCTATTCTGGGAGGAACATAAGGAGTATTTTCCTATAAAGGGTGGTGATTGGGATGAAATAACGTACCACCTGGATTTGATTTGAATTACTCCTTGGTGATACAATGTACCAGAATAGCTATTGAATAATCCTCCCGAAGAATTCCCCTGATGATGTGGTTAGTGGTTATAAGGAAAATATGAAGGCTTTTGATGAAACATATTGACTGATACTTCCCGGTTCCCTAATTTCATGAATCAAAGGGCAATCTTGCATATCATGTCCAACATAATAACACGCAACACAAGCTTCCATATCGGCATAAAAATGGGGTGCTTTAGCGGACATTTTATTTTTCCTCATTTCTAAGGGCTCTATCTTTCGCACGATGGTCCTTGCGTAGCTTTCAAATCCGAGTTGAATCTAACTCCAAAGGCTTACCCCTTTTTTTTCATATCAGTTTCTCTCATGGTTCCACATGTTTCACATTTTTTAGCATTTCTACTAAGAAGTCTCATTCCTCTATAGATCCATGTGATTGAATTGTCCTGATCAAAAAAGGTTATACTGCCCTTTTGGTTTTGAATCTAATCAATCGTAAAGATTTTTAATTAGGACATAAGAGTTGCTATTGTGGGGCCTACCCTCGATCTTACCTAAATCGGTTATCTCCAGTTGAACTACTTCTATGTCAGACTCACGAATTCCTCACATGACTTCTCCAGTCAACATTACCACATACTCTTCGAACTGACAAGGACGTGGGTCGAGCTCCAACCGAAAACTTGAACAAGTTAAAGCCACCTGTCTCTCTCAAACTCAGCAGTACTCAGTCAACCGCTACTAGCCACATTGTTCGGAGAACGTACTCCAGCCGCTGAAGAACTGCAAAAAAGGTCGATATAAAGAAAAAGTTTCAGAAGAGACAAGACCAGAAAATTACGGGAGAATCCACAGGAAAACTATATTTACTAGATTCTCAAAAACTTCAAACTCCATATTTATAAGGTCAAGATTTCTAAGTCTAGAGATCACTTGTAATAAAAAAACAATCAACTCAAACAATAAGTCACTATTAGAAAAATTCTCAACCTGAGGTCGTGGTTTTTAACATATTCATAGGTTTCCACGCTAATTACTTGTGTCATTTCTTGTTTTCAATTAGATTTTATTGCAGGTACATTGGTATAAGAGTTAATTCAGGCCACTTCAAGGTCACGGAATTAGGTCATTACATTTGGCGCTGTCTATGGGAAAGATAATCCTTTTCACGGTATCCTAAGGCATTAGTCACTCTATCTAAGACAACCAGCAACCAGAATCTAGCTCGACTTTCAGTTGAGTCCGAACAACATAACGAGCTATAGGCAAATCTCAATGCGGAGACAGAGAAATGCAAACAAGATCAAACGCCAGCGAATCATGACAAAGAACTTAGAGAGAAGGAGCTCAATGTCGAGCGACAAGCTCATTTGACAGCGCTCAAATGACACAAAGACCACATGACTACAATGCAGTGCCTTGCAAGCTCCATAGAATACTCAGCATGCTACTCTAAAATGAGATACGATCAGATGCCAGAAGCCTCTCGGGTCTTCGCGTGGGAATGATTGGGACCTCAAGGAGCCACCAGCAAAGTTATCTCCAGAAATGTTTAGAATGAACCTCAACCTTTCATTCATGGGGGGAGAGTTCAGTCTAAGATCGGTCGAGGTCACCGATGTTCCATATGTCACCAGAGAAAAGAGAACTCAGCCTCGAGTTCAAGTACAAGATCGTTTGAGTGAAGGGTACTTCTAACCCGTAACTCCTCGTAAAGCCACTCAAGACCCCGTCACAATGTCACACAAGAGCATATGGACCAGCATATTAAGGAGCTGATTGAAGTACAAGTTCGGGCACTACCGTAACCTTACCAAGTTTTAAGGAAGTCTAATTTCCAAAGAACTATTTGATGGATATTCAGAAAGGTTTCCATTCTCCAAAAATTACAAAATATAAGCGTATCAATCCGAAGAAGTACATTTAAACATACAGTGATTCATTGGGTGCACTCCAATCTCAACCACATTCTCTACCGTCTGTTTACACAAGTTTGTAGGAGGAATGCTTAATGGTCCGACCTCTGCCTGAAGACTCCATATGCACATTCGACTGCTGCAAAAACAATTATCAAGACGTAGTTAACAACAGAGAAAAAGAAGAAAATTTATATTTCTTATCTGTCTCAAATAGTCGTACAGAGAAAAGCTCGAGGCATTTGCAAAGAAGTTTTGGAGCTCGCAAGTAAAGTGGGCAATCTCGATCAGAAAATAGTTGTTACTGTTTTCACAAACGCGCTCCAAACTCGACTGCAAAGCCAAAGAGCACCTCTTCCTCAATAAATCTGCGACTTGGAAGTATGATCACCAAGGTCAATAGTTTCGTTGACCTAGAAAGGATAATGTTTGAAAGACATAAATCTACTAAATCTGTCCTAGCCACGAAAGGTCCATCTACCAATCAAAATATGAACCGAAGGAGGATTAGGGTGACCAGAAGCGCGCCAAGGGAAACACTGGCAACTCTGGAATAGCGGATCACAAGTCAAAACCCGTCCTCCCAAAAAAGAATGTCCGAATCTTTACAATTTTCTAATCTCACAAAGGATAAGCTCTACCGTCTCTCCTAACCATTGGAACCAATCGAGAGTGAAATACTGCATGCTATAAGGTAAACCATCATTTACTAAAAATACTATGCTTTACAGAGGTTGTTCGAGTACATTTTCAAGGGGAACGGATGTTGAAATATATTGTCAACTTGGAATCATACAAGGATGGCAGCTATAAGAATCAGCTCGAAGTAATCCAGGTCAAAGATAAAGCTGAGGAGAAGCATCTCAAACATATGCACAATAATAACATGATCGAGATCAATCAGATCACCAACTCTACAGATTCAAGGGCAGAAGGCTGTCAAATGCTGCGATCTCACACCTCAAGACAAAGAAGCCAAACTTCTACCCGAGTCGAGAAATCGTCGGCTTGGGATATATTCAAAGATTATGATACTAGCCATGCCAAATTTCTTATCATGATACATAGTCATAATGCTTAAATGAAGAAGTTTGTCATGCACACGATGATGATCGATACTGGCAGCGGCGGTATTGAGATTCTCTTCAGAGTACTATCAACCAAATGGGTTTAGCAGATCAAGTAATTCAAAGAGATATTGATATCAGAGGATTCAATGGTTTTAAAGAAGAGTGAGTAGGGAAGATCATCTTGCCTATTACCGCAGGACCAACCACAATTGACGTCATCTTCTATGTGATCAACCAAATCTCGTTATCTCAGGATATGGGTCATTGTGGATTATAACATGGAAGCAATCCACTTAACATATCATCAAGTGCTCTGCTTCAAGCACAACGATGGTATCTTTGAGATCAGGGGTAGTCAAAAGCTTTCTCGATCTTACAAAAAATCGTCTCTATAATTTTAGATACCTCTGACGAATATACACTATGACAATTACAAGCAAGCTAATAACCCCAATGATCAGCCTTCCATTAAGGAACCCACTGAATACATCAACCTGATGGACCTAGCAGAGGTACTTTAACGGTACTAAGCCGGATCAGCACGAAATGATGTCTTATTCAGTTCTTACGACTAAATCGAGCGTTTTTGCTGGTATTTCGAAGTGATGCCTGGGTCTATCCGGCAAGGCATTGTCACAAATGGCCATCAACATCCACGCCACGATAGTCAAACAGAAATAGCAATGCCTATCACCGCGATTTGAGATGAAGTTAACATGGAAATCAAGAAATTTATCAAAGTAGATTCATTCGAGAAGCTAAGTATCCAGATTGGATATCCAACATTTTCGTTGTCCCAAAAAAGAATGGAAAAGTCCAAGTTTGTGTAGATTTACTAATCT
>JACGCM010002799.1:0-10045 GCA_014058105.1 Kingdonia uniflora
GAAGGCTAGATTGTTTTAAAGAACCATACCTCTTGGAAGGCTAGATTGTTTTTAAAAACCATACCTCTTGGAAGGCTAGATTGTTTAAAGAACCATACCTCTTGGAAGGCTAGATTGTTTTAAAGAACCATACCTCTTGGAAGGCTAGATTGTTTTAAAGAACCATACCTCTTGGAAGGCTAGATTGTTTTAAAGAACCATACCTCTTGGAAGGCTAGATTGTTTTAAGAACCATACCTCTTGGAAGGCTAGATTGTTTAAAGAACCATACCTCTTGGAAGGCTAGATTGTTTTAAAGAACCATACCTCTTGGAAGGCTAGATTGTTTTAAAGAACCATGCCTCTTGGAAGGCTAGATTGTGTTAAAGAACCATACCTCTTGGAAGGCTAGATTGTTTTAAAGAACCATACCTCTTGGAAGCTAGATTGTTTTAAAGAACCAACCTCTCTTGGAAGGCTAGATTGTTTTAAAGAATCAATATCAAAAACCAAAGTGGTCGAAAAAAAATTACCGCTAAGAGTTTATATTTGCTACCAATAACAACAAAATGACGACCAAATAAAGGTTATTACAATGAGTTTCTTTAACAAACCAGTAATTGCTTTAGTCTATTTTGGTAATAACAAGTTCAATAATAATTTCAGTTGCAAACTAAATCATGCGTATTTTCACAGCTGTTTTAAGAAGCGACCAGTTTCATGATCGTCATTCTCGTTAAGATGTAAACTTTTTTTCACATAATAGGACGAGTGTGAAGTAAAAATAGCGCACGGCTACGAAGAAGTATCAATGGTAGAAATATTGACATTTATATAACAAAGGAGGAAAAGATTCGGTAAGACCCTTAAAATATAGTTTATAGCTTCCAATAAAATTTTCTGGTAATATGTTCAGATTCCCTGAGTTCGCTCCTCTCAATCAAGGACATGTACTCTAAACATGTTCTTGTGCGAGAGGTTTCACAGCATTGAGTGACCTCGACCGGCGTGGAACTCGGGTCACTATCATCTGGGCTCCGGGTCACGTTGGGCTGAGGGGAACGAGCTAGCAGATACGGCGGCAAAAGATGCCATTGACCTTCTCTCCTGTACAAACACAGTCCTTGCTCCAGAAACAAAGGCTTTTTAAAGAAACAATGTAAGACCTTTTGGAGTAATGAGTGGAGAGACGTTCGCAACAATAAGCTTAGATCAATAAAAGACAGCATAATACCATGGGGGACTTCATACCGTGGTTGTCGCCATGAGGAGTGGTCTTATGCCGACTTCGAATTGGCCATACGACCCTGACTCATGGCTTCCTAATGGAACGCGGTGATCCCCCATGGTGTACAGCTTGCAACGTCACTCTCACAGTTAGTCATATATTGACTGACTGTGTCTTGTACAGGAGACACAGAAGAGCAATTAAGATGTGCGAGACTCTCCGGAAGTTTTAGCGAACGACGAGAGTTCTGTTGAACGAGTACTTAAGTATTTAGAAAGTACTCGTCTAATGTCAAAAATATAAACCATCAGAATTTTAGCATAAGAGTTTATTGTTACCCACTTGTTGTTATTTTAGTTTTATTACAACCTGGTCATAAGAGTTGTTTTATATGGGTCGGACAAAAGGACCTATATACAGTCCTTTCGTGTTGACCTTCGTTAACTAGTTTAAAATCTGTTTCTTGTTTTATCACCCTCTTGTTATTTAGTATTAAGCTTAGTCGTCTTTCGGAAGAGACGGCCACTTTACAGCCGTCTTTTCGCGAGACATATTACTGTACTAGTTTTAGACTGAATAGTTATATAGCTTGTTATTTCGTTCTAAGACCACAACTTGGTTAGTATTGATCTGTTATTTAGTTTAAGATTTTACTGTGATAATACGTACGCTTGTTATTGGTATAAGATATTACTTAAGACTATTTGTTACAGATTGTCTGATTTTGATACACCTACTATAGGTTAAAACCTAAAGTGGGTTAATATAAACTGGGCAATAATGACCTAAGTGTTGTTGCCCTTTATAAAAAAAAAAATCCAATACAATTTTCAAATTTTCAATCTTTTATCCAAATTAATATAAAAACATATTAAGCTGGTTCCAGACTTTCAGCACTCTGGATATGACGTCCCGTTTGCTCCGCTCAATACGTGGGCGCTTAGGGGGGGGCAAACGCCACCTCGTTGTAAATTTGTTATATAAACATATATTTGGATGTAGTTATGCAATAAGGGACCAACCACATGTTACTAGTTTTGAGATAAATAGCTTTAAAGTTTATAATGATATAAATGATATAAACATGTTGAAATCAAGATTTTGTTATTACAACCTAGTCATAAGAGTTTGTTTTATATGGGTCGGACAAAAGGACCTATATACAGTCCTTTCGTGTTGACCTTCGTTAACTAGTTTTAAAATCTGTTTCTTGTTTTATCACCCTCTTGTTATTTAGTATTTAAGCTTAGTCGACTTTCGGTAGAGACGGCCACTTTACAGCCGTCTTTTCGCGAGACATATTACTGTACTAGTTTTAGACTGAATAGTTATATAGCTTGTTATTTAGTCTAAGACCACAACTTGGTTAGTATTGATCTGTTATTTAGTTTTAAGATTTTACTGTGATAATACGTACGCTTGTTATTTAGTATAAGATATTACTAAGACTATTTGTTACAGAATTGTCTGATTTTGATACACTACTATAGGTTAAAACCTAAAGTGGGTTAATATAAACTGGGCAATAATGACCTAAGTGTTGTTTGCCCTTTATAAAAAAAAAAAGCCAATACAATTTCAAATTTTCAATCTTTTATCCAAATTAATATAAAACATATTAAGCTGGTTCCAGACTTTCAGCACTCTGGATATGCCGTCCCGTTTGCTCCGCTCAATTACGTGGGTGCTTTAGCGAACGCCACCTAGTTGTAAATTTGTTATATAAACATATATTTTTAAAAGAGGAAGTTGAAATACAAATATTTCAGTAGGCTAGGCTTGTACAACTAATACTAACATTACAAGTGTTACTGTATAATATTTACTTTTCATTTGGTTCATATTTCTGAAATGCTTTTAAAACAAGTAATGTCCATAAATAATCAAGTTTTTAACATCAGAAGTTTCTATTTGTTGATCAGAAAGGAGTCTTGTTAATTTTGGAACTTATGAAATGTAAGGCGGTTGGTAGGCAATATAGGTACCGTTGTTTAGCCAGACTGGAGTTTTTTTCTGAAGCGCGCTCCATATCATTACTAAGTGCAACACAACTCAAACCCCCCTGACCCATCTGAACTGAAGGCTAATGCAAAGTATTTCTTGTCATGAGCAGCCAGTGATCTCTAAGTTAGTTAATAGAGATCACTATGAGCAGCTAGAGTGGGAGAAGAGGGGAAGTGAAACCCTTGTTGTTGTTTTCTTTTCAACAGTAAGTCTAACCTGTATATGATGGACTTTGTTAACGTAAGTATAATTTATTTAGCGCCGCAGCGAACTCAACTCCGCGCCGCCATGCATTTAGCAAATGCAACCCCCTGGTGGATTGGTTAGGTTAAGTTAGTTTAGAATAGTCATTAGACTGTTATACAGTTGTAATATTCTAACCTAACTTAACCTAAACCCTCCTTAACCAATCCACCAGGGGGTTGCATTGCTAAATGCATGGCGGCGCGGAGTCGAGTTCGCTGCGGCGCTAATAATTATACTTACGTTAACAAAGTCCATCATATACAGGTTAGACTTACTGTTGAAAAGAAAACCAATGAATACAGAAACAATAAGAAGCCCACAGCCAATGTTAAAAATTCAACCCACGGGTTTTAATTTGGCGGGCGAAAAGCAGTAGTTTAGCACTTGCCCGCGTGGAACGCCACTGAGCGAGAGAGAGCACTATCTCTTGCACTATCTCCCTCTCGCTCGTACCGTAGCGATCCAAGCGGGCAAGTGCTAAACTACGGTTTCCTCACACGCCAAATTAAAAACCGGCGTTGACTTTCCCCATAAGACGTGTTCTTCTTATTGTTTCTGTATTCATTGAGAAAACAACAACAAGGGTTTCACTTCCCCTCTTCTCCCACTCTAGCTGCTCACAGTGATCTCTATTAACTAACTTAGAGGTCACTGGACACTGGCTGCTCATGACAAGAAAATACCTAGCATTAGCCTACAGTACCCATCTGACTCTCCCTCAAAACCACCCTGACCTATCTGACTCTGACTTAAAAAATAAAATAAAATTTTACAGTCTTTCTCAAGTCACTCAATGTAAGGGCAGTGCTTATTGCACCTACACACCACATCCCTGTCTCCTGCCATCTGGAGACTGTTTGCTGAATGAACCACTGGAATCTGTGGTCTTAGACAGCTCTTGGTCACGATGAAGATTCGCTGGTGACAGTATAAAACATATCGCAAACGTTTCGACATCAGGGCAGTTGGAAGCCCAGTGTCTCGTCAGGGGCACCATTGAGTGCCCTACGTTGACTCCGAGAACACGACCTGTTTAACGGGGCGCACCGTTTGGTTTTAAAATCAGACAGTCTGAAAACAAACTTCTTTAATAACACTGTCCTTCATAAGGTATCCGCCACAATAGCGCCAACTGTGCACAAGTTGATTTTCAGACTTTCTGTTTTTAAAATCATTCAATGTGTTAGGCTTCTATAGAAATAAAAAAGGTATTCGGTGAACTGTAGTTGAAAATTTTTAATTTTTCTCATTTGCTATTATAAGTTTTCGTCGGAAACCTAATTTCAATTACATCTACAGGTAAACAAAAATTACATTAGTAGTAAAGAAGTGCTACAGATACTTTTAATCCATAAATGCTCTCCTTTTGTAACCGCTTTAGTAATTTTTTTTCACATAATAGCCAGCCAGTAATAGTGAGGTTAGATTTTTAATTATATTCTACTAAAAAGTTACTCTTAGTACATTTTTGTTAAGGGTGGTTTAGTCGAAAAATAGATGTTTTTTTTGCAAACTGTTTATGGCATGCTGCTTAAGCAAAACGAGCGGTTAAAAAATTCAAATTTTGAAGGGTGTGTGTGGTCTTAAATGTTCATTTTGAGCATGCTATAACAAACTACAACTGTAAACCATAGGCAAAACATTGTTTGGATAGATTGGGTTCATTCAAAATGTTTTCTTTTCAATTACGTATAAAACTATTTCTACTATATTAAAAAAAAACTCAAAAATTAAAAAAAAATAGATCATCATAAGTGGGTTTGAATTCCACACCATATGGGATTTTTTATGACAGAAAATATTTATTGTTTGGAAAAAGTTTGTTTAAATGGTGCTTTAAAAAAAAGGTAGTGTGTAGTGGTAGGGAGTGGTGGATGGGGCAATAAATAGTTATCTCACCTAAACACCAGACTTCGTAGCCTTTGACTCAGTGCTTAAGACTACCCCCACCCCTCCCTTCAAAACAATGAGCAAGTTTTTTTAATAGAGTCATTCAAACAAACTACGTTTCTAAACGGATAGTTTATTTCGATCATAAAATCATCACATATGGAGGGGGGATCTAACCTACGTATGATGATCGTATGATGATAGCTTTAAAAAGTTGATAGTTTTTTTATAGAAAAAATCATTTGTAAAAAAATTAGAA
This sequence comes from Kingdonia uniflora, assembly GCA_014058105.1. NCBI lineage: Eukaryota > Viridiplantae > Streptophyta > Magnoliopsida > Ranunculales > Circaeasteraceae > Kingdonia > Kingdonia uniflora. The sequence goes on from JACGCM010002799.1 coordinate 5,607, forward strand.
AAGGTTTTATTAATATTTTATTGAAAACAACACACTTTCGGACTGAAATATATATATATATATTTTTGATATTTTGCCCATGATTTTCAGTTATAGTTAGCGATAGTATGCTCAAAATGCACATTTTAAATCCACACACAACCTGCAAAAAGGTTCTTTGATTTGTTTAACTACTCACTTTGCTTGAGCAGCATGCCATAAACAGTTTGCAACAAAATAAATCTACTTTTTTCTCAAACACCCTTAAGAGCCTAGTACGGTAGGGGGAGGATATGGATACCAAAAGTACGTAAATGTAATACTCCTGGCGGTAGGGGGGCTTGGGGAATATTCCTAGAAACCAGATTAGTAGAGTCCACCATTTGCAATATTCTACTGCATTGTAGTTTATTTATCCGTAAATAGCTAGTTGAGTAGAATGTAGTGGGGCTAGATCACGCACTCCAACTTGCGGACACGTTAAGTTACCTAATGCTCTGAGCCATTAACGATAACATTAATATGTAAATATTAAGCATCAGTCCCCAATACAATTGATACCAGTTTGACAACAAAACGTTGGTTGGACAACTTAGTATTTTATTGTGAAAAAATGTCAACTGAAAACTGTAAGGGACATGTACGCACTGCAACCTAGATTAACTTTTGTTATTCAATGCAATATTGGAATTTAAAAACAAAAAAATCAATAATTATATTCTTTTAATCAACAGCTGCACGCCTGACACAAAGAGTGTAAACACGTTTACAGCCAACGATTGGATGAGAATTTTTGGAAAAAAAATACATTGATGTAAATGATTTATTCTGAGATGTGTTCAAAGAATGACAAATACAAGTAATTAATTCATAATTTTAACGACTTCTCAAGAACGTTTTTGTTGAATTGAAAGAAAACAGAACAAGAATGATTGTTTGTGTACTACCAATTAATTAATAAACAATAACACAAACAAACAGATGGAGAGCACCAGATCCACTTCGTTTGGACAGTTATTATATGGACAAATTTAATGTTATTGTTAAAATAGTTAACAATAGTTCATATAGTTAAAGACAAACTAACCCCAGACTCAACTTGATTTGATATCAAGTGTAAACATCTGATTATAATTTGAGGGTATGGAAGGAATAGGGCAGGTAGGGCGCCTCTTCGTGAACTTTGGGTTAAGATAACGACTAATTAGTAAACGCTCGTCCTATCTCCAACCCCTAATTGACTCGTGCCAGCTAACGGGTTGAAATCTACACCTACAACACGTAACTTAGTTCAGCTAGAAGATTGCGTCAGTGTATTTCTACACTGAGAAAAATACCGTATCCAGAAGATTTGTTAAAACAGTTATAACAAGAAACTGGACGTAACCTCCTTAAATAATGGTGAAACGTCCTTCTTACGTATGTTACCTACTTATGATGAAAAATTCGGGTAGATGTTACATCCTTACCAGGCATGTCATTACGGAAATGACATTAAACTGGATGTGACGTCCTATTAATGTTGTAACCTCCAGATTCTGGACGAATCATCCTTACTGAAATAAATATAATGTTACCGCATCCAAACTCGGTTGTGTAAATGAATTCATGACGTAGTAGGTTGTTATTGTCCAGTCGTCAAGGATGCGACGTCTTTACTGTACGTACGCGGGCTACTGCTATAAGGACGAAACATACGTAAATAAGGACGTAACCTCCAGGCCGGTTGGATAGATCCGAAATATTACGTCATACTTGAATCATCTACTACCGGTTCACTTCATCCTTAAATAAGGATGTATCAGCATACTGTACTGGACGTGGTATCCAGATTTAAGTATGTACCAACATTAGGCAAGTACAGTACGTCCTTATTAATGTTAAACCCGATATATACGTAAATAAGGATGTAACGTCTAGAATTAAGCAAGCCGGCTCCAGAAATTTGGATGTTGCTGTTTCCAGTCTGCCACCTGAACCAACAAGATTCCTGCACTATTTTTAATGTTCAGTTGGTACGAGTACTGGTTTCGCTTCAGTACTCTGTAGTTCTTCGCTGACAATGGTGCTTAGGTGGCGAGCTGCGATAGTTTTTATTAAATTGTTGAGTTTAGCATACTAGCGTACAGTTATTAATACGCCGCACACCATTATTGTTTACTTGATGTTCCTCCTTCTTGTATATAGGTAGGTACTTTTAATTCACGATTTTTTATAAACGTTACCATTTACGACCTGAAGGTTTCAACAGTTTGGGAATTTCCAACTTTAGGCCCCCACTGCATTTTACAGTAGGCCCATAATATCGTGCTTGAACCTCAATCGAACTTAGGCCTACTTTTGATAAATCTTTGTGTTAACTGACATCACTGTGAAGTTGCGTTTGGTAATTACAGTTTTGTTATTATACAGGGTGTCTTGCAACCATATGAACAAACTTTGTCACGTTTTTCAGCATGCCAAAAGAAACAAAAAATGTAATATAACATGTGTCCTATCTCATTCCGTTTTCGGTCTATCTGTCTGTATGTGTTTTTTTAAACCTTAAATCTTTGAAACGATTTGAGGGAAAATCATGAAACTTGGCATGATGTTACTGTAGGTAGTTTATAAATGCCAACAAAATTCCTTTTCATACAATTTTTCGTTTCAAGATGGCGGCAGTTTAAAATTGTGGTTTATTAAAGATTTAACTTTGTAAATTTTGAACTGCCACCATCTTGAAACTTAAAGTTGTTTGAAAACGAAATTTTATTGGCATTTATAAACTACCTACAGTAACAATCATACTAAGTTTCATGATTTTCCCTCAAATCGTTTCAAAGATATTGAGGTTTTAAAAAAACACATACAGACAGATAGACCGTAAACGGAATGAGATAGGACACATTTTATATTACATTTTTTGTTTATTTTGGCATGCTGAACAACGTGACAAAGTTTGTTCATATGGTTGCAAGACACTCTGTATACAGTTTACAAGATTAAATAATCAATCAACTATAAACAAAATGTATTCCAATTGAAACCTTGCCTTTTTTATTATTAAACTTAAAATATGTAAATGACATTTTCTTATTCTACATTTTCTAATATGCGTGTACCAACTTCTTTTTTTCAATGGTAACACCTACGTTTTGTATTGTTTTATGATTCTACACATTACTGTTGTTGCAGGCTTTATCTTGAACTTTTTAACTCAGCCTTAAGTTGAATTTCAAACTCCATGTCTTTCACGTACGTCTTCTATACCTATATGTTTATAAAATACGTTGATATCATAAAAGTGTGTTAATGATGAGCTTAACCTAAAACTCTCAAAAGTTAAAAAATTCCCAAACTGTGGGCCCCTATTCTACAGGTCTCAAATGGTTAAGTTTATAAGAAATCATGAATTAATAAGTACCTACCTATATTACAAGAAAGAGGAAGCAACCAGAAATAAGGACGATACCTCCTTATGATAAGGAGGTAGCATCCAGTAAACAAGGAGGTCACGTCCAGAAATAAGGATGATACCTCCATACGAGAAGGAGGTAGCATCCAGTAAACAAGTAGGTTACGTCCAGAAATAAGGACGATACCTCCAGACGAGAAGGAGGTAGCACCAGTAAATAAGGAGGTGCCGTCCAGGAATAAGGACGATACCTCCATACGAGAAGGAGGTAGCACCCAGTAAGCAAGGAGGTCACGTCCAGAAATAAGGACGATACCTCCATACGATAAGGAGCTAGCATCCAGTAAGCAAGGAGGTTACGTCCATAAATAAGGACGATGTTTCCAGTCGAGAAGAAGGTAGCGTCCTTATTTAAAGATTAGTTTTGATGTTTTGTCCTTAATAATGTTAGCTGCACTTTCGCTATGATGTCATAACCTAGTGACGTAACATATACCGTATCCTTATTTAAGGAGGTAACAACATTACGACCGCAACATTACCGGTAAGGAGGTGACGTCCTTAAATAATTGTGTCACGAAAAGTACCTTATTTAATGTTGTGCCGTCCTTATTAAGGATCCCACGTCCTTCCTTTTCTCTCAGTGTATATAAGTAGAAATGTCTAACAACTTTCACAAATCACAAGGGAAAAAATGTTCGTTTGTCTGTCTGTGAGCGCGACAACTTTCGAACGGCTTGACGATTTAGACGAACTGCGGCAGATGTCATTTTTATATATCCGTCAAGGTATCATTCAAAATTACCAAATCTGAGAGTCCGTTTAAAAAAAACAGCAGGTTTAATAGTATGTCACAGCTATCTCCAAACCGACTTAAGTGATTTGTACTTAAACCTATATTATTGAGTATAATAATTATGAAAACATATTGCGAAGTTTGGGAAAAACGAAAAATCCGTTTCAAAGTGGCGGAAGTTTAGTACTCCTTAGACAAAACTTAGCCCATACCATTCGTATGTACTGTAACCTATGCACGCTCTAAACGGAATACGAAATGTTTTAT
>JACGCM010000543.1:0-43511 GCA_014058105.1 Kingdonia uniflora
TGGGACTGTATGTCATGCTTGGCTGCCGCTGATGATTGTGGCTTCTGCGCTAATCCTGGTGACCATGTAAAGTATTCTATATTACATGCTTGTGTTATATATAGTTTTTGGCAAGAACTGACATATTCGCCTTTTACAGCTAAAAACCCGGTGCATGTCTGGCTTTTGGATCGAAAAAGACTTGTCAACGGAGGCTCGGGAATGGTACAGTAGGGGATGCCCAAGCAATGTCGGGCTTTGGCAGTTCTTCTCTTAGGACTTTATATTCTCGCCTACTCGCCTGGCATGGGAACAGTCCATGGGATTGTTAACTCGGAGATCTATCCTTTGACATAGAGGAATTTGTGGAGGAATGGCTGCGGTAGCTAATTGGGTCTCAAATTCATTGTGAGCCAAACTTTTCTCTCCCTAACTGGGCCCTTGGGTCTGGCTACACATCTCATTTGTTGGCTTCATATCAAGTGGAGCCTTAGTGTACTTGTATATGTTGTTCCTGAAACAAAAGGGTTGGCTTTCGAAGAGGTGAGAAGAAGTTGGCGAGGACTGGGAAAGGTTGGGAGAATCATTCAGATGATGAAGATTCAGCATCTGGTAAAGCAGTCCTGAAGTCTCATTAGCATTATATGTTAACTTTTGTTTCGTTAATTAGAATCAGAGGAACACTGTCTATGGGCATTTTGCACATTAAAGTTCCAGTTTGGGATAGCATTTTTCAATTACAAGTTGTTGATGTGTATGATTTACGTTGATTTTTTTTGGCGTATCCCACGATTCACAGGGACGGAGTCTTCTGGTACATTTTTGTTGAGGGAGTAAAACTTGGGCTTGTTGTTTTTTTGAGGGAGTAAACTTGGCTTTGTTTGTTTTACTATGTTGACTAATGGTAAGGATGATCAATGCATTATCATCTCAGAAGCAATAAAAATTAAAACCTTAAAAAAACAAGGTTATCTACATGATCGAATATAACAAATGTTCCCTCGATTCACACCCTATTCCCTTCGTTCCAATATCTGTAAATGTTGTCATGGAAGTTATAACGTATTTCACTGCAACATTTAAAACTTTTTTCTGTAAATATCTCCTCCAACTAAGAACTTGTCCCGGATTTTTCTTCCTTCAATGACAAATAGTTTCTTGTATTCCTCAGTAACAATTTTCTGCACGACATTGACAGATGGAGAAGCCTCATACATGCATACACAGTATCTTGTTGGCCTCAACACATTTGGCACTGGGCACAACATGATTGGAATTTGATTAAGTCTTGAAGATATTGGAAATTAAACGTTTCTAACATGTTACTCACCAGTCACCACCGTATTGCCAGCCCAAAGTATAGATGTTCAACATCAAGTTACTTAACTTACAACCAAGGGAAGAAGGTTTCAACTGTGCTTAAATTAGGGTACCCCATGTGAGTATACTTTCAAACTGTAAATCAAATTTGGGACAACCCAACATAATAATGCAGAGGAACAGAGAGAGAGAGAGAGATAAGGTGCATGGTTCAACAACCTACAAGCATGCATCTATCTACAAACAAGACAAAGTCCAAACACTGCAGCATTGCCAGCAATAATAAAAAAACCACCACAAAACAAAAACAATATCTTCATAAATCCAAGGACTATTTTGGTTTTCAGGGCAAAAGCAAAAGAGAAAAGCTAGAAATCACAATATCAAACAAAATCAAAACCAGATGTATATTTTCAACCCAAGATCATAAACAAAAATACATGATCACAGAAACCAAAGCCTTTCCAAATATGACTTTTAGGCAAATGGTAGTCGAGGCGGATGCTCTTAATCATCATGTATATCCATTTAATGGTCAGTTACTAAATATATGACACTATAAAGTATTGGACCATTTTCTAGTACTAGTAATTGATTTGCCCCTTACACTTCCAACTTTACTTACAATACTATAAAAACTTTCAAAACCATGAGAGACCCCTCAATATATTACAATCAACAAACAGCTCTACTCAAATGCCATACTTCTCAAGGAGGAGGGCTTGAACAAGAGGCTTCTTCTCTTGGCTCTCGAACATACCGAAGAAGTATCTCAGCCTGCCAAACCAAAGCCATTCAAATATCAATACCAACAATTGAAATAACTAACTCAAGATTTCATGAGAATGTTTTTATAGGTAGTGGAATAAAAACAATAACTATAGAACAATAAAGCCCCTTAAAAATAAATATGAAAACAATACCACTCTATATGACATTTTTCGGATAAAAGGCTGACTTATTTCTTATTTGCCGTCCAATATCTGAAATCAGAAGAGGCTGGCTTATTATAGCATCAGCAACATGCTAGGTATCGCTAATATAACGATCCAAATTATGAAAAAAACCTCTTTTTCAAGATTGACATCGCTCAAATTGCACTCCGATTCATAAAATTAGTAGCTATATGTGGCGATGCTCAAAAGTTTGCCAAAAGTTTGCCAGGAGACCCACAGATTAATGTTTGTTTAATGAATTGGTGCAGGGTTTTTTAATTAAAAAATAATAATAATAAATATTGTGCCAAGTGGCGCACAACAATTTTATTTTATTTTAAATAAATAAATTTAAAAAAAAAATTGACATATTATCTAACTAAACAATATTTTTTTTACCAATTGCTACATGTCATATTTTCTCTGATTTTAAGCCTATGTGTGGCTGGTTAATATACCCAGCCTGCTGATGCTCTTAGTCGTCCATAACAAAATCAAAAAGGCGGACTATGACACGGGCTACAAACCGCTTTTTGATAAACTGGTAGATAGAGTGCACAAAGTCATTGACGTGACTTGTTTTACAATTGGGTTTACATTAACTTGTGATAGTGTAGAAAATATGAGTACTAAGCTACTTTACAATAACCAACTAAGGGTTTTTTTTTTTTTCTTGTGCTTGCTTCCTAGAATTGTTATATGCTTCCACATTACCATCATTATGCTAAAAATCTCTCACTAATGGTAGTATTTACAATATGATTCAGAATCATTGGGTTGAAATAGATGGCCACTTTACCTACAAGATGTGATTGCCATATATAACTCTAAAATGAGGTAAATGGTGACACAGCTGGAAGCCCCTCCAAGGGAAGTCACTTGGAATGGAATCTCTAATAGACAGGAAGAACGGCAACTACAGGCAATAGTCAATCCGCCTTCACCTCCAAGGTTTGTGCGATTGGCAGCCTCTTGGTTAGAAGCCAATTCAAACAAGCCGGAGAATGCCAGCCGTGGGACCGTTGGCAATCAACCATTCTCTCCATCACAAGGATAATATGATTTACCCCACTACCAATTCTAAGTTTACAGTTTCTTGCCATAGGGTCGGGGTTCTAACTTCTAACTTCAAAAAATAAAAATTTCTTCACTACAACTAATGATGGTTAAACAGCTAACAATGAACTAAAAATCATACCTTGTGCTTTGCTCGAACTGTTCCCGACTGAGACAGTGAAACCAGTGGAGGAATTCCACCTTCCCTCACCAGCAACCTCTATTTCGAACACTGTCTACACAGAGTTGCAAAAGCGTTACCACCGCAAACTCTTCCCCCTCAAGGACCCATCTTCAATCGCTTCGACCAAGCCGGAATACCACCTTCCTCCATAATAGCAGCTTTTCCCTCTCTAATACCAGCCAAGCTACTTAAAACCACCATAGCCTTCTCAGCCAACCCGCTCCCTTGTTCCGAAATCAAAGCCACTAACGGCTTAACTGCTCCTGCACTCACAGCTCTCTCTTTGTTAACCTTAATCGAACATAGCTTATAAAGAGTCGTAAGTGCATCTTTCTTTCCTCGATTCGAACCAGACAATATCAATGACACCAGAGGCGGAATCGCGCCACAAACACCAATAGAGATTTTATTGTCCTCAATTAACGATAAACTTAGCAACGCACAAGCTGCATTTGCTTCGACACCTCCGTGCCCGTCTTCAAAACATACACAAGTGGTTTTATCGCTCCGGCGTCAGTAATCAAACCTTTGTTCTCCTGAAGCAAGGAAAGATTAAACAACGCTGTCACCGCGTGCTCCTGCGTCCACGGATCACTACATTTCAACAAAGGAATCAACCCCTGAACACCACCAGACTCCCAATCAACGCTCGATTCTCCGACCGATTCTTCGCGAGCAACCGCAACCTCGCTGCGGCTGATCGCTTCACACATAACGAATCAGACTCCAAACCATCAACACAAACCTTCACTACAACATCAAGATTTTCCAACGAAACACTCTCAAACGACTCTGGCGATAAGTTCTCATGTTTTAGAAACCCTAACCAACTCTCACTCTCTCGATCACCACTCGAGAATCCATTATCATCGTTAACATCGAAATCATCAAAACTAGTAGGGATACAAGACAATCGTTGTAACTCACCGGATATATCGCTGCTACAAGCGGAGAAGTCACTGAAAGCTTGAGAGAGATCGAGTAAATCCTCAACTTCAGAGCATGATTTCTTCGATTTGTGACGATTGTTGTTGTTGTACTCTGTTGCGAGCTCTGTGAGTCTGAAATCAACCATGGAGTCGGTGAGGTTCTCTGTGATTCGATCAGTAGTGTAAGTTTGGATGACTGGGAGAGTAAACGAGCATGATTGATCGGTTCGATATAGGTTTGATCGAATCGTTCGCATCGATCGACCTTGAGATCTTTGAATCTTGGATGATGAGATTGATGACGTTGGGGAAGAGCAGAAGGTTTGGGGGGATGACATTTGAGAGTCTCCGAGAGAGACCATTGTAACCCTAACAGAGAGAGATTGTGTGCGTGAGAGAGAGATTAGTGAGAGATTTGAGGTTTTTGCGATTGAAACTCCATTGTTTGAGTTTTAGATAAAGCTTTTAGCAAGGTTGTGAAAATGGTGGAGTGAGTGAAAGTTGGTGGAAATACATATAGTGAAATGTAAGTTGCTATTAGCACTTTCCTTTTGTTATAGCACCTTTGAGTATGGGTGCATATGCCTACGAATTTATTTACCACTATTAAAGCACAAAGGGTTTGTCACACGTGCAGAACTATTCCAACCGACCCTACCCCGGCTGAGCTGTTTTCAGGGTGGGCATACTTTAAACAAAAAAAAAACTCTTACGGATACCCCTGTCGACGTCTCCGGGCTTCCTAACGTTACTGTCAGCCGCTACCTCCGATTCATAATTTTAACCCAATTTCCTTTCGAAGTTCGCGTGATTCACGCTCTCTAACGAGCTTCTACCGTCTCTTAAAATTGACTAACCCATGTGCAAGTGACGTTCAGATGAAACATTTTTTCTCTTCAACCTTTAAAGTTCTCATTTGAATATTTATTACTACCATCTACAAGGGTCGGCTGTGGGCATAGAGCCCAATAGGCTAATGAACATAGGAATGTCAAGTCACTTGCCCCAAAATTACTGTCACATCATCACCTTAATTTACCATGTTGCTCGATTCTAAACTGTACGAGCATGCCATGTGTCAACCTATTATTGATTAGCAGAGCCTCGTAAGTTCAAACCGCACGGTATAATAAAACCTCCACGTGGTAGCTTGTTATTCGGTTTTTTATTTTTATTTACATTAAAGGTATTTAAGCATAGTCAATTCCCGACTATATCCTCTAGGGTTGTACAGTGGCCCACATACAATACAATCAGGGCACGCTGGCACAAGGTGAGCGAGACTAGGTACCAACGTGGAGACCCAGTAGGTTATTTGATGGTTTTGAATTCACCCAGTTTCTGCATGCACTCTAATTCTCAGGATGATGGAAGGGAAGTGCCAATACCATATCTAGACGTGTGGGCCCGAGACTCGGCTTCAACTTGTCGGCTTCGAAAGGCGAGGGAACTAATTACGAAACTTTATTTAATTTAATTTTAAAAAAAAACAAAGTACAATGGATTCTGTGAGTGTTTCGCATCAAGTAACTACAGTACTACGAGTATAACTGACTGTGACGTGTCCGTTTATTATACTAATTGATAAGAATCCAACGGTCAGCATCGTTCAGTGCCAACTAAGACTTAATAGCGACGGTTACACCTGGCTATATCTTACTTGCCAAACTAAACGGCATGTTGGACTACATGGCTGTTTTCTTAGAAGAATAGGTCGGGTTCAGATTGGATCAATCTCCTACAGTGACTCAAAACTTTAATTTAGCGGTATGCGTTTGCCTGTACTATATTAGACTTACGTGTCTGTTTTATTATGTTGTTTTTTAATCTAGGCTCTGCTTGGTACACCGTTAATGATTCCCATCATAAACATTCCCTTTGATTTAAGCAATTGCTGACCATTACAAGCTTTCCACTCGTACATGAATCCAATGGTTGGCATATGCTTAAATCATCCGAAATGTTTTCGATGGGAATCATTAACAATGTATCTAAGATTCAAAAGGTCTAGATTAATTCATATCACAAGCAACTTCCAACTAAAAAAACAGGTAGGCCTGTTTTCGGATCGGATCGGATCAAAAATAGAGAGGATAAAAAATTTTCTGATTTTTTTCGGAACTATAAAATTTATTCCGATCAGATCCAATTTTTTTTGAACTGTAAAAATGAATCCGAATTCGGAAATTGAAGAACTTTGGAATTTCGACTATTTCGGAATAATAGAGTTCTCACTTCTTCAAATCAAACCATAATAAAAGAGTTCTCACTTCTCTAAGAATCAAAGATTTAAAATCGAAACCAGATGAGAACTGAAACCAGATATGAGATTTAACTTTTCTTCTTTGTTGCAAATCAAAATCGAGGCAGTGGAGATTTAACTTAAGAGTAGAGGGAGTAAAGGGCAGTGGAGAATATAGAATAAGAGGCGGTGGAGAATGCCCTAGGTTAAGAATCTTAAGGTTGAATATTTTATGTTTCAATTCGGATTATTCGGAATTAAATCGGATTAGAGAAATATTCGAAATATTTTTCGGAATAATCGGATTGAAATAATTCAGAATAATCGGATCGGAAAATTCGAAATTGCACACAACTATCCGATTCCGATCTAAATTTTTTCGGACAATTTCAAAAGAGGGTTCCAAAATCGAAAATATCGGATCTGAAATAAAAAAAAATCGAAAATTCGGACAAAAGTTACAGCTCTAGTTCGAATAAACATTGGAAAAACTCAATTATGAGATTTTGGTTGAACCATTAACTTGCCTCGAGATTTGAGCGATTGTAAATAGTTTCTCTAGTATATATATATGGAAACTTAAGTTATTTGAGAGCCATCCCTTTGTCAATCCTTTAGACAATCTTTTGGGGAGAACTTCTAATGGGACTTGAGTGATTGTAATTGAGATCTTGAATAAACTCTCTCTCCCTCTTGAAAGTGGACGTATACAATTTGCCGAACCACTATAAACTTTGTATTGTGTGTATTTCTTTGATTGTGCTTGTTTGCGACTAACCCAAATCGACTTGGAGTTTCGGCTTCCGGGTTTGCAACTCAACAAGGATCTGGTGTGCTTCCAACATAGAGTAGCGTATTGTTAGACAGAAATAATTTTCTTTGGTGAAATAGAACGGCAGTAGCTATGTTTGGTACATACAGTGTCCCATTTGTTAGTGAAAGAAAATATTTGAGTGGTTTAGATGATTGGCAACGACACAAATTTCTAAACTTTCTTCATTTTCATGAATTCAATAGTCAGCATATGTCTAAATCACCGAAAATCTTTCCGATCACAAACATTTCCGCGTAGCAAACGAAGCCATAAGTCATAAAGCTGTCAAGTGTAAAACATTGTTACGTCTTAAGATTTGTGTGACTGTTTTGTACCTGGAAAGTGACTTATCAGAGTTCCCGTGATGATATCCGAAGAGTATCATATGCTTTTATAAAAGTTGTAATGCAAGTTTGTATGGTCGAATTCTTACGATATGGTCCAACAAAGGACCATCCTAAAGTAAAACACTTTATATCATTGTTCCGAATTGTTTAGGACTACTTTGTACCAGTTTCAGTTTACGTTTATGCCGATATGAGTTTAAGACGACCTGAATGTTGCATTACATTGGATGGGCGTATTAGCACTCACTGACTCGTTTATTAAATTCAATTCACCGGAAATTCAAGTGTACCATACGCGTATTGTCCGTGTGCCGACAATACTAGTCCAAATTAAATCTTAGTCCCCATCGTCTAGGAGAGAGAACATTATCAACGATTACGACGCTTCGAAAATTATATGCGTATAGGTGTGTGTGGGTCATGCGGTCGATCTCGAATCGGTGGTCACAAATTTCCATTCGGACCAATGATATCTTATATCATCATCAAAGGACAGATATGTTTACCCAATCCAATTTTCTTGCGGCTATGTGCATGTTTGTGAGCCCAGGGAGATCAGCGCGCAATATACACGTATTATACATGCACATAACCTATTTGACTACAATAACAGGAACATACATAGAGCAGATTTCATAAGTTACAAGGTAAAATCATATGAAGAATGAACAAAAGGTGATAACTTTTAAGACTTGCATGCATAAAAGAGTTTTTGTTAAAATTGAAAACATCTCAATTAAACTTGAAGAAATAATAGTAAGTATCATCCAATAATACAAGGTCTTAGACATATAAAACAACGCACTTGCAATTGATTAGCAATGATTTGTTATTTAATAAATTCAGAACCCAATACAAATAGAAAAAAATAAAAATAAAATACAGATTGCATATGAAACGATAATTCAACTTGAAAATATACATACAAACTACGACAATTGATGACGAAGTGATAGAATAAATGAAGTTTGTCTCTTACAGACTAATTCATTCCAAAAGTTCACTAATTAGCATTATAGGGGATTTATGTTTAGTTCATGAATTCTTGAAGACTACTAATATACAGTATCCTACAGGTTTAGGAAGGATAAAAAAACATATTCTCTGAAATGGCTGTTGCAAGGTCTTTGAGAAAGACAACTTCAATTTATCATCATTAAAATAAATCCCTAGGAGGGAATGTAGATAAATTTGATTTCGCACCTAGGAGGTAATTTAGCTCTTGACCCCTTAGTTGGCAATTTGCCCCTTAGATAAAAATGCAATCACGAAAATATTGAAGAGAAAAGAATCCCAACGCCCCCAGATAGAATAATTAAGAGGAAAGTTGAAAGCTCGTAACCGACTGTGGGAAGAGATTTGTTGTGTAAATTGGCATTAAGGATAAGGTGTTATGGATGGCATTATAGTTACTTGCCAATTTGCATTTATAAATGGGAGAACTATCCGAGACAAGACTTTACTAGTTCATGAACTGGCTAGGGGTCTTGATAGTCAAAATAGGAGATTGTTGGTCTACTAGGACATCCAAAGATTGTTCCTCTATGCTCAAGAGACTAGAAGTAGCACTGAAATAGTACCCCATTAGTTGCTTTCAGTAGAAACTTCAATGAGAAGACGCTACTGAGATTCAAGCTATCTGTGAAGGACTCAATATTGCTGGAAAATTGGGGTCCAAAACATGTATATCCTGTCAGACTCTTCCTCTGCTGTCCAAGTTATAGACTCTCCTCTGCTGTCCAAGTTATGGTTTAGAAAGGCTAAGATCCCAATCAGCTCTATGGAATACATAAAAGCATTGTTAAGTAGAAAAGGAGAAAAACAAGCTAGCTCACTACATTGTCTCTACTTTGAAAACAGATGATCATCTGATTTCTCCATGTAACTTTTTTATTTTCAGTGAAATATGTATATTTGATACAACGGGGGTTAAACTTTCTAGGTTGGTGGGGGCCTGCCTAACCCTATATTTCTTCTAAGAGTAAGAGACTAATACATGCTCAGGTGAAAAAAACTAGATCAAAAAATAAAGAAAACACCATTATAGTTTACCCCAAATTCATGGAAATTGCAGATATAAATTATCAAGAAGCAATGTAAAAAAAGGAAAACTAGTAAAAATTACACTAATTTTTTTCAAATATCAAATACTAGATCTCAGGAATTTTTTTTTAGAAAATTTGACTATCTGACAGTTTAGACTTCATAACCAAATATTAATGTACGGCAAAAAAAAAGGGTAAAGTTTATTTTGTCTTCCATAGTTCAGCTTCAACATTCAGGCTTCAAACTATGGGAGAAAATTTGCTCTCAAAAAGCGAGCATTAATAGTCCTACGGTGACAGGTGGTTGTCTCAGTGAAGGTTTTGTGGTCATTGTTGCCTTTCTTTTGTGCCTAATTCTTTCAAGTAGAACTTAATGTGTAAATCTTGTTCAGTTAGAAAAATTGGCTCAACCAGAGCAGGCCACTCTCAAGCTAAGAGCTTGCTAATGTTTCTATATTTTGGAGAAACTTGATAGTGAGGCTTGCCCGTTATAGAGCTTGATCTCATTATCTTTCACTCTTGTGGTTGTCTTCTTGCTTGATTTTATTGAAGTAACATCAAATTTCACGAAATAACCCTGAAGGCAATAAGAGGTTATTGGCATGTGGATAATATAGAAATGTTGTCAAAATCTTGGTATTACATGTCGCTAGCCGTCAAGATGAGATTGGTGTGAGAAACCATTTTAATAAATGATTTATACTTCACTGTGAGGAATATCTCTCATTACAGATATCAAAGCCTTTCAAAGATTGTATACAGATTTTGAGTGGCCTCGCTGGGCATTGTGCGTTACATCGCAGACCAATCATTTCGAGCGAAATGGTATTCCTTGTGTAGAAAAATTGTTAAATGTAACCTGGAATTCGCTTTCCCCAGAATGGAACAACAACTAGATGAACTCTGAAGTACAACAACAATAGTCGAATTTGCAGCAGTAGTAACAGTGATTAACA
Organism: Kingdonia uniflora; assembly: GCA_014058105.1. NCBI lineage: Eukaryota > Viridiplantae > Streptophyta > Magnoliopsida > Ranunculales > Circaeasteraceae > Kingdonia > Kingdonia uniflora. Next base: position 10,808 of record JACGCM010000543.1, read on the forward strand.
GCAACAACAGTAACACAGTTGCAACAATAACACAGTTGATTAACAGGTCTGATTTGCAGCAGCAACAAAGATCAACGGAATGACAGTAGTGATGAAGCAGGAGATGAAAGAAAGCTCGAGGTGTGGAACACACTTTCTTTAAAGAGTATCTCGACTAACCCCAAGTACAGGTTATATAATCGAATCTCTCCATTGATACAACGAGCGGTGATCTTTAGATCGATACGGAAGTCTCACTACCGGAGAACAACGTACTTTGTTAACGTTCGCACCGCAAAACCGAAAGAGAGAGGAGAGAGAGAGAGAGAGAGAGGAGTTTGAAGTAGAGAGAGATGTAGTTCTGTGTTTTTTGTGTGTTTTGCAAGTTCTAAATGCCAGCACATTTCGGCCATGTGCTTAATCCCAATATAGGTGAAGGCTTTAAAGAATTTAGTCTAATTTTCATAGGAAGCGGCTGCACTTCCACAATCACATTGGTGAGTCTATGAAGAGTGTTCTTGTAGCTAGACACCCCACTCAAAGAATGAGTTATAAAACTCATTAAGAGTTTAAGAAACTCAGCCTCACAGTCGCTGCAAGATATCATGCATATATACAGTATGTACAGAACTCTGGAGTGACAAGCTCCTAGTTGCATGATTCTATATCACAGTGATTTGTTTTTCCTATTGAACCTATTTCTTGGGATTTCCAGTCATTTAGGTTGGGTTCCCACCACTTGTGATTCTATAATAGGTTTTAGTCTCATCCCTAAGGATGTGCTCCAAACTTTGTCACGAGATAGTCCTTTCGTCAAAGGATCTACCAAGTTATTTTCCGATCTTACAAAATTCATTGTAGCAGTACTAGATGTGAGATAACCTCTCATCGTACTGTGCTTGCAACGTATCGATAACTTCTTACCATTATAGTAATTGTTCTGTACTCTGGCTATCGTAGCAGTACTATCCGAGTAGATCGGAATCGGCGGTATATGATAATCCGTATCAAATCGGGTGTTGAAACATAGAGGATTTCGTTCTCAGAGATGCAAAGATTTAAAATTGTAAATTCTTTATTGATAAAAAAAGGTTTACATCTAAAACTAAAGAAGAACTACGGTAGAAAAAAGGATAAACTCAAAAGATGACATTTCCCTTCCTTTACAACTCTCCCTCTTAACCTAACTAAAAGTCCTTATCTCCCTCAACCATTCCTGATTTTGTGGAGAGATTTTAGCTAGGCTTGGCTACTAAGTCTTTTAGCAGCTCCAACAGCTCTTGATAACTGATCATCTCCAGCAGCTCTTTAGCTTGTAAGAGTTGGGCTTTAAGAAGGGTTTGATCACAAATGTCTTTTTACCTCCAATAGTCAAATATAGTTCAATTAGGCCCAGTGAAACATAAAATAAGTTTCTAGATAATGCAAATTGAAGGACAAAAATAGGCATTTTTCATGCCTATCAAATACCCCAAAACTAACATATTGCTAGTCCCTTAGCAAAAGAAAAGAAATTTAAACTCTTTCGTGGTTTCTTACGATTGTATTTAGCGTATGCAATAAGTCTTTCAACCTATAGGTTACCCCTATAAGACGAGTTGTGTCTCGTGAGGGTTTTCAGTGAATATACCTACAAAATTATATCACAGACGTTCTGGTATTATAAACAACTAATAATCATTACTCCTGTTATCTCCGAAAATAGATTGAATTCATCTCATAGATATAACAATTAAACAAGGGTTAACCATCAGATACGTTTAGAATTTATCAAGTCAATTATACTACAGTCAGATTAAATCAAGTTTCAGAATTTCATCCTTTGTGTAGTGAATTTAGTTTCTTGAATCAAGGTGTTTGATAATCCTTCCAAATAACCTTAGCCTTATCTTGAGTGTGGTAGAAGAAATCTAGAACTTTGTTCGACAAGTGCCCTAGTTTATTCGCTCACTTTTATTGATATTTCAGGAAAATATATATACACACAAGTTTTTCAAGGTAAGACGTTGCATTTGAGTTTTCATTTGCTTTTTGTCTATTTGCAACTTACCCTCCTTCACATAGTTCTCAACTATACTCATTTTTTTTTTACTTTCACATTGATTCATGACTTGCCTCAAGATTGGTAAAAATTATTCCTCTTTCAGTTCTAATCTTGCGAGGACCCTGAATTGTGATTATATTTTTTTACGAGTATGTCAGCTTCGTGAATGAGCCCAATAACTTGTGAAAATACATACAAACCCTTAATATGAATTTATGAGAAACAAAGTTTTCCCAGATAATTGTCTCCCTCGTTACAGATTCTTCCTAACCCAAACTGTTGATTAATCAAAATATGATAGTTAGTTTTATCAAAGCCTTGATAACATAACTAGGTGAAGTGCAATTATAAGGGTGATTTTCTTCTTAAACACATCTAATAGGATGGTAGTACCAAAAACTTAAAAATTCTTAATGCACTAACAATTTACAGCTTAAAATATACTATAACCTTATAATTTTATCCCAAGCACAACTCTAAGAATATCCAAAGATCATAGTATACTAAAGGTGTCTACAATACCAGAATGTCCTAGAATAATAATTTTTCTTGGAAAAAGTTATGAAAATCTTAATTACCCTCACCCTCAAACTGAATCAGCATGTGTCCCCACAGTTGCCAAAAATGAAAAGAATAGGAGAAAATCTAAAAAATATTACCTGAACATGATAAGGGTTGCCTCCCACAAGCGCTAAGTTTAACGTCTTCAGCCAGACGATGGTAGGTACCCCCAATCTAGATAAGAATATGGGTAGAAATAAAGATACATATGTTTCATATGATGGGTCCCGTAGATTCATATCATCGCTCGAACCCGTAAAGTACTCGTGAAATGGTTTAAGTCTCTGCCCATTTACCTTAATAATGTTACCAGTACGAGGGTCAAGAATTTCAATAGCTCCATGTGGGAAAACAGTTTTGACAATGAACGGTCCGGTCCAACGGGATTGAAGTTTTCCGGGAAACAGATGAAGACGCGAAGAATAAAGTATAACTTTTGATCAACTTCAAAGGTCTTTCGCAAGATATTTTTATCATGGAAAGCCTTGGTTCTTTATTTGTATATTTTTGTAGATTCATATGCATCTTTTCAGAGCTCATCCAACTCATTGAGTTACAGATTTCGGTGGGACCCAGCCGTTGAAGTGTCAAAGTTAAGCATTTTTATTGCTCAAAAAGCTCTATGCTCAAGTTCAACAGGAAGATGGCATGCTTTGCCGTAAACGAGTCGGTAAGGTGACATTCCAATCAGGGTTTTATATGCAGTACGGTAAGCCCAAAGTGCATCAATTAATTATACAGACCAATCTTTACGATTTAGGTTAACCGTCTTTTGGAGAATATTTTTGATCTCCCGATTTGAAACTTTGACTTGCCCACTCATTTGCAGGTGATAAGGTGTTGCTACCTTATGGGTTACACCGTACTTTTTGACAAGAACAACAACAATTTTGTTGTTAAAATGTGACCCTCTATCGCTAATGATAGCCCTAGGTGTTCCAAATCGAGAAAAAATATTTTTTTTTTTAAAATTGAGAACAACTGCACTGTTATTCGTTTTCGAAGGGATGGCTTCAACCCATTTTTGATATATTGTCTACTCCAACAAGGATGTACTCATATACAAAAGACTTGGGAAAATAACCCATAAAATCAATGCCCCAAACATCAAAAAGTTCAATAACTAAAATAGGGTATAAGGGTATCATATTTCATCGAGAAAGGATTCCCATTTTCTGGCATCTCTCGCACACTTTGCAAAATGCATGTTCATCGTGAAATAAGGTAGGCCAATAGAAACCATACTGTAAAATTTTGCCGCGGTCTTCTTAGAGCTAAAGTGGCCTCCACATGCTTGGGTGTGGCAAAATGATAGAATATTGCTAAACTCAGACTGGGGAACACATATCCTAAGGATTTGGTCAGTACAATACTTAAACAAATCTGGATCATCCCAAAAGAAGTACTTTACTTGACTACTGGCTCAGTATCTAACTTAACAAAGTCTACTGGATATACAAACGGCTCAATTTGGATCAACACATCTTCAACTACACCCCTAGGAATCCTAATAGATCGGTCAGCTAGCTGCAGGGTCCAATTTGTGGGCTTAAGTACTCTGATATCCAATTGCTCATAGACAGAGTAAGTAATGAGGTTCACGACGGCACCTAAATCATGTAAAGCTCTTATTATCTTACGGGTCCCAATCGAACATGAAATAGTAGGGCATCCTGGATCCTTGTATTTGGGAAAGGATTTACGCAAAAGGACATAACTAACATGTGCATCTAAAAGAATAGACGTATCACTCTCGTGAACATGAAAAGCCTTTTTCGGGACATTTATTCGTTGCTTTAAAGTACAAAGATCTTTGAGGAATTTTGTGTAATTTGAAATATGCCTTATGGCCGTAAGAATAGGAATGTTAATCACACAATGCTTAAAAATCTCTAAAATCTCCTCATAGGCATCACCCTTCTTAACGAGAGTTAACCACTGAGGGAAAGGAGCCAGCGGCTGAACATGTGTTATCACAGTTTCTTCCTCACTCACAGGTTCTTCTATGAGTTTACTTTAAATTTCCTTATCAAGTTCCTTAGGAATTTTTACTAGATTATCCACTTTCGTACCACTCCGAAGAGAAATGATGGCGTTAACTCCATCAAGATTGGAAGATCTAGGATGTTCAGTATTCCCTTTAGGATTAGCTTGAGTTTGACTAAGGAATGTTCCTTTGTCTCTCGTGCTTATCTCTGTTGCCATTTGACCTATTTGTCCCTCAAGTTTAGCAATAGACGACTGGGTTACTTGCATAAACGCCTTAAGAGTATTTTCTAAGGACATGGTTGGAGTAGACAGATTCCTATTGTGCGGAGGAACATAAGGCACATTAAGGAGAGCTTGGTATGATGAATTTTATTGCCACGAGGAACTAGACTGGTGTTGGTTTACTTGGTTGTACGGCTGATAAGAGGCACTGCCAGAAGAACCTCCTTGGTAATTTTTATTTCCACGAGAATTGGAGTTGTTGGAATTATTATTCCATCCACCATTAAAAGGTTGGCTATTAGGACGTTGATGCATGGCATTTGCCTGGTCTTTCCTACCCTCTTTTAAACTAAGCACGTCAGGGCAATCTTGGACCAGATGGTCCAAACTTTTACAAACCACACAAAGTGGCATCGCCACATGGTTAACAAAAGAAGTGGTAGGGAGTTGTTCCCTTTTCCCGATCTCTAAGTTCTCAATTTTATTAAGAATAGTTATAAGAGTGGCAGACTCTGAATTAGAGTCCACTTGGTGCACATTTGCACTGTGACAAGGTTTTTCCTCTCTCATAGTTTGCCATTAGTAGGTCTTATCAGCTACATCATTTAAAAATTTACAAGCTTCGATGTCAGTTTTCTCATCAAATGTACCTGCGCACATAGATTAAACACGAGCTCTAGTGTAATAATTTAGACCTTCATAGAGAGTTTGGACTATATCAGTCAATTGAATCCCGTGATGTGGGCATCCTTGCTCTAAATCCCTAAACCTTTGTAGGTAGTCATATAATGACTCTCCTCAATTTTGCGTGAAGCTATAGATACTCTGTCGTATCTTAGCAGTTCTATGGTTAGGGAAATATTTTTTCAAAAACTCCTTAACGAGTTGTTCAAACGTGTTTACAGAATTCTCCTCAAGAGTGTGCAACCAATCGCGTACGTTTCCCATAAGAGAAAAAGGGAACACACATAATTTGAGAGAATCCTCTGTAATACGTTCAAAGTTTAAAATAAACATATGATCCCTAAAGTCCCTAAGATGGTTATACGGGTTTTCAGTGGGACTACCATGAAATTTGGGAAGCATAAACAAGAATCTCAGTTTTAACTTAAAGTTTCTTACATCTCTAGGAATCACAATACACGAAGGTTTACTCATAACTGTAGGATGCATTCGAATGCGGAGAGTGATTATCTCCGTAGCAGCAGTGTCGGGATCATTCCTAGCAGCAGCGGGACCATTAATCCCATCAGTCCCGCTCATATTGATTCTAGCAGCATTCTTAGTCCGAGCTTGGGTGTTACCCCAATCTAACATACAACTCAATCAATATATGTGAACACACTAAAAGACCTAAGAATGATGCAAGCACTCAAGAACCTTTTACTGGTATCTTTTTTTAAGTTAAGTTGTGAACCCGGTCTCAGGGTTCAATGCTCCTACTCGTGACAGTAGATCGGTTCTCACTTGAGTTGTTTTTACTCACTTTGGCGATAACTCGCATGCTATCTAGTCACCTAGATGCACCTGTGCTGGAAGGCGGGGCGAACCGCTTAGAGTCACCTATCCACACTAGTTATGACAGGGAACGTACGTCCTCCAGCAAACGTAGCCACTTATCAAGTTTTCCTATTGAGCGTGTTACTCCAGGTCTGAGCGAAGCCTTTTGATTAACTATGCTTTTTATGAATTCTTATTTGAAAATCTTTTAAAGAGGTTGGGACTGTCGTTATCGAAAAGATTAAAAACCGGGTGATGAACTCCCGAGTTCCTAATGCGTACGGGTGATGAAATCCCTTTTTGATTCACCCTTATTTAGGCATTGTGGCAAAAATTAAACATTTTATCAATCAAACAATAGTTACACACGATGTACCGCGACAGGGAGGGTACGGTGAAAAGATGATTATCTACAGGGCAGTCTTTTTAGGGGCACGTTTGGTTACTCTGGTGAAACCGTTGGGAAGGCCCACTTAGGATCGTTTGCGAAGTACGCATTGAAACGATTTCTGGCCTGAGTAGTGGTTCCGAAGCTGTACCTGTAGCAGATTACAATTTCCTCGCCTTACAGAGCATCACTCATTAAACTTTACATAAACATTTTCTCAATCCTTACACTACCAAAAATACATAAAAATTTAAACAACTAGAAGTCTTCTTGGCTTTGTCATTTTTCTTTGATGTTGGTTTTGTCACTTTGCTTTAATCCACCATGTCCATCTCCTTCAATAACTTGAAAAAAATAGTTGTTGAATCTAATTTTCTCTTAGCAAAAACAAACTCTATGATACTTGGTAATGCGAACAAAGTTATACATAAATAACTGCCACAAGTAATCCTAAGAGAGATAACAACTGCTTATCAAAACAAACAAAACTTGTCGAGATCATTAGATTCCCTAAATCAACAAAAATAGACTCACAGATCAACAAAATCAATCAAACCAAACACTAAAATAAATAGAAATCAAAGAAGAGATGGTCCAGAACCAGAGGCTTGTAAATACGATGCCTAAAACCAGAACCCAGAAATGCAAATAAGTACTCAAGCACATAGCCGAGAATCCAACAGCAACAATGAAAAGTTAAACTGATTTCTCCATCCAAATCAGCACATAATTGGACCTAGATTCCTCAAAAATAGATTTTTCCATCCAAGTATGTTTGGTTCAGAAACAACAGCTACTTCGATGATGACAACAAGTAGAATTGGTGTTTAAACAACAGCAGGAAGAAGGTTTTCTTAGATGAACAAAGGCAGCTCTTAACAACAACAACTAGGAAGAACTGAAGCAGTTCTTTACAACAACAACTTAGTTCGATAACAGCAGCTACCAGCAGCTACAATAACTTAGTTCGAGTTCAGTTGTAAGCAACAGCAAGTTCAACCTCAGATGCAAACACAAACAAGCTTCTATAATCTCTAGAGAACACAATTTTACAAAGAGAAAAATAGAGAGATTGCAAAGCAAACAACTATAAATCGAAACAAGGCAAGCAACAGCAAAATCAAAGCAAACAAATAACAGCAAAATCAAAGCAAACAACCGAAAAATCAAATCAACCAACAGAGATCTCAGTTCTTCCCCAAATCTTATGAAATCTCAGTTCTTCCCCAAATCTTAGTTCTTCCCAAATCAGAGATCAAAGCAAAGAATTGGTGGAAAAAGAACATACAAGAATCATAAAGAATCTTGCCCGAGTCAGGATTGAAAAGAGATTGATGAAACTGACAAACTTTAAGGCGAAATCTGTAGTGAACAAGATGTAAAATTGGAACGCCAAGCTTTGGAAAACATAAACTAAGAGCAAAGGAGAAAGAATCAACCCAAACCCTTCTCAATCGATCACCAAACAAGAGACTTGGAGATTCGATATCAGAGAGAGGGAGTTTGTTGTAGTTTGTTTTTGTTTGAGAGTTTAGAGATAGAAACAACTAAACAAACAACATGCCTGACAAACAAAATAAAAATAACATGCCTAACAGCAACAAATAAAAGCAAATACAACAAAGAGAAGAAAAAATCAATACTTACTAATATTAAACGAAAACTCATCAAATGAACCCTAATTTAATGATAGATACGCAATTTTGTAAATCGATTGTATCCCCGGTAGCGGCGCCATTTGATAATCCGTATCAAATCGGGTGTTGAAACATAGAGGGTTTCGTTTTCAGAGATGCAAAGATTTAAAATCGTGAATTCTTTATTGATAAAAGAAGGTTTACATCCAAAACTAAAGAAGAACTACGGTAGAAAAAAGGATAAACTCAAAAGATGATATTTCTCTCCCTTTACAACTCTCCTTCTTAACCTAACTAAAAGTCATCATCTCCCTCAACCACTACTGATTTTGTGGAGAGATTTTAGCTAGGCTTGGCTACTAAGTCTTCTAGCAGCTCTTGGTACAAAGTCATCTCTAACAGCTCTTGACAACAGATCATCTCCAGCAGCTCTTGGCAACTGATCATCTCCAGCAGTTCTTTAGCTTGTAAAAGTTAGGCTTTAAGAAGGGTTTGATCACAAATGTCTCTTTACCTGCAATAGTCAAATATACTTCAATTAGGCCCAGTGAAACATAAAATAAGTTCCTAGATAATGTAAATTGAAGGGCAAAAATAGGCATTTTTCATGCCTATCAGTATTGGCCTACTCCATAAAGGAATATAAGACAAGAAGTCTTTCAACCAACTCGTCTCCTCACTAGCTGCAGCTAGTACTACTAACTCAGACTCCATAGTCAACTGAGCTAGAATAGTTTGATTCATAGATCTCCAAGAAACCGACCCGCCAGCTTTACTAAACACGTATCCGCTGGTGGCTTTGGATTTATCCAAAAATGAGTTCCAATTTGCATCGCTAAATCCATCAAGGACCGCGAGAAACTTCTGATAGTGTAAATCCAAGTTCATGGTCCTTTTCAGGTACCGCATAACTCGATCAATAATACCCCAGTGTGTTAAACCTGGTTTACTTGTGAATCTACATAGAATCCCCACAACATAAGCTATATCGGGTCTAGTACAGTCCGTAGCGTAGCGAAGGCAACCAATAATACTTGTATATTCTTTCTGTCTAACTGCCTCCCCCAAGTTCTTTAAAAGTTTAACTTGTGGATCACAAGAGGTACAAGTAGGTCTACGATCAAAATATGTATACTTCTCCAGGATCTTCTCAATGCAATGAGATTGATCAAGAGTAATACCAGTGTTTGTGCGTGTGATCTTCATGCCTAAAATTATACCAACCTCTCCTAGGTCCTTCATATCAAAATTATTATTAAACATGTTTTGGTTTTTAAAATGATATCAAGTGTAGAACCAAAAAGAAGAAGATCATCATAGTATAGACATATCATAATACAACTTTCACCAGATACTTTATAATATAAGCATTTATCAACAACGTTAATCTTAAATCCATTTGAAATAAGTAATTGGTCGATCCTATCGTGCCACTGTTTTGGAGCTTGCTTTAGACCGTATAAGGTCTTGTTCTGCTTGCAAACTTTATGTTCCTTACCAGGTATCACAAAGCCTTCGGGCTAATCCATACATAATTCATCTTCAAGTTCTCCATTTAAAAATGTAGTTTTTACATCCATTTGGTGAATAATCAAATCGTGTACGGCAGCAATGGCTAATAATACTCTAATGGTTATCACACGAGTAACTGGAGAATATGTGCCAAAAAAATCAATATTTTCCTTTTGCACATATCCCTTTGCTACAAATTTTGTCTTATATTTATCTATAGTACCATCTGTTTTAAGTTTTCTCTTTAATATTTATTTACACCCAATATAACGACTACCAGGAGGTAAGTTAACTAAATCCCAAGTTTCATTTATAGTAAGAGAATCTATTTCATTATCAATGGCCTTTTACCACAAATTAGTGTCACTTGAGGTTAATGCTTCCCTGATAGTATTAGGGGTCAGATTCTAAGGTATGTACAACATAATCATTACCAAAGTCCTTAACAATCTTTAAATATTTACCTCTACAAAGTTTTGGGTCTGTATCATGAGAGTTAACAGCTCTAGGAACTTTTACTTGAGGTACATTAAAGGTTGAAGACGTAAAAGGTTGAGAACACCCACTACTACCCCCACTGTCACTCAGTAAGTAGGGAAGCTTGTCCTTAAAAAAATCATCATCAAGTGATTCAATGATAACATTATCCTTAATATCAAGAAACTTATAAGCTTTATTGTTAATAACATAACCAATGAAAACATATTCTAAAGCTCTACTAGCTAGTTTTATCTGTTTAGGATCAGGTTTACGAACATAGGCTAAACAACCCCAAACTTTAAAATATCTAACATTAGGTTTTCTTTTCCTCCAAATTTTATAAAGTGACAATTCAGATGTGATATGAGGAATACGGTTTAAAACATGGCAAACAAATAATAATGTTTCACCCCATAAAGATTTTGGTGATCCAGAACTAAGTAATGTAGCAACTATCAACTCAGTGTAAGTTCTATTTTTGCGTTCAGCTTACCGTTAGATTCTGGAGAATAAGGAGCAGTAGTTTTATGTATAATCTCTAAGGATTCATACAAGTTTTGAAATTCATGTGAATCATACTCTATGCCTCTATCATTATGAAATCTTTTAATATTTCTATCATGTTGATTTTAACCTTTGTTATATATGTCCTAAACATATCTATTGCTTCACTTTTGTGACACATCTAGTAAACATAAGTATAGTTTGAATGATCATCTATAAAAGTTATAAAATATCTTTTACCATTTCGAGTAAGTGTACCGTCCATTTCACAAATGTCAGAGTATACTAAGTTCAAAAGTTGTGATTTCCTTACAACACTTTTATATGAGGTTTTAGTAATCTTAGCTTGACTACAAGATTAGCATTTATGAAAATTATTTAAATCTACTTTAGGGATCATGCCAAAGTTACTCATATTGTGTACTAACTTCTTATTAACATGACATAGTCTAGAGTGCCAAATATTAAAAGAAGACAATAAGTAAGTATAAACAGATTTATTCATTTCAATAATCATTTTGAACATTCTATTACAGGCAAAACCCTTTCCCACAAAAACCCTACCCTTAGTTAAAATGTAATGATTTGACCCAATGGTCTGCTGAAATCCTGCCTTGTTGGGAAGATAGCCAAAAACAAAAAAAATTCCTTATTTCAGGAGTGTGCATCACATCCTTCATAGTCACTGTCATTCTAGAAGTAAATAGCAGTTCAACATCCTCAGTGCCTATTACTTTGGTGCAATAGGAATCCTCAAGTAGCACCTTCTGGTCTTCAGTCTCATTGTAGGTCTTGAACCAATTGAGTTTATAGAAAACTTGCCTAGAAGCGCCCGAATCAGCCCACCACCAGTCGGTTCTACAGACCATGTTGATCTCTATGATTATAGCCACTAAAGGCTCTTCGGTAATGTTAGCCTGAGCAACAGGTTTGTGGTTATGACAGTTTTTAGATGTGTTCAGGCTTTTTACTGTTGAAGCACATAATAGAACCTGTTTCATTATATGGTGGGGCTTGTTGGTTCGTTCCCTTATTAAGATTCTGGTGTCCATAATTCTGACGGTTATTCGGATTACGACCGTTTGGATGGTTTTTCCGATTACCATCATTCTTATCCTTGAAAGGTTTCCCTTTAGGTATTAGATGGACCTTCCTTTGGCATGAACCAAAAGGATTTCCTCTTTCAAGTCTTGTTTTCTAGATTCTTCTTCAACCCTAAGACGAGTAATTAAGTTCTCCATGGTAAGTTCCTTTGACTTGTGTCGCAGGATATTTTTATAGTCTTTCCAATTCGGCGGAAATTTGTCAATCATCAAGACAGCCAAAAATTATTCATCAAGAGGTATCCCTTCAGACACGATCTCATACGCAATTCATTACAGCTCATGTGATTGGGAAATTACTGACTTATCATCGACCATAGTGAATTTGAGATATTAGCTTAAAGTAAATTTTTTAAAGTCTGCCTCTTCCATATCATACTTCTTCTGTAATTCTTCTCAAATGGCTTTCGCATATTCGAATTGTAGATAGTAATCGTACAGTTCGTCCGCTAAACCATTCAGAATGAAATTACGGCATTTAAAATCAGCCTCAATCCAATTCAAAATTGACTATGAGTTTTGTCATATTCGTTTACAATAAGATCAGGGTTTACCGCAGGTACGAGAACATGAGGTTCAATAGGGCATTCTTATTTCAGAACATATGCAACTTCCTTAAGTGTGAGATAAAAAAACATTTTGTTCTTCCACCTCTTGAAGTTGAGACCATCAAACTTAGAGGGTTTGTTGGAATCAAACTTCAGCACTTTTGAGGTAAGAGCCATATTACATATAAAAAGCTACTTTTTAAAATTGTAGAAAAATTGTTAAATGGAACCTGTAATTCACTTTCCCCAGAATGGAACAATTACAACTAGATGAACTCTGAAGTACAATAACAATAGTCAGATTTGCAGCAGTAGTAATAGTGATTACCAATAACATTAATATAATAATTAACAACAACAATAATAACACAGTTGAATAACAACAACAACAGTAACACAGTTGATTAACAAGTCTGATTTGCAGCAGCAGCAAAGATGAACGAATTGACATCAATGATGAAGCAGCAGATGAAAGAGAGCTCGAGGCATGGAACGCACTTTCTTTAAAGTATATCTCGACTAACCACAAGTATATGTTATATAATTGAATCTCTCCCAGGATACAACGAGCGGTGATCTTTAGATCAATACGGAAGTTTTAGTACCGGAGAATAGTGTACTTTGTTAATGTTTGCACCTTAAAACCGAAATAGAAAAATAGAAGTTTAAAGTAGAGAGAGATGTAGTTCTGTGTTTTCTGTGTGTTTTGGAAGGTGGTAAGACAGATGTATTTATAGAGATGAATATGCAATCGCTTTCTCCCACGTGCATGAGATTCAAAGGTGAGACGTGTCCATAGATAACTTTTTAATAAAAAGATTAGGGTGAGTCAAGCCCAAGCCCAAGCCCAAAGGGCCCCAAGGCCTCTAGACCCAAAGATGAAGGCCTGCGTGATAATGCGCAATATGATTGTCGAAGAGGAACGAGGTTTATTCCCATCATACTTAGGCTACGATTCGGATGATCCCAAAATAGTCCAAGGGGAACCTATTATATGCGAACGCAGAACAATAAAAGCTTTATAACGAAAATAAATCGAATTTGAAGTTGAGAACTACAATTCGATCTAATAGATGATCAAATCGAGCATTTGTGGGTCGTGAAGGGAAATCTTCATTCCTAGTGTTGTAATCAAGTATTATCTGAGTGTTCTTGATGTAATTTAATGTTTTTTGTCGTACAAGCTTATTGAACAAGTTTTTGATATTGCATTAATCTTGTATTTGTTTTAACGTAATATTCTCGAAAATAAATATTTTTTCAAAAAATTATATTCTTCAATAACAAAGTACATTCTTCAAAGGAATACATTATTGGAAAGTAAACTAAGTTTTTGGAAAGAAAAGTCTTCTCTTCAGCAAAGTTAAATTATATTTAATAACCTGAACCGGTACTTGGTCTGTTATTTTTGTTCAGACATTCCATAACCTCAGCTTGCCTTTACTGATAGTATTGCAATACATGTCCAAAAAGATTACTCAGGTCTTTATCCATGATTTTGCGATCTTCCCTTGCTTGTTCCAAATCCATTTTGACTTCCCATTGTTGATTTGCTTCCGCTCTTCTTCTTTCCTTTTCTTGTTATGCTTGTCTTTCTCCAACCTCATCTCTGTAAGTATTGCTTGGATACCACTATTAGATGCAATAACTTCATCCAAGGCCTTTGCTGTTACAAGGTTCTTTTTAAAAAGTTTTTGGCCGATGGGACTTGTTCCACTCTCATACAACGAACCATCCAATTTAGAATTTTGGAGAGAGAATTGAGGTATAGGTGGGTAGTCGGGATCCTCCGATAGGTTGTTTGATCTGATCGAGTTCTCCAGAGAAGAATTCTGTAATATTTTTTTTACTACATTTCTATGTACATTCCCCGTATGGTTCAACTCATCATCCTTTAGGTTGGCCCATCGCGGTTCTGGTGCCAAAATCTTATACGCTTTATGGTGTTTTGAGTCATTGCCGCTATTCATACCTTGATAGATCTTGTATGCATCATTTTCCTACAAATCGTAAAATTACTAAATAAATAACGTGTATATCCAAGAAAAATAAACGAAATTGAGTTAAATTAAATTAGAACATACCCGATCTTCATCAATTTTCCCGCTCTCGTGCTAAAATTGTCCTTGAACAACTATCCCCTTGTACGCCACACATATATTATGCATTAAGGGGATACTACTAAGATTTGGTCGACCCACATGATCGTCGTATGGGGCACTCAGGGTTTATATTAAAGACAATGTTGACCTTTTGATAAAAAGTAAAACCATTTGTGAGCCCTGTGGTCTGAACAGAAGCCGCTACCAACGCCCTTGCGAGACACGTGAAGTCCACATCCATCCAATGAAGTCTAGCATCATTCGTTTCGCTCAAAAACTTAGCATCATCCGGTACTTGCACGTTTTGTCTTTGCTTTGAGGGTATTTTTTCTTTCTTCATTTTCCTTTTTCTTTCTCGGGCGCCGCCGCTTCGACAGATATTGACGCATTTGCGCCACTTGGATTGTGCTGAGTAGATTCACCATTGAATAAGTAGTTTTGAAAGTAATTTGGAGGTTGAAAACCTTGAGGTTGAGTGACCGGATAGTGTTAATAGTACAGGCTAAACGCCCGAGGTTGCTGCTGAGAGAGGGTAAAGGGATTTTGATACTGTCCTTCGAAGGTATCCCCTTGCGGCATGGTAAATGGAAGTGGGGTATGTAATCTAAGAGGATCTAGTGTTTTTAAAGATTTTTCAAAGTCATTCGAACGAGTTGACATGTCCTATGGAATTTTGGCCCAGAGCCATATTTAATTCGAATGACTTTGAGTGTCGTTCGAACGAGTTGTCATATCCTTTGGAATTTTGGCCCAGAGCCATATTTTCATTCGAATGAGATTGGTTTCGATCGAACGACTTCCTAGTTTGTTTAACCGACTCTAGCGGTGTTTTGATTCTCAGGCATTGTTTTGCCTCGAGATGCGTTCTATTTTGTAATTTTGAGTTCCATAGTAAATAAAGGGAACTAGGGTTATTTTCTAGGCTATGTTAGATCTGAAAGAGTTCTGAGAAAAGCCTAGGGTTTGAGAGTTCTCTTCTTGTAATTACTTCATTTTAAGTAATCAAATTCTCTATTTTTTCCAAACCAATTGGTGTTCTTCGTGTTTCTCTTAATCTACAATCCGATTGAGAAGCTTTAGTTAGAAGAAAGAACGAAGAAAACTAATAATAATTGGAAAAATAAATATTCAATTACTTAAACTTGAAGTAATTGCAATGAAAACTCTTAATCCCTAGGCTTCTCTCATAACTTTCTTTAGATCTAACATAACATAGAAAATAACCTAAGTTTTATTTATATAATAGGGAAAACGAAAATCATAAAAGAGTGGATCTTGAGGCAAAACAACGCCAGAGATTCCAAAACACTGCCAAAGTCGCTCGAACGAACTAGGGAGTTGTTCGAACGAACTAGGGAGTCGTTCAAACGACTTTACTCCTAATTGGTCCAAACCCTAAAAAAGTAGACCAACTCGTTCGAATGACACTCAACCTCGCTAGAATGAAAAGTGGCTCTGGGAAAAATTCTAGAGGACATGTCAACTCGTTCGAACGACACTCAACTTCGTTCGAACGACTTTTACAAATCTTCAAATAATATCAGATCATCCGGGATTATGGCTCCCCCCTTTAGGAGTCTTGAGCTTATGCTCAAGCTAGAACTTGAGATGTGGGAACGTGGCGATGCCCAATTCCCTGTTATACCACTTCGACTTACTCGATAGCTAACCCTTCTACCCAACTTTGAACGAATCAATAATACCTCGTCTTGTAGTATGAACCTTCTGCTCTAGAATACCATCCTCTGGCAACGAATATTCTCTTTCCATCCATAAGTCATCAACTGACGGTAGGTGAGTATCGATTGCAGAGTCTTCATCCAAAAGAGACGGCTCAAATAGCTTCAAATGCTCGGCATTAATCACCGAATACATCTTCATGAAAGGTAGAAAATTCAACTTGAATGCATTGTAACCAATCTTCTTGATTATCAAAAATGGACCATAACGGATAGGCTTGAGCTTCTTACCTTCCCCCTTATGCCGTTCCTTACCCAAATGCAACCAAACGAGGTTGCCCTCAAGAAAAGTTCATTCAACCCTATGCTTGTCTTGGCAAGCCTTATACTGCGTTTGAGTCTTCTTCAACTGAGCTTCAACCACCTCATAAACCTTGCTGATCTTCTCAATGAAACGCTGAGCTTTAACCTACTCATCTTCCTCCTTCTTTGACACCGTCTTATCGCCAAGACTAAACGCCAAATCAAAAGCGCTTTGCGGCAAGTACCCCAAACAAACTTCAAAATGAGACTTCAACGTGGAACCATGAATCCCCCGGTTGAATGCAAACTGAAGATACGGTAAACTCTTATCCCAAGTCTTAAGTTGCTTAGAATGGAATCCTCGTAATAAATGTACCAAAGTGCGGTTAACAACCTCTATTTGCCCGTCTGTCTGCGAATAAAAAATGGTACTTTTCTTCAACTTAGTGTCCATCATCCCCCATAACGATCTCATGAAATACCCCAAAAAGTGGTTATCCCTATCATAAATAATAGAAGAAGGGAGCCCGAAATACCTCTAGACGTCTCTGAAAAACAATCGTGCTGCTCCTTCCCCTGTGACCGTCTACTGGCATGGAATAAGAACAATCATCTTGCTGAATCGATCCACCACCACAAACAAATAGTTATTCTTACACCTGGTCATGGGCAAACCACCCATAAAATTTATCGAAATTTTCTCCCAAGGTCGACTAGGAACTGGCAATGGTAAGTATAGTCCTATCTTTCTATTGTAAGGTTTCGATGTCTTGCGTAGCACGCAACCACCCGAGCAGCATCCACCTGTATCTTCAGCCAATAAACATAACGTCGTAAATTCAGAAGAGTCTTCTCAACCCCAAAATGATCTGCCACCCGGGAAGAATGTGCCTCTCGAATCTACTACAAACGGTCTCCACCCTCAGGAATACATAGTAGACTGCCCATGTAAATCAAACCATCCTTCATAACATACTCGCACGTCTTGTCCTGCAACAACTTCACTTAAATTACACTGAGCTTCTTGTCGTCGTCATACCCTAAAATGTACTCAGAAAAGACAATCGGTTGGATCTACATAGCTACCAACAAAGCGGAAATAGTTGGTAATGGGGGTCGAGATAACATATCAGCCATCTTACTGTCTACTTCTTTCTTATACTTGATCAATAAGGTAAACTGCTGAAGGTACGCCATCCACTTCATATGGCGAGAGCTTGCTGAAGCTTGAACTGCGTAGATAAGTATTGTAACAGTTTGTGATTGGAATGTACCACAACCTCCTTCCCCAATAAGTAACTCCATCAATGCTTAACTGATTGATATAGCGCGTATAACTCCTTTATCGTAGGTAGGATAGTTGTGTACTGCTCCTGTAAACATCTCAGAATGGTAAGCAACTGGCTTCCCATCCTGTAAAGGGTTGCCCCCAATGCATAGTCTGACGCATCTGTCTCGACCTTAAAAGGCCGCTGCAAATTAGGTAATGCTAAAACTGGTGCATCCGTAATTATCCGCTTTAATTAGTAACAGAAAAGTCTTCTCATGGTGCTCTTCCCACGCAAACTGTACACCATTCTTCGTTAAAGAATGCAACAGTGCGGCTATTTATGAAAAATGTCATATAAATTTATGTAAGTACTGACAAGAACCCATAAAACTCCTCACTTCCGTCACTGTGCGGGGACTAGGCCAATTATTAATGACCGAGGCCTTCTCTGGATCGACCTTAAGCTCGCTGTCACCGACAATAAAACCCAAATAGACTAGCTCATGTTTCCCAAACTTACACTTCTTCTTGTTCAGAAAAAGCTGTTGTGATCACAACACGCCCAACACTTTCCGTAGATGCCCAAGATGCTCCTCCCATGTACGACTATATATCAAGATATCATACAAATTTACAATAACAAAATCATCAATAAATGCACGGAGTACCTCATTCATTAGCCGCATAAACTTTGCCGGAGCATTACATAACCCAAAAGGCATCACTAACCACTCAAATAAGCCCTGTTTGGTTTTGAACGCTGTTTTCTAAGTATCCTCCTCCTAGATTCGAACTTGATGATAACCCGACTTAAGATCCAACTTGGTGAAAAATGGAGCCGTCTACAACTCATTTAAAAGCTTGTCAATCCATGGAAGTGGATAACGATTCTTCACCGTGATCTTGTTTAACGCCCGAGAATCCACACACATCCTCCAAGACCCATCCTTCTTCGGCACCAGTAACACCGGCGAACCACAAGGTAAACAACTTGGATTAATAACTCTTTGCTCTAGGATATAACCCAATATTGGGTAGTGGCTCACCATTCACAAAGGTGATATCATGCTCCACATCCCTCTTACGCGGCATCCCTTCTATGCCCGTCATATTCCTCTTGCAACTTCCCCATATCGGCTTGTTGCTTAGGAGACATTGCCAAAGTTGACAATAGCCGCACCGTTGCATTCTTTAACGAAGAATGGTGTACAGTTTGCGTGGGAAGAATACCATGAGAAGACCTTTCTGTTAATAATTAAAGCGGATAATTACGGATGCACCAGTTTTAGCATTACCATAATTTGCAGCGGCCTTTTTGAGGTTGAGATAGATGCGTCAGACTATGCATTAGAGGCAATCCTTTTATAGGATGGGAAGCTGGTTGCTTACCATTCTGAGATGTTTACAGGAGCAGTACACAACTATCCTACCTACGATAAAGGAGTTATACGCGTTATATCAATCAGTTTAGCATTGGCGGAGTTACTTATTGGGGAAGGAGGTTGTGGTACATTCTAATCACAAACTGTTACAGTACTTATCTACGCAGTCCAAGCTTCAGCAAGCTCTCGTCATATGAAGTGGATGGCGTACCTTCAGCAGTTTACCTTATTGATCAAGTATAAGAAAGGAGTGGACAGTAAGATGGCTGATATGTTATCTCGACCCCCATTACCAACTATTTTTGCTTTGTTGGTAGCTATGCAGATCCAGCCGATTGTTTTTTCTGAGTAGGTTTTAGGGTATGACGACGACAAGAAGCTCAGTGTAATTTAAGAGAAGTTGTTGCAGGGCAAGACGTGCGAGTATGTTATGAAGGATGGTTTGATTTACATGGGCAGTCTACTATGTATTCCTGAGGGTGGAGACCATTTGCAGTGGATTCGAGAGGCACATTGTTCCCGGGTGGCAGATCATTTTGGGGTTGAGAAGACTCTTCCGAATTTGCGACGTTATGTCTATTGGCTGAAGATGCAGGTGGATGCTGCTCGTGTAGTTTGTGGTTGCGTGCTATGCAAGACATCGAAACCTTACAATAAAAAGATAAGACTATACTTACCATTGCCAGTTCCTAGTCGACCTTGGGAGAAAATTCGATAGATTTTATGGGTGGTTTGCCCATGACCAGGTGTAAGAATGACTATTTGTTTGTGGTGGTGGATCGATTCAACAAGATGATTGTTCTTATTCCATGCCAGTAGACGGTCACAGGGGAAGGAGCAACACGATTGTTTTTCAGAGACGTCTGGAGGTATTTTGGGCTCCCTTATTACATTATTTTTGATTGGGATAGCCGTTTTTTAGGGTATTTTGGAGATCGTTATGGGGGATGATGGACACTAAGTTGAAGAGAAGTACCGCTTTTCATCCGCAGACTGACGGGCAAACAGAGGTCATTTATCGTACTTTGGTACATTTATTATGGGGATTCCATTCTAAGCATCTTATGGCTTGGGGTGAGAGTTTACAGTATCTTCAGTTTGCGTTCAACCGGGCAATTCATGGTTCCATGTTGAAGTCTCCTTTTAAAGTTTGTTTGAGGTACTTGCCCCAAATCCCTTTTGATTTGGTATTTAGTCTTGGCGACAAGATGGTGTCAGGGAAGGAGTAAGAAAAGTAGATTAAAGCTCAGCGTTTCATTGAGAAGATCAACAAGGTTTATGAGGTGGTTGAAGCTTAGTTGAAGAAGACTCAAGCAAAGTATAAGGCTCGCCACGACTAGCATAGGGTTGAGTGTACTTTTCATGAGGGCGATCTCGTTCGGTTGTATTTGGGTAAGGAACGGCTTAAGGGGGAAGGTAAGAAGCTCAAACCTTTCCGTTATAATCCATTTTTGATACTCAAGAAGATTGGTGACAATGCATTCCAGTTGAATTTACCACCTTTCATGAAGATGTATTCGGTGATTAATGCAGAGTATTTAAAGCTCTTTGAGCCGTCTCTTTTGGATGAAGACTCTGCAATCGATACTCACCTACCGTCAGTTGATGACTTATGGATGGAAAGAGAAGATCCGTTGACGGAGGATGGTATTCTATAGCGGAAGGTTCATACTACCAAACGGGGTACTATTGATTCATTCCGAGTTGGGAAGAAGGGTCAGATACCAAGTAAGTCGAAGTGGTACAACAGGGAATTGGGCATCGCCGCGTTCCCACATCTCCAATTCTAGCTTGAGCAGGAGTTCAAGTCTCCTAAAGGGGGGAGCCATGATCTAGGAGGATCTAGTATTTTTGAAGATTTGTCAAAGTCGTTCGAACGAAGTTGAGTGTCATTCGAACGAGTTGACATGTCCTATAGAATTTTGGCCCAGAGCCATATTTTGTTCGAACGAAGTTGAGTGTCTTTCAAACGAGTTTTCATATCTTTGGAATTTTGGCCCAGAGCCATATTTTCGTTCGAACGAGTTTGGTTTCGTTCGAACGACCAGACAACTTTTCTAGGGTTTATACCAATTAGTCGTAAAGTCGTTTGAACGACTTCCTAGTTTATTCGAACGACTTTGGCGGTGTTTTGATTCTCAGGCATTGTTTTGCCTCGAGATGCGTTCTATTTTGTAATTTCGAGTTTCATAGTATATAAAAGGGAACTAGGGTTATTTTCTAGGTTATGTTAGATCTGAAAGAGTTCTTGGAGAAGCCTAAGGTTTGAGAGTTTCTTCTTGTAATTACTTCGTTTTAAATAATCAAATTCTCTATTTTTTTTCTAAACCAATTGGTGTTCTTCGTGTTTCTGGAGGCATTTGAGTTTTGGTTGACAAACAAACCCAACCCAACCCAAACCTTGGAGATGCTCTAACAATTAGAAAATTTGTCGTATACATTGCTCGCAATCTAGAAATTTATTACCTTTTGTTTTGAACAATTGGAAAATTTGTGGTATACACGGATATAATTTTCATTTATTACTGCTAACACTTTCCTTCTCAAACCCTCCCACAAATCCTTCTCTTCTCATATTCTCCTCTTTAGCTTTCCTGCAAAATATTACCCAACTATTCACCTCTAAGGCTACACAAGCACCAATTGTTGTAGACAGAGCTAAACAATACCCTAACTTAGCATAAGACCCACTTAAACCCATAACCTCAAACCCTTGAAAAACATTCACCACCCCTAATACTACACAACCATACCCTACAAAATGATGGTAAGATTTCCAGTATTTACGAAATTTATTTGTGGTTTTGGGCCGAAACAACAATGCCAATGTTTGTAAACCCCCTAAGCAAAACGCAGCAATGCCAAGATTGCGGTGTATCCCGTAGACTACACCAGGAGACATATCCCCTAGTCGAATACCGATTGCAAACCCCGTCGTCCCAAGAACGAAGGCGGACAATTGGATTCCGGCGTGAGCGTAAAACCATGAAACTCCTACTGATTTCATGTGACGAAAGTAACGAGCCGTGACTGCTCCAATGGGTAGTAATAAACCCCATGAGATTGCGTTTAGTACCCCATGTACATTTTTCATTGTGTACGTATTTTCATGGTGGGGAGCAGAAACACCTGATAATACATCGACAGTGGCAACAGACGATAGGTCGTTGACACTTGTAGGATGGATTGTAGGGGAGTAACTTTGTACATATAAACCACGGTTCCAAACGAGATTGATCTTAGTCTCGTTTGGTTCGAGTTTAATGGTTGCATATATTTGTACCGCAGCACCATTGTGAATTGTTGCCATTTTACCACCGTAAAGTATCGCGGACGACTCCACAAGATGAATGTCTAGTGGACGAGAGAGTAATTGCGTTTTTTGGAGTTTCACGGTCGAGTCAAGGATATAACTGAGGACTACAAGAACACCAGAGTTCGGGTCAGGAAAAGCAATAAGAGCACTGGTACCGGTCATTTCTGGAGAGTTTGGGTTTATACCGAATCCCACCCACCCAGACGGAGAAATAAAATTACCAAAAAAGGCGATATCAAGAGTGGTATTGTGAGTGTAGAACGTCCATGCTATAGATGCTTGTTGTGTAGGGAGTGCCATGCAGTTTTGGTATGTTTTTGTTGATGTAGAAGTCACGCAATGTGCCGCAGACGCCCCTGGATTCAAGTTTTCAGAGATGAGAAGAAGGTAGATTAGGATGAGGTTAATCTAGTTGTGAATAAGGGAAAGAGGGATCAAGAATGAAGAAAGTTAAAGACCAACTAGTGTACCTTTGTATGGGGTTTGTTTTGAAAAAGAGTGAGTGGTGGGTAGTGTGAGCAAATGATGATTACTACATTGTGCTTAACTTTGAAGGCAAGTCTATTTGAAAATGAAATTTATCTTTCAAGGCATTGCTTAAGTTTTATTTTTCTTCTAACATATGATGATTGTGTTTCGTGACACATACACATTTCAGTGGGTAAATGTTGGTGGGTGACCTGTAATGGTTAAGCAAAACTGATTCATTGTCACAGGGACACACAATCTTAGTGCACTTTGTGTTCTTCATGGGCTATTTTTGAACCATAATATGAAACCTATAGTATTGTGGGCTTTTTCAGGGAACTTTATGGGCCTAGGCTTTACAATATACTATACCACATTGGGCTCACATGGTTATCCTTTTCTCTTTACTCTGTCTCAACTATCTCAACTGTGTATTGCTCCTCCAAAACCCCTAAAGTCCCAAAATCTTAATTGAGAATTTTACTTCTGAATTCATGAAATCAAGCATCTCCAGGTGATTCTTCAAACCCATTCCATCATATTTCCTTTGATTTCTAATCCTAGTTTTTTTTTTTTTTAATTTGAAGTATTAGAGTATAAACTAAAATGTGTTGCTTGGTACTATTTAACTCAATCTAGAAAAATAATCGAAGCGAGAAGAAAAATGCTAATCACAAACAAATGTGTTACTATTTCCCTTAATTGAGCAATTTAACCATAGTAATGACTCATTACTAATGAGTGATGACCTAGCTGCCCCTAACTCCTTAAGTATAGTTTCACTTCACTCAAGAGTTCCGCGCGAGTTGATAAATGCATGCGAGAAACATTGTAAAAACATAATACTGGTAGTATCGTTTAGTTACTAAACTGTGCGGTAGTTTGGTATGTGATCATATATGATGCGAGAGTATTCGAAAAGTTGAGATATTTCTAATACTAGCGTTTTATTACAGGAATGATACATTGCAATTCACATTTGAAAGTTTGGTGTTAATCGGTGGACGTGCACTTGCTACACATAGTCTTGTGGGATTCTAGTCTATAATCTTTATACTTAAAGGTGAAACTCAGAACAAGAGAGAGAAGATTGGATGGAGACTTATAGCTTGGGAGGAGAGAAGGTTATATTAGTTTCGTACATGGAAAGACATGTCCCCAAGTACCATCAATGGATGCAAGATCCATATCTACTTCAAGCCACAGGGTCCGAGCCACTAACGTTAGACGAAGAGTACGAGATGCACCGCTCTTGGACCCAAGACCCCCAAGTAATATCTCTCCTATCCACTCTTTCTCGTTTATTTTCATTTTTTTTTAATATATAGCAAATGGGGTGTTGCAGAGCACACATTTATTGTGTTGGATAAGCAACTTGTGGTTGGTGATTTTACAGACCGTGGTGCTCATGTTGAAGGTCAGTACAATCTTGTTACAACTTCTTATTATGATTTCTTAATTCTGGGGCGAGGTGGGTTTCATGTTAACTGATGCTTTATAACATCTAGTGTTTAGTGATTCCGTTTTAGTAATTTTCTTTCATTCATGGCGGAATTTTACTAATTTGGAAGGCTAATCCGTTGGGGGTTACACCATAATGATATATTAGTATAAAAACCTACTAGACAAGTACATGCTTCAACTTTCAACACACATACACCCAGGGGGGAAAATGTGTTGTGTTTATACATAAATGTGATTTCAATAAGATTTTTTAACTAACTACATTATAATAATAGAAATTATATGGATCATATCTACTTTCTATAACATCCCTTTTTTTATCTACTATAAGGGAATAATATTATGTTTTTGTTTCAGCTATGGTTGGTGATGTGAACTATATATGAATGACTTGGACAACCCACAAATGGCGGAGATAGAAATAATGATAGCTGAACCGCAATGGTAGTCCCCTATACTATTTATTTTAGCCACAACCATTGTTTAAACTGTCGGACCAGTACCCGATATAGTGATATCTCAATTCACATTAGGTGAAATGATCCCTAAAAAAACAGTGAATCGGAAAAGTCCAATATTGCATAAATCGAACTTGTCGAAGATAAAAACTGAATAGAGAAATCAGTTGTATGCACAAACTTTTCTGATATATCGAAGATCTATCGAATTTCCCCGGTGGTCTGATATATCTGTGATTGATATTTTAAAACTTGATCCTTATTACATACAGCTCATATAGCAAAAATTACCCATATAAGCTAACATGATATTCTGTCTAAGCGTTTCCTAAAAAACTTCTGATGTTGCAATGGGTTCTAAGAAATTGATTCGTTGAATTGAATGTAGGATTCTTCTTATCTAACCTAGATAACTTTTTAAAGTTACCTTCATTTGTGAAGGTACCATTGTCATCATCGTTGATTTTTTGCTAGGCAAACTGGGGTTAGGCAGGACCCGGGGACCAGTAGTATGAGTAAAACTTAGTTACATTGTCCTTATATTGTTCTTGCCCCTAGCTTCCTCTAATTTATGACAGAGATCTGGAGGAAAGGAAGGGAGTTAGGGGTTAATACATTTCACCAAAAACAGTTAAGAAACAGCCATTAGGTCAGCACAACTATTGGCTTCCCTGTAGACATGTGAACTCATAGACTTCAAACTCCGCCTTTTTCTTTTAATGTCCTGCATCATGTAGTGGCATTCCCAGGAGCATTGATGTGTTTATTTATTAGATTTTCTATAGCTAGCTGTAGAATCTGTAGCACCCTTAGTACCTCTTGAAGGGCAATCTTTATCCCTGCATGTATAACTTGCATTTAGTAGTTGACATCTCTAGGTTCTGATCTCCCGCAAAGCTGACCACCAATGCCATTATTGTGATCCCTAATAGCTCTCCATAACCCCCTCTGTCCTCACTGTAGGACTCATCTAAGTTAAGCCTCCATTTATCAAAAGTGGAGCTCCCATTTGCAAATCTTGAAAGCGTGAAGTTTTGAAAATGTCTGAATTGGCCAGTTATACAGTCCACTCCGCTGGCTAAGTGTCTTCAGTATTACCCATTGTACTTTGGCCTCGCAGCGGGTTTCTTTAGAATCTCTTTGAGCGGAACATAGCCAGATTCTTTTGTATCCCTGAAAATTATGTTGCTCCTCTCCTTCTACAAGTGGTACACCATACATCAAAAGGCAACGCAATGATTTGCATGAATTTTTAGCTTGAGAAATTTGGCTACTCATAGTGGCCCCCCAAACTTCCTTTGCAAGGACACACTCAGTAAATAAATGTTCAATGCTTTCATTTGAGGCTTTACAAAATACACAGAGTGAGTCAGGACATGTCTCTGAACAAGCCATCTTGGGTGGCAAGGATTCCTTTAGCAGTAGTCTAGGGGATAAATATGCATAGGAACAGTGGCATTGTTCCAGCAGACTTTAACCAACTAACTTAGGCCTGTTGTCGCACGCTTCAGTTGTAAAAGCAACCTCAACCTCAAATTATCTACATTTGGCAGCATCATTGTTGTTTATAACATGCACCATTATTACATAACAACTCATATAGCGAAATTACGCTTATCCGCTTACATGATATAACCCTTTTATCTGTCTGAGTGATTAAGTCTAAAACAAAATTATGACGCTGCAATGAATTTTAAGAAAATTGATTCGGCATAAGAATCGAATGTAGGATTTCTTCATATGAAGTTACCATTATGAGATCGTCATCATCGTTGATATTGTCCCCATCATCAACAACATGATCATCATTTTTTCTTTTACCATCATTAACACCTTATTCCAATTCTTTTAACCTTTTCTTTTTCCTGAAGATTAGTTTTAAGTAGTCTGCACTTTTGAGCAGTATCTTTATATAAGACATACATCTTCAACTTCCACCAGTCTTCAACTTGCACCAAATATGCTCCTATGTCAGTTTTGTCACCTTCGGTTTTTAACTTATAGAAACTACGCGAAAAGCAACGATCTAGCAATCAGAATTAAACTAAACTAAACTCTCGTTGAATCGAAATTACACCTATCGCATAAAATAAAGGTCAACGACTTGGGTTTACGAGTTTTACCCCAAACTCTACTACGATCTCTGTAAGACCAAGCCTTTCTCTCTCACTCAAACTAACATTAGAAATATATTAAGCTTAGGCTTCCTTTTATAGGAGAAGAGATCTCCATAAATAGAAACTCTAGCTAGACTCTAATTAGGACATTTTCTAATTATCATGCAAAATAAAATAAAGTAAATAGAAATAACTAAAATAGAGAGAGTGGTCTGCGAGGTGGGAGACAACCGCCTACGTGGCATCGTGACGGCCACGTGACCTATCATTAACATTTCAGGTTCCAACTCAGATTAGTTTACTACCTTAGTATTATTTTGTGTTGGACCTATTTATGTGAATCTGCTCCTTTCTGCAACTTTTCGTGAGTGAATAGTACTGAAGAATGTATTTAATTGAGATTAGCAAAATCTGTAAGAAAATGTATTAGGGCTATTAAATAATACGCAACATTAACATCAGACATTGAGAGTCGCATTCAGAATTTTCGCTGTTGTTTTTTCTGCCTTGGCATGATGGATAGAGTGTTGTCTTGAGTTAATAAATAAAGTTGAGATTCTGACGATTCTTCTTAAGTGGTTTTTAAACCCTTTACAATTGCTTAATAAGAATATATTCATCCACTTAATGATAACTCTAAACTTTAATACACTTTAGTAAAAGAACTTCATGAAAACTGCTGTTTCTGTGTATTTATCCATTTTAGATGCATAACTGTCACATTGAATAATTACTGTGGTATATAGTCTTAGGAGTATGACGACCATTCTGTATATCCTTGTGTTGCTGGTTTCAAATAATTTTTTATTTTGTTTGCTGTGTAGTCGTGGCAAGGGCTCGGAAAAGAAGTAGTTTTACTGATGATGTCTTTTGCTATTAACAAATTCCATATCCAATCATTTCGCGCAAAAATTGGAGACTCAAACCTATCATCCCTTAATTTATTCAAGAAATTGGTATATTCCCTTGTACTTTGTTAACTCTATTTGTTCTTGGAAAAAACTTCTTACGTACTAATGTCTTGAATATAGGGCTTCAAAGAGGTTTCATATAGCGAGGCTTTAAAGAGGTAAATAAAGTGAACACTGCTATATTATTTATTTGGTTGGCTCAAGTTGCATTATGTTAAGGTGGATGCTTAGGTTTAAGATGCGTGATATATCTTGCTGTATTTTCCCCGTTTTGTATAAATGTTAATGATGATGGACGCAATACTTTCATAAAAAAAATTGTTATTGTTAGTATTTTGATAATATATGTTGTATCACGATGGACAAAGGGGATTTTAGATGCGAAATATACATGATAGGTCACGACATTAGGTCCATGAGATATCCACGAGATAATTAACACCTCTTTCATAAAAAAAATTGTTATTGTAAGTAATTTTGATAAATATATGTTGTATCACGATGGACAAAGGGATTTTAGATGCGAATATATCATGATAGGTCACGACATTAGGTCCTATGAGTATCCACGAGATAATTTAACACCTCTTTTCCAAACCTTGATAATGCCATTAGAAAGTACCTGTTACGGCGTTATGTTGACGTTCTAGCATTGTGCTAGTTGCTATGGTGACTATAATTTTCTAACTTACTCTGGTAATAATTTTGCAGGTGACGCTGGAGTTGTCAGTGAGTAATCCTAGCTGCAAGGAACAATTAAGTACAGTCCGTATTACACATTGTATTGTTACTAATTGTGAAGATTAAAAAAGCAAAAAAATGCATGACATTAATTTTTTAGAGTTGTAACTTAGTTTCTTCTTCTGTCAATAAAGTATTGATCTGTAAACTTTAGAATTATCAGACTTGATTTGCCATATTTATCAGAATTTAGATTCCGAACTTTTCTGCAACTACCCTACGCTATTTATACATTTTCTTTTGTAAAGCAAGATATATTTCTCAGGATCTAAGAGGTCAAACAGGCACAATAACGTTTATTAGGTTTACGACTACTGAGTACTGGTAAACTGCAACAAAAAAATCGTTAAAAAGATACATTTTAGAGAACTATTAGCGTCACGAAGATGGTGTTCAAAAGTTGTAGTTGTGATTAGTCCTGAGTTGTAGGTTCCATCTCAAACCAATTGACAATTTTAGGTTCCATCTCAAACACCATTGACAACGTGAGGATTGGAAGCCCCCCACTGAGCACTGTCAAAATTACCTCTAGAGCATCCACAGCATTTGGTGGATGGATTTGCCCAAAAGTAGGGTGAATCCAATCCACCCCAGTTGTTAAAAAAAACCAAGGTGAATTCACCAAGCGCTGTTCAGAACCGCGCACGAGAACCAACGGTCAAGAATATGTCCACGTGTTGTTAATCTCAGTCTTCCACTCCATCGTACTTTAACCGCGCGACATTTAAGCTACGCAGTTCTGGAGTGCGTGCAATGGGAGCCACTAGATTGTTTCCACGTGCAACATCTTATTTGGTTAATAACCTACGCGCCCTTCTGAACCGCGCGACATGAATTCATCCCAAATCCACCCAGAGGGTGGATATTAGTTTGCCATGTCATCAATTCACCCTAGCTACTGGGAGGTGATTGCTGTTGAAGAGTGGATTGGCAAATCCACCTTGCCACGCAACCCCCTAGTTGTTGTGGAGCTCTCAAGATATAGGTATACAATTTTAGGCAAACTATGAACAAAATAGCAAAATTTTATGCAGACCAGAACAACATTAGGGATGGCAATGGGGTGGATTTGGGGCGGGGGAGCTAATCCCATCCCCATCCCCACCTAAGTTCCCTACTCTCATCCCCGCCCTAATATTATTTAAGTTAAACGGGGATCCCATCCCGTTCCCACATTGCAAAACTAAATCCCATCCCACCCCTATTTAACTAATAAATCTATTTTTTTAATAAAAACTCTTTTATATAGGTTTTTTATTCATATATTTAAGGGTAATAACAATAAACTATTTAAATGGGGCGGGGCGGTACAAATTTTTCAAGACAATCCCAAATCCGCCCTGCTCCCCCACGGATTTGTGTTATACTTCCCATACCCGCCCTCATAACCGCTTAATCATCCCAAACCCGCCCTGTTCGGGGTGTGGCGGGGCGTATCCCAACGGCGCGGGTCAAATTGCCATCCCTAACAGCAGGTGAGTACAGAACAGGAATGCGAGATTTGGGATTTCTTCTGCCTAAACTCAAACCCTCTCTCCCTCTAAGCGGCTATAAATGGGACTTTTTGTGACGAAATTAACCCTCCTTTATTTAAAATAAGGAAAAGCTCGCAAAAGTTAGACTTGAACCAAATAAAACAGAAGGGAATATTGTCTATTTAGATCTATAACACAATTCAAATTCACATTATCTGACCTACTTTTTTTAATTTTAATTTTAATCTCAATCCTTCCCCTTTTCACATTCAAACCTCTCTCTCTCTCTCTCTCTCTCTCTCTCTTTCTATTAGATCTCAGAAACAATGGAGGAGATCCCTCAAACTCGATTTCTCGCAGGCATTTCGACTCAAACCATCAGAAACCTTCTACCCAGACCCTTCCAACACCATCAGAAGATGAATTCGAAATCAAAATCAAAATCTAGCAAGAAAACCTCCCCCTAATGTAACCCTTCTTTGCCTTCGGCACCTCAGAAATCGCCAATCAAAAAGGTGAATTTCCAGAAGAAAACCCCAATCTCAGTTCAAGATGAATCATCTGTTGCGCCTGATCCACCCGTTAAGTAAATGACTTAATTTAAGAACCTTTATTTTGATGAAAAAATAATGTGGGAATTTTGGGGTTGATTGTGTATTTTGGTAGGTTGTGGTTAGGATTAGACCGCAAATTGGCGTGAGAGAGGGGAATGGACAGTTTGGAAAACTTCGCCGAACTCGATATCTGTTGAGAGAGGAAGTTTACTTTCGACTCTGTTGTTGATTCAAGCGCTACTCAGGTAATTGTGCTTGTACATTTTAAAAAACAAAGGTTCTAACTTGGGGTATAAACGCTTTAGGTTAAAAATGCTTTCTTTGTTATTTCAGGAGGACATGTTTTCAGTTAGTTGGTGTTCCCGCTAGTGAAGAACTCCTTAGCTGGTTATAACACTTCAATATTGTCGTACGGACAGGTACTTCAAAGTTAGTCCAAGTTGTGCTTGTTTATCACCTGTTGATTTGTCCCCGATAATATTTGCTAGTGTTCTTAGTGTGAGTTTCCAATTAGGACTTGTTGATTATTGTTTCCTTGAATTGTCACTAGACGGGAAGTGGGAAAACTTACACAATGTGGGGTCCACCTAGCGCAATGCTTGAAGATCATTCTCCGAGTAGCAATCACGGTATTGTTCCTCCCATCTTCCAGATGCTATTTTCGGAGTTTCAGCGAGTGAGTGTTTTTGTTAGTTTGCTTTTACTTAAATGTGCTATACATAGAAGATTCCGAGCGAGTGGGTTTTGTTGATTGTTTAGTTTTACTCAATTGTGCTTTTTTTGAGCATGAGCAGGAGAAATCAGAAGAAACAATATAATTACCAATGTCGATGCTCTTTTTTAGAAGTAAGCTTTTCTTCTAATTATTTTGGGTGGTTGCTTGAAGGTTTTTTTTTTTTTTTTTTTTTTATTATTTTATTTATTTATTTTGAATGAGAAGCTGGAGTTAGGCGAGACCCCCCACCAGAATTCATTTATATGCAAACTCTATTACAATTAGGATATCTACATCCACTAATAGCTTCTTTACAATAAGAACTAACTTCTAGGGAACTCCTGTGGAATACTATGTGATCCTGTACAATGTTCATCTCTGCAGCTACATAATGAGCTACTTTGTTACCTTCTTGTTACAGGTATATATGAACAAATTGGTGATTTACTTGACCCCACTCGACGAAACCTTCAGGTATATAATGATTGTGATACTGTTTCACTTTTTGTTGGTCATGTTCAAAGATGTGTAATGACTATGTTTTGTTTTCGCAGATAGAGATGATGCAAAAAAACCTCTTATTTGAGATCTGACTGAAGAACATGTGATAAATTATGATGATGTAACACAAATATTAATTAAGGTAGGAACAAATATTATGCTTTTAGCTTACATTTAGAATTGTAATGTTACATAATCCATGAATGAATGTTCGCGATGCAGGGACTTTCAAATAGAAAGGTTGTTGCATCAAGTATAAACTCCAAGAGCTCCCGATCACATATCATTTTCACTTGCGTTATAGAATCCTGGTGCAAGGTAACCATTCATCAATGAAGCTTTATTTTTGTTCCACTTTTACTTCGAAGTTTTGGAATACACCGTAGATTTTGTTGTAAGCACGGAGACTGAAGCCATTGGTGAAATTCATTCTAAGAACTATATATACATGTATGCGTACTAGAAATGTTTTTACAATTTTTAACCTACAGTAAATATGGACATGCTTGAAAATATGTATTGTTAATTATATAAATAGGGATATCAAATTAATGGGATGCAGTTCTCTCTTATATGTTCTAATATGTTTTTTTCATCTTTTTATCTGAAAATGTCACAGGGTACCTCATCAAAATGTTTTAGTAGTTCAAAACTAGCAGAATCACCTTGGTTGATCTTGCTGGAATGGAAGAAATAAAGTGGATGATGCAAGTAGACAATGCATTAAGGAGAGCAAAAGCGTAAAGAAATCTCTAGCACAACTCGGGTATAATTCTGTGAC
>JACGCM010002407.1:0-13740 GCA_014058105.1 Kingdonia uniflora
TTCTAATCATCTTAGTGTGAGAACTTAATTTGAGTTCTGAATTTAGGCTCTTATATCAATATCCAGAGAGCGAGAGAATATAAAATAAAATCTAAAAATGAATCACATATTTATCTTCAAATGACTAATTAGATTAGGATTTGTGAATCATTGAGGAAGATGGAGAGGGAAAAATAAATTGCAGGGACACAGGAGTTGTGAAGGAGACGAAGAGCAGAAGAGTTTTTTTGCGATTAAAAAGATTGTTTTCAGGCGATTCAAGGGTATTTGCAATATTTCAAAGGACAACAAAACTTAGACGACGATCAAGCCAAACGGCTTAAACAACTCCAAGGGTAGTTCTTTTGCCCATGACACGTGTTTGTCAACTAGTCATTTATAAGCTCAATAAATTGTGTAATTAATGGTAAGCAAAACACGCTCATCTTCTTTTGCAAAGACATGTCGATTCACCAACCCAGTATAATATTTTGAGATAAATTAACTTATGTCCTGATATTTATATGGATATTTGACCATAAGTCCTGCCATTTAACTACAAACAACTATAGTCCTTTATTTGCAGTTTGACCATGGTCAACTGCAGTTGACCCACATTTGACTGAATCAACAAATATTAAGACAGGTTTGCCCTTTAGAATTTAAATAAAAAATCAAATAATAAATCACAGCCTCGAGATACTTACCTGCTACTATCGGACGATGTACAACAGTCAACCGTTAGAAAAATGATAAGTCCCGCTTTTACAAAATGTGATATAACACGTGCGAGTATAAAGGTATTTTAGTCTTTGCAAAATGACCAGATTTGAACTGGGTCAACTGCGGTCAATTGCAATTGACCATGGTTAAACTGTAAATAAAGGACTATAATTGTTTTTTTGCTAAATGGCAGGACTTATGTCAAATATCCATATAAATATCAGGACATAAGTCTAAAAAACTCATAATATTTTTGACTTCGCCTTCATCTGGGTTGCATTTCGCTGATAAAACGATGAAAATTTATTCATGCTTTCATCACCTCCTCACACTTCCTTCTAAGATAGTGCATCGCCTGCCCTGCCCTGTCATGCCCTGCCCCGCTCTTGAAGCTATAAATACCAACACAATTTCTCTCAAAAAGATAAAAAAAAAGAAAAAGACAAACCAAAGCAGCACTTGCATTTCCTTCTCTCTGCTTCACCTCCTACTTCTCTTCACCTTAATCTTTCTCTAGCATGACGTCAAATTTACAAAGAGAGGAAAGAAGAAGGTTCACATCAAAGACGAGCTCGATGACATGATCAACAACGAAGATGACGATTATTGGAAACAATAAGGGAAGAATTTCAAACCCCCAGAAGATGATTTCGATCCTTCATCATTAGATTTGTCCAATATGGATCCATTACAAGTTCAATTTGAGATGATAAAGCATCATTAGGGTCCATCTTTCGGGTTTACTAAACTCCAATTTGGCGTTCGTCGCTCCCCGGTAAGCGAATTGCTTTATAGCTTTACCTCTTTTATGATTTTAGTCAGATTTGTAGTTATGATTAGTTTTTTAGTATTTTGTGGATTTGGGGTTATAGTTTTAGCGACACTTATGTATGGGTTTTGGGTATTTTTCACCATATTTTAGCAGATCAGACATGTAGAAATATGACCTCCAACATTATAGAGTCACACAATGTTGAAAATTTTCAAAACTTGTACCTCATTTTGAGCCTTGAACCCATGGCCTCTTGGTCATTTATTTTATGTGACTCCTAAACTTTAGCCTAAAGTTTAGTCCCACATTGTTTACAAACAATAGAAGAACTAAACATATAAGGTAGTACCCATATGACATAGAGATAGTGTATAGGTGTGTGAGTGTGTGAGGGGATTTTATACCCTAGACACACTTGGACCTCTCTCGGGCGGCCTGGTAGGCCAGGCCATCTTGGGCCTGGACTGGGATTGGGCAATTGGCTCATCTAGCTCTGGAGGCCTTGGGGGACCTTTGGGCTTGGGCTAGGCTCACCCTAATCTTTTTAACAAAAAGTTATCTTGGGCTTGACTTGTTTGCTTAGTCTTTGGTCTTCGCATTCTTCTCTTCATAACTATAGAGACCTGATCTTCAGGGAGATATGTCTCACACGATTGAATAAAGAGAAAGTCATTGGCAAACCTCTCTTTATAAATATAATTGTTTACCACCTTCTAAAATACAATAGAGAAACGAGTTTCATCTCTACCTCTTTGTGTTCAAACTCTCTCTATCTCCCTCATTCATTTTCTCGTTGTATTCTGGGAGAGATAAGACCATTTACATGTACCTGAGGTAGGTCAAAATACTGTTTAAAGAGAGTATGACCCACGCCTTAAGCTGTAACTATTTTGTTTACCAGAGCTGTTTACCGAAGTATAACCTGTCTGTTATTCATTGTTGTTGTTAACACTTCATTGCCGTTGTTTACCAGAGTAAAAACTGCCTCATGTTGTTGCTGCTATTTACCGGAGTTGCTAGTAAAACTACCTGCTGTTGCTGCTGTTTACCATTGCTGTTAACTCTGACTGAAAACCTGTACAGCTATGTTCTTGCTGCAGTTAGTCAAATTGCTACTACTTCTACCTGTAGACCTGTCTATAATTGTTGCTCTTGCCGCTACTGCCTGTTAATTGCTGCTTACTATTGTTGTTACCGAAGTACTTGTTGTGTTTGAACCTAAGTACCTGCTATTATCACCGGAGTATTAGTTGTAGTTCTAAGTTGTTGTTGCTTCTTCTTCATACTTGT
This sequence comes from Kingdonia uniflora, assembly GCA_014058105.1. Lineage (NCBI taxonomy): Eukaryota > Viridiplantae > Streptophyta > Magnoliopsida > Ranunculales > Circaeasteraceae > Kingdonia > Kingdonia uniflora. The sequence continues at coordinate 2,765 of JACGCM010002407.1, forward strand.
TGTTGCTAAACAACGAGGAAAGCTATTTTACAGTTCTTTAGCATTTATTCGACAATTTAAAGAGCATTGATTTTCTGTAATACGGCTCATTCTTCTGAAGTGTTGAAGTTTGATTCCAACAAACCTTCTAAGTTTGATGGTCTCAACTTCAAGAGGTGGAAGAACAAAATGTTCTTCTATCTCACACTTAAGGAAGTGCATATGTTCTGGAACAAGAATGCCCTATTGAACCTCCTGTTCCCGTACCTACGGCAGACCCCTGATCTTATTCTAAACAAATATGACAAAACCTTAGAGTCAATTTCGAACTAGACTGAGGCTGATTTCAATTGCCGTAATTTCATTCAGAACTGTTTAGCAGAAGAACTGTACGATTCCTATTTACAGTCCGAATCTGTAAAAATCGTTTGGGATGCATACAGAAGAAGTATGATACGGAAGAGGCAGACTATAAAAAGTTGCCGTAAGTCGATATCTCAAGTTCAATATGGTCAACGATAAGTCGGTAATTTCCCAATCACATAAGTTACAATGAATTGCGTATGAGATCGTGTCCGAAGAGATACCTCTTGATGAATAATTTAGGTTGTCGTGATGATTGACAAATTACCGCCGAATTGGAAAGACTATAAAAATATCCTGGGACACAAGTCAAAAGAACTTACCATAGAGAACTTGATTACTGTCTAAGGGTTAAAGAAGAATATAGAAAACAAAACCTGAAAGAGGAAATCCTTTGGCTCAAGTCAAAGGGAAGGTCCATCTTAAATCAAAAGGGAAACCTTTCAAGACTAAGAATTGTGGTAATCGGAACAACCGTCCAAACGGTGGTAATCCAAATAACCGTCAGAATTATGTACACCAGAATCCTAATAAGGGAACGAACCAACAAGCCCAACCATATAACAGGGCAGGTTCTATTATGTGCTTCAACTGCAAAAATCCTGGACACATATCTAGGAGCTGCCGGAACCGCAGACCTGTTGCTCAAGCTAACATTACCAAAAAACCCTTAGTGGCTATAATCACAGAGATCAACATGGTCGGTGGAACCGACGGGTGGTGGGCTGATTCAGGCGCTTCTAGGCATGTTTACTATGAATACAATTGGTTTAAGACCTATAAGGAGACTGAAGACCAAAAGGTGCTACTAGGGGATTCCCATTGCACTAAAGTGTTAGGCACTGGAGATGTTGAATTGGTATTTACCTATGGAAGGACAGTGACTCTAAAGGATGTGATGCACACTCCTAAAATGTGAAAGAATTTTATTTCTGGCTATCTTCTCAGCAAGGCAGGATTTCAGCAGACCATTGGCTCAGATCAGTACATTTTAACTAAGGGTGGGATTTTGACCATTGGCTCAGATTGTCTACTACGTAAAGGTTCAAGTCTAAGGACACCTTTACTTACTTACATTTATATATATATCGAAATCGTACTTTCATTTTATTTCTCATTCATTTCTCTTTTTGGAAAGTTTTTTTTTTAAGTGGAGGATTGTTGGAATTTTTCAAAACTTGTACCTCATTTTAAGCCTTGAACCATGACCTCTTGGTTATCTATTTTATGTAACTCCTAAACTTTAGCCTAAAGTTTATCCCACATTGTTTATAAATAACAGACGAACTAAACATATAAGGTAGTACCCACGTGACATGTGTGTAGCATGTGACTTAGAGAGAGGTATAGGTGTATGAGTGTTTGAGAGGATTTTATACCATATATACACTTGTACCTCTCTCAGGCAGCCGGGGCGGCTCAGGCTCGGACTGGGACTTGGCTTAGGATTGGGCAATTGGTTCTTCTGGCTTGGAGGCCTTGGGGGACTTTGGGCTTGGGCTAGGCTCACCCTAATCTTTTTAACAAAAAGTTATCTTGGGCTTGACTTGTTTTTACTTGGTCTTTGGTCTTCACATTCTTCTCTCCACAACTATAGAGACTTGATCATTAGGGAGACACGTCTCACACGTTTGAATAGAGAGGGAGAGAGTCGTTGGCAAACCTCTCTCTATAAATATAATTGTTTACCACCTTCTAAAATACAACAGAGAAACCAGTTCATCTCTTATCTATGTGTTCAAACTCTTTCTTTCTTTCTTTCTTTCTCTCTTTCTCTCTCTCTCTCTCTCTCTCGTCTGTTTGCTCATTTTAGCAACACTTATGTATGGGTTTTGGGCATTTTTTACATATTTAGCAGATCATACATATAAAACTAGGACCTCCTACATTTAGTCACACAATTTATAGGTTTGAATGTTTAAGAAACTTGTACCAATATAAGTGAGGATCAACTTAATTGAAGACTAATCTATTAATGGACCAGTTGAGGAACATCATGAAACAATTTGAAATAACTTTCAAATTAATCTAAACTATGTATGATTTGCATTCTTATTAATTTTGGCTTTATGTTTGGAGTTCTCTCACGAGTGTTGTCCACACAGACCATGCCACAAGTTACAGCATGTTAGATACCTTATAGACGGAGGATTCACTTGGAGATAGATTACTTGTTTTGATATCAGGGGATACGAGATCATTATTTATCACCATTTGTCGACTAGTTCCTTAGGGCCCGTGCAATACTCTGAAAGCCACTCTTTCAATTGAGCCAAGATAAATCTTGATGATTAGCAGGCAACAGTTGGTGGTGGATAGTGTTTGGGTGTATGCAATAGTTAATGCTCAAAAACTGTGTGGCGGCAACGTTTATATGTTGTAGAGTTTTTCTGTGACCTATAAGAAATGAAATTCCAATCAACACGTAAATCCTCAAATTAAGATCCCTGTTTGAGTACTCTTTAATTTCTGAACAGGAATCTAGGTTTCTTTAAAACAGTATGTTCATTGAAGTTATAAATTTAAAAGTAATTCAAGCTCTGCTATTTATGCATAGCAGCTCTTTTGATTTTCCATACTCGCAGAGGATTATTTTTGAAAGCATTGGGTGTGGCCACGTGGGGAGAAACTAATTAGCATTTTAGGGAAACTATCTTACCTGGATCTTAACTATTTTAGGATATGGTGGCTGATATTGCTATGAGATGGACAAAGGTCCTAAAAACTGAATCAGTAGACGCCAAGGTTATGGGAGTCGATTTGAGTACAATCATGTTCACCATGGAAAAATGGTAGGACTTGGTGAGGTATACCTATATCTATCTCTAAGTTAAAAGTATGCAAGCTCAATTGATATGACGAATTTTGAAATTTGAGAAATTTAGATGATCACATATCTGTACGTTATTTTCATGCCGCCTAATGTATCTTAACCTTCATGAATGTGTTTTTTAAAAGAAACTTTGTTTATTTATTATCAGTTAAAAGAATTTGTGTTAAGCCAACCAGAGGCACACGAAATCAAGATAGGTGATCAAGTTCATCGAAGACCAGAAGATCTCCTCTAGATGAAGTTATTGAAATGCTACGTAATTAGCATAAATCTGACAACCAAAATCCTGCGAAGGATGAGTTATAGTATGTGAGTAATTTCTAGTTAGCTTTTGTGAGTTTCTCTTTAATCCACAAGCTTATAAATCATACATTTTTCGAGCTTATCTTACTACTTTAGAAAGCCTGGTTAACTTTTATATCTCTAATAAAAATTTAATTGTTTCTTGTCAAATTGACTTACTCTACATAGCTACTCCTTGATGTCTTACTTTATATAGGTACTCCTTGATGTCTTATCGATATTGTGAACAAAAATATACACAGGACAATAAAACACTAAGCTCCTAGGCCCTGCTCTATCCTATTATATAGAGTTTAGGCTTAGCAGATATTGTGGATCGGCGCCCACAACATGTTTCTTGAACATTCAATTTCTAGGGCCATGCTTAAAACCATGAGAAGAACATTGTGGTTCAAAATACTATTAGGATTATTTAACAAATGGAACAAGGAAATAGAAAATGAATGCTATAATTTTTTTTCCAAGGCTGTGTTTAGTTCATGAAAGGCGAAGGAGATGGAAAATAAATTCTCGAAAGATCGATTTTATTCGAGTTTAGGTTGTTGGGAATATCACAAAGTATTAATTTTTATATTTGTTCTCCATGTTGGTTGTTTGGTTAAAAATGAGGAAAGCAAACTTGTTTGCAAAACCTTGGACTGGGAGTATCAAGAAGAGAGATTTTAGATAGAGAGGAATTGGATTGAGGGAAAATTGGACGAAAATAATATATAATTAAGATATCGACACTAAGATTATGACTTGGGCTAATCTAGAGAAAGGAAATTTGGACTGACAAGCTCTAGTGAGAAAATTATATGTAAAGAAAATTATGTATTGAGAAAATTGGGAGAGTTGAGATGTAGGGAGATGATACAGATGTATGAAACAGGAAAATCTAGAGGAAGACAAGTTTGAAGCGAATTTGGACAGGAATTGGGTTGAGATAGTCTATAGAGGGAAAATTGAAGAACGAACTACATGGCGTAAAAAATATGAAGAGAGTTGGAATACTAAGGCAAGTAAAACTGGTGAAGAGAGATGTCATTATGGCCTTTATTGATTTAATGATAGTGGAGCAATTTGCTGAAGCCCAGATCTTTCATAGTGGATAACAAGTTTATAGAGGGAGTCTCATTTAATAAGATCTCGGATCTTTCGTAAGCAGAGTTTAGACTGCGATCAAGATAATGTAACATAAATTTCTGACAAACGTAGTGATCAATGTCAATTATCAGATCGGCTGATGTATGAAAGGGAGCAAACAATATCATACCCTTCATAATGATTTTGATGTAAATCGTCCTCTCATGGTCGTTTCTCACTATCTATGGTTTATTTACGTTTATGTTATTGTGATTTAAGCCTCTCTGCTAGAGATGTTTAGTAGGGTTTAGAAGTTCCTAATTACCAACATAATGTTAAGAGGGTAATTTTCCCAGTTTCTAAATTATTCTTAATTAGGGTTTTCACCCCCTTATGTTCTATAAAAGAGTGGCTAGGTTCCCTATTTATTTAGTTGATAATTTGAAGAGAGTTAAGTTTTGTTTTCAGTTTAAGTTTTTTTTTAGTTTCAATTTGAGGTTTAGTTTTGTGTTTTAGTGTTAGTAAAAACCTTAATTTTAATTAGGTTTAATGTTTATCAATCCGAGTTCCTACTTCAGCAACTCAGATTACGTTACATTAAATTGACATCAAAGTCGTTAAATTTTCCTTGGAGGAGTTATGATTTTCAGATCTGCGAGATAGTTATTTCGATAAAGAGTTAGCCGAAGCTTTGGTTTTGAAAGGATATTTACCCCCTCACCTTAAGGGCCAATTTGGACCAACGACAGTTTCGCCGTCACCGGCCGAACCAACACAAAACCCGATAACAGGTTAATTGTAGGTTCGAAAGAACAAAGAGGAGTTCGCAAGTGAAGAAGATGCAAACGATTCTTACGTGCTAGTAGAGGTGGCAAACGTGTCGGGTTTGGATTACAGGGGTCGGATCATAATGGGTTCGTGGGTCAAATATGCAAACCCAACTCGACCTGTTTAACTAAATGGGTCAAAAATGCAAACCCAAATCTAGCTTTAACAGGTCAACCTGACTGACCAGTTTAATCAGTATTTTGAATGGAAATTTTAAAGGTGACCCAAACCCGACCCGTTTACCTATTTACAAATTTCAGCATTCAAAAACTGATTACTCAGTTATATATCTTCTAGCTTTAAACATGCTGGTATATTCACGATGGAGGAACCTGTAACTAATAGTGATCAATAAATGAAAGTGATTGCCAGTCTTTCTTGGGAAGAATTGAGAGATAGATAGTTCGACACAAAATAGAGTATCGTAGTCATTGTGTATGTTGTTCAAGGGTGTATTTAACATTGTGTTCTCATTTTGCTGCATTTCCATATAGTGTGAAGTTGGAGTTGGCACTATGTTAGTCAAGTACAATATTTTTTATCAATAATTTGTGGAGATGGAACCTATGCATTAAGTCAACATCAATGGGTAACCTAGTGTATACATGGACGAATCAATGGTCGTGCATCGACCTAACTCAACCGCCTCAATTGATAACAGGATTTTCATTTATATGTATCCCAGTTAATCTAACGAAAACCTTATAGAGATCAAAACAAATTAATAGGGTTCTACAGAGAAACCGTGTGAAACCGAAATGAACCGGGCTAAACCAATAATTTTTTCGGTTTGTAACAGTGCCGGTTCAGTTTTTGGTTCGAAAAGTGAGGAACTGAGTTACCCAGTTTGGTTACTAGTTACCCACCCCGGCTAACCGACCAAACCGAACCGAGAAGTTAACCGAACCTGAGTTAGAGCTTAAACTTTAGAAGTTGGCCTATCTCTCTCTAGTCTGATCTCTTTCTCATAAGTTATAAGAAGAAGACTTTGGGGATGAATTGAATGATCTCTCTCTATATCTACCACGTCTGCCTCATGATCGACTCATACGTCTCTGCCCTGATTGCACTACGGAGCGACCCTATTCATGCTTTCCAATAACGTCCTCTTCAAATTCTCTTTCTTCCCGTTGAAATCTGCCAAATCTCATCGACGAAGAACCAAAGTTTCAACGATCAAGATCCACTGCGTTCCCGTTTCTATGGTCGAGATTCTCTGAGAAAGATCGCAAATGATTACCACTCCACCACACACTAGATCTTTGTTTTGGTCAGTTTTCAAATTGGGAGAAAATTGCAATTGGGGGAAATGGTTAGTAAGGAATCTCGAGGGGTGGGACCAAATGCGTTTGGTGGTTTCAACTTTATAAAGATTCAATTTTTATATTGGGGTTTTGTTATATTGTAACTAGTTTACTTAAGTAACTCAAAAGGGTAAACAAAATTTCCATCTTGGGTTGTATTATTTTATCTGATTTTGTCCTTTGGTCTGTGTTTTTGGTGAATCATAAAAACATATATTGATATGTATGATAACAGTGGTAGTAGTTCTGATCTTATGAGTGCACTGGAACCTTTTATCAAAGGTGTTTCTTCATCTTTCTTTACCTCAAAATATGTTATAAAAACCGAATAGAAAAACCGAACCGAAACCGGACCGACCGGTTCGGTTTTGATTCGGTTATTTATGAAGCCGGTTCGATATTCTTAAAAACTGGGGTATCCGGTTCGGTTTACGGTTTAGGGCCAAAATCGGACCGTGTACAGCCCTACAAATTAAGATGAAATTGAGAAAAGCTGAGAAACCAAATCTGAAAACCAAACCAAAGCTGAGAAACTGAGAAACCATAATCTTTCGAGAGGGTCGGAAAGAAGAGAAACACAGTTGTGGCTGAAGAGTGACCAGAATCCTTCGAGAGAGTCAGAGAGAGAAAAAACATAGTTGCAGTTGAGACCTATATTTACAATTAGCCCAAATCCAATTTAAACGAGTCACGGGTCAACCCGAACTGCTTAGGGTAAACCCTAACCTGATCTATTTATTAAATGGGTTAGGCGGGTTGGGTCAAATGACCCACGACCCATTAAGGCTAAACTCAAACTCCCTTAAAATTGGGTTCGTCGGGTCAGGTTGGCAGGCGTACGAGGTCGCTTACGTGGGTGGCGAGTGGGTTATAACTCATTCAAGATCTAGTTCATACCAAAGCTGACACCCGAGACAGATCCAGACATCGGTTATGAAATCGAAACCGATGTTGAAACCCTAACCGAGGTTTTTACAGGTTCGATAATGGAAGAGATAATGCAGGAAAACAACTGTCTAGACCTCTCTTTGTGGTCCAGTGGGTAATGCCCAATGAAGCTCTAGCCGGTGCTACAGTTGCAATTGAAAACCCAATTTGTGGTTGTTGTTTGCAGATTCGACAATCGGGAGAAAGACAGCTATAGAAAGAGTTCTGATTGAGACAAGGGATGTACGGTAACTCTTTGGGACCCAAGAAACACCCCCAATTGAAGCTTTGTAGCAATTCCCCTCGGTTCGATAAACCAGTTATCGCAGTTACAAGTTTGGAATCGATGAAGAAGATCCAGTTATCGCAGTTGCAAGTTCGGAATCGATGAAGAAGATTGAACGCGGAGGAGAGACGAAGTTTATTCATCGGATTGGAGTCCCCTAAGGAGTTATAGCCGGTAATATGGTCGAGATAAACACCAAAATATCAAGGGTGAAGTTAGAGAGATAAAGAAAAAATCAAGGAGAGAGAGATATCGTTAGAGAGATATCGTTAGAGAGATAAAGAAAAAGCATGTGACCCATGCATAACTTATTTCAGTAAAATCAAAATCCAAGTTAGGCCTAGACCTAAACTCAAAACACCCGACCCAAGTTTACCCCAAGCCTAAATCCAACCATCCATCCATGTGCTTTACCAGCTTTTATAAATTTAAATTTTGGTGGGGGAACAATTCAACAGCATATGGTCACGACTAGAGCTGGCAAAGTGACCGAAACCGCCGACCCGACCCAACCCGTTTTAAGAGGGTTTGGGTTTTGCTTTATGGGTCGCGGGTCAAATGACCCACGACCCGCCTAAACCGTTTAATAAAGAGGTCGGGTTAGGGTTTACCCTAAACAGTTCGGGTTGACCCGTGACCGTATAAGAAATTTGGGGTAATTGTAAATATCAGGTCTAGGGTAACCTTTTCAGTCAAATGATAATCATATAAACCTTCAGTTTTATTTTTCAAATAACCTAGTCTCTTTCTTCACTCTTCACTCTTCAGCCTCTCAGCCGACTTCAACTCTTCAACTCTTCAGCCTCTTATCTTAGATTCTCAGCCTCTCCATCTTCAGCCTCTCAGCCTCTCACTCTTCAGCCTCTCAGCCTCTCATCTCAGATTCTCAGCCTCTCATCTTCAGCCTCTCAGCCGACTTCAACGACTTCAACTCTTCAACTCTTTAACTCTTCAGCCTCTCATCTCAGCACGGTTTAGAGGATCACTGATCACTGCACGGTTTAGAGGATCACTTTATCACCAAAGTTCAATAGCTAATAGCTATCAGTTACAGTTATCGGTATCCTCTCTTTGTTAAGATATCAGTATTCAGTATCCTCTCTTTGTTGAGATTCCTCTCTTTGTTAAGATTAATTTTATCACTGCACGGTTTAGAGGAGCTATCAGTTACAGTTATCAATCAAAGATTCCTCTCTTTGTTGAGAGATTTTTAGCTATCAGTTACAGTTATCAGCTATTTAGAGGAGCTCTCTTTCCTTAGCTTCTGTTCTTATCACTTATCAGGTATGGTTTTTCATTTGACATTTGTTTGGTTTTGAAGAATGCTTGTTTAATTGGTTTTGAAGAATGTTGTTAATTGGTTTTGAAGAATGTTCAGTCAAGAAGGCTCTATTTGGACAACTCAAGTTTGAACTTTGGAGAGTGCAGTAATGGAGGCATCTTCTATCTGTGCTTCAAGCTTCTCTAACTGTTCATGGGTTAGTAGTAAATCATAGAAAACAGGGAAGAAACAGAGTGGGGTGTTTTTGAAATTCTCTCAGGAGGACAGAAGATGTCTTGATTCAAGGGATATCAAGGTGTCCAAGGCTGACTAAGATTTCTTGCTCTTATAACAAGAATTCTTACAATGGTACGTACTTTCATGATTCACAAGTTTGAGCCTGTTTAATTTTCTCTGTTTATAAATGATGAATTGCTTAAGCTCAACTTGGTGCATTGGGTGTTCTCAAAAATGTAATTTTAGTGGTTATAGAATAGATTGATAGGTCAATTGCACTAAGTATGTGAAATTGTGAGATTTGCCTCAACAAGGAAATCAGCGATGCTCCTAGTGTAGGACTAGTAGAGTTCAGTCGAAACGGGGGTATGTTTTTGGGCTATATGAGAGCTATATATAAATTGTAGTAGAGAATCTAGATATGCAGATACTGCAAGATTTGCTTGAATGGATGCGTGTGACATGAATGAGAGATGAAATGACCTTACTAGGAGATCCATAAAGTACACTATGGGCAGAATAGCTGCGATATTGTATGGTTGTTATTGAGAATGACCTGATTGATCCAGTGGTGGTGTAATAAAAAAACTTTGTTTACCTTTCTTTTCAATGAATTTGATTCCTAGACGATAAACTTTAGTTATGTATTTGGAGTTTTGGACCATTTGAACCAGATTTGAAGGTGTTTCTAGTGAAGATCTCTCTACACAGCTGTTGTGTTGGTTGATTTATAGGACAATGAATTAGGATCTCTTTCATAGTATGTAGGAGATTGCCTTGATTAAGCTAGAATATGCTTCCCATCTCCTTTCATTTAACTGCATCTAAAAATTGGGTATCCCTTTAACTGCATATGAAATTGGGTATCCCTTTAACTGCATCTGTATTCGTATAGTCTGGATTTGACATAGTATATGACATTTTTTCTTCCTCTAGTTTTGACTGAGCTTAATGAAGCTTTAATATGACATTAGTATACCCAATTTCAATCTAGAGTAAAGTAACATAGTATATGACATTTTTTCTTCCTGAGTCTCTGACTGAGCTTCTTACTGTTATATATAGTCTGGATTGGTTTGAATTTCATGTTTTATAATGGCTTTTGCTATCTTCCATGTTTTGGCAATATTATACTCTAATGTATCAATCTAGATTCTTAATTATACTTTATAGATGGAGAATGTAGTAAACATGCTGAGGATGTTGAGAGTGATTCGCTTAATGAAGTGTTGGCTTGGTGGTGATGATGGTGGGGGAAGTAGTGTTGCTTCGAAACCTCCTAGTCAGGGGTAAGCGAAAAAGACAAAATAAGTCTCATGTTTGGAATTTCCTTACTGAACTACCTGTAGGGATGATGGTATAAAAAAATGTAAATGCAATTATTGCCCACACACATATTGATAAGTGGGACGGGTAACATGAACGACATATAAAAGCTTGCACCGCAAGAACTAGTCGGATGTGGGACAAATGGTATTGTCCAATCGAGTCTAATATGTCGTTGATGTCATCTAAGTTTGATCCTGAATTTTTCGTGAGCTGGTAAATGTTGCCATCGGTTAGGCACTCCCTCCCTTTTAGTTTTGTTGA
>JACGCM010000462.1:0-28977 GCA_014058105.1 Kingdonia uniflora
CAAGTTATTAAATCTGGGGGTATTCTGAGAGGAAGCAGCCAGACTTCATTTTTTGGGTAACTGATGGCCTAAAATCTCCGCGTGAAATCAATCCCCCAAAACTCTAATAAGGAAAGGAAGAAAGAAGATAAGTTAACAACAACCAGTGCTTGCTGTGTGCTGTACTGTGCTGTGCTTGCCTACTTCTCCTTCCTTCCCTTTCTTTACTTTCTGTGAACAGTGAGGCAGTGAGACAGTGAGAGTACTATTTTAATTCTCTTAAAGAAAAATATGATTTACAGGTAGCAAATACTCATAAAATAAAATAAACCCCACAATATTTACTTCCTTTCTCTATTGAGATTGAGACAGTGCCAGTTTTTTTGCTTGTGTTATTTTATTTCAAGTTACCTCATTTTTCTAACTCTCATTAAGTAGAGAGGATACCAATTTGGGTCCCCATAATCCTAGTTAGGTGATAAGCCCATTGCAAATGATCCAATTGTTAGGTTGTGAGATACTTGAATAGAAAAAGAAGTAAATCCATATGACAGCCCAAATCTGCAAGTTTCCATGTGGATTTCACCTTTTGGTTTGAGCCATTTTGGTCCCCCTTTATCTCCATGGGGGGTTTAGGGGTTTAGAGCATCTCCTCCCTTCATCTTGCCTCGACCTAAGGGATAAATTAATCTAAGTATTCGTCTTGTATAAAGACTTCTAATTTGGGGATTCATGTAAAAAAAATTGAACATTATAACTTTTTGAAAATCTAGTGAGAGATAGACTCTATTAGTTATTTGCTATAATTAAATTCTTTGCATTATCGCAGTGGTAATGATTACATGAACGATTTTTGTGCTAGGAGCTATGTTGCTTAATTAATTGCATGCTTAGGCCATATTAGTTATTAGAGCTAATGCTTCATGTCTTCGGATAAGCGAATTTCAGATTTTAATTAAGGTATTAGTTTAGGTTTAGTTTAGATCAGATCTTCTAGAGTCCTCAACACTGAGGTCTCTAGTTATGGTTGCATATGCCTCCACATTTCCATACCAGAAATGATTCCCGAAATCATAGGTTTCGGTTAATTTTATCAATCTCACGGCTGGCAACGACTAGATTGGAAGAGATGATCAGAAATTCCTTATTTGTGGAGGGATTCCAAGGATACCAAGTAGAGCCTAAGTCCTTTGGTCTCACCAAAACTCTCCGTCAATACTTGTTTGAGTTTTATAAGACTATTTTACCTATCAAGGCTTGATCTCGAGTACCTATTCTTTAGGGCAAGGGCCCTTCTCTTACCTTGTGGGGTCAGTAGTAGAGTGCTTACTCATGGTATGATAAATACAAATCTTAACGGAAAATCTAAACAACATCATCGTTATCATGAATCTAGTCCTCATTTCAGAACCTAGGAAAGTCCTTAAGTGTCGTCCAAGAGAGATTTTTGCCCACAGTTGTAACCAACCCATGATTGCGACTAATTTAGTTGCAACAAACTCGCGATTGTAGGTAATATGTTGAACCGAGCCTAATCCTTGCTTTATTTGGTCTTCTTTAGTATTTATCTAGGTATAGAATCTTCCAAGCTCTTCCTGACTGCTGGAGGTGATCAATGTAATGGTCTAATTCCGAAATTTGAACTTAGCCTTTTACACCAAATGTGTCTAGAACGCTCAAGAATAGTAAATAATAATTAACAAGATAATTTAGCGTGGAATTTTTTTGAATAGTTTAAAAACCACGACCTCTCTTGAAAATTTTGAGAAAGAGAATATGATCTTATTGAGGTTGCTAACTTATTACAATGAGTGCTCTGAGTATGTAGAATTTTGGAGTAAGGATTCTTCTGTGTAGAATTGTCTGTCTGTAATCTGTAATTATATGGTCTTATATATAGGTCTTATAATATGACAGTTTGATGACCATTAAGATTCTTAATGGTTGATGTTACAAAGTATATGTAATATATTTTTGACCAAATAATGTAACGTCCTGACCTTTGTTGCTGTACAACGGCTCTATTGATGACTGTATACTTGCGTAAATCGAACTGTTGATGTGAAAGTCTAAAGCGATGACTCGAACTGATGAATATTGAATATGTCTTTAGTTAGTAGTGTTTCTTATATGTTGATGAGGTCGAGGATGAGACTTTGAGTCTGAGATACGAAATAAGCTATTATAAAACGGTTCTCAACCAATAGCACGAGTAGAATCAATGATGAGTGGTGTTGGTTGAGAAACCCATGTTGCATGTGATTCCTGATGTTGTTGTCTTATTTCTTTCTGCGCCACGTGATTTGTTGGTGAGGTCAAAAGTTCACATGTTGGTCGAAGATGAAGTGTGAGTCTGAGATGCGGAATAAGCCACTACAATCCACTTAAGTGTTGTATCCCCATTTTGGTACAGTTTCTACTAATAGTCTCTAGCAGTGCTTTACTGCATCATTTTTGGACTTTTAAGCTTAAAAGCTTCTCCAACAGTTCTAAACCACGTAAAGTGCGAATCAAACAGAAAATCAGAACTTAAGAGGCCCAAAAGGGGCACAAGCATAAGTAAATAAGGCATAAAAATGCATATAATAATATGGAGTAATACACTGTTAAGATATATAGTCCCACATTGGGAAAATCAAACCTTGCACCTCAAAACATAAAATCATGGGGTTATTTATCTCATTTCAAAATATTTTTAAGATGGAACCTCTAGTTCTAATATGATATAAGATCGAGCATTTTCTTCCTGGTGTGGTGTATTCAGCGACCTCACGTGCTCGGCGTCACCCAATTACTTGTCCGCATGTTGAGGTTGAAATTTACGCGACACGTGAAGAGATGGAGCTATCTCAAATTTAAGATGGAACCTTATGATGTGTCATGCTGACGTGGCATGTGGGCCCCACATGTAGATGTGGAAAGGATGTATGTTAGCTGACGTGGCAGTCAATGATGAGGTGGCACCGTCTGATGTCAACACATGGCAATGTCATCTGTTAACTAGTGGCACAATCTACTATCAACACGTGACAAGGTCATGGCATATGATTATACTTTTTCCTTGCACATCTTTTTGCCCAAGGAGGTTTTGACGAGGCAAGTCATCCTGGTATAGAACACCTCAAAGAGAAATATTAGGAGTAAGTCCGGCCCAAGTGGGAATCGAACTGGGTGGGGGTGTCCCACCGGACTTCTAAAGTCTGGGGATTTATGAGGAAAGTTTTAGAGAGAATATATATATAAAGCTCAGGGTCTCATTATCAATAATAAAGCTCTCTCTTTCGCTCATATTATTGATTCTCAACACTAAACTCATATTGTTCGATATTGTTCGCTTGGACTTTAGTTCTTTTAAGTAATATTGTTCGATACCTACTCAATTTTGTAAATGGATATTAAAATTCGCTCCGAACCATAAAAAAGAAAGAAAAGGGATTTGGATTGGGGTATGGTTGTTTTCGCCCCATTTTATGGCCTATATGGTATTCTTACTTTGTTTGTGCAACTCCAAAGTATGGGCAATCAAGGGAGAAAATGCATTTATGCAAAGCCCTAGTAGTGACTAAGACAATGAATGGATTGGAAGTTGGAACCCTAATGTAAATAATGGTATAACTATAGGAAAATGCAAGAGGGCATGGTCAGTTGAAACCAAAAAGAGAAAGAAAAGGAACCCCACCACCTGTTTCCTGCCCCCAGCAGCATTGAATCTCTGTCATAACACACACTGAGCTCCATGAATAAGAAACAGTGAAGGGGACAGTGAGTTGTATAAACACAAATATTATTCCTTCCCCTCTTTCATTATCATCAACTCAGTAAGAAAAGAAAATCTCCTCCTCATAACTCATGAGGCTGTAAAAAGATGAAGAAAAGCAAAACCCCCACTCACTCTTTCTCTGTCTTTTCATATGTACATAGAGATATTTGCTATTTCTGCTACAGGTAGATTTGGTGAGATCTATCTTACAGTCGCTTTCTCATTGTCTCTGCCTGACTCTCATGAAGAAAGTGACACATCCCACATCCCACCTCCACTACATACTCCTCCTCTTCCTTACAAAACTTCTCTTCCGTGATTTATGCAACTCTTTTTTTTTGGGGGAGTTTTTTCTCCTTAATCCCCTTCTTTTGTTATATATATATGCATATATGTAATCTGCAGGTCTCTGTTAAACATAATAGAACTTGGTAAAGGTGGTGTATATAATTTGCTCATGACAGTGTGTGATTTGGTGTTTATTCTTATCAGATATGCAGCTGATCTACAGCTCAAACATATATACTCTTAACCCTTTTCCTGGTTAGAAGCTAGATATTGATCTCACTTCCTTATTAAGGTTTGATTTCATATAGTTTTTAGGGTTTCAGGGAAAATTTCCTCTTTTTCTCTATTGTTTCAATTTATAGACTATTTCCTGAAAGTTTGTCATATATATCTCCTTTTTTTCATCTAATTTAAGAAGTCAAGCTATCTTTTTTCTTTTCTTTTTTTATATCTAATTTGAGTAGTGTTTTCTGTGTAGCTTGCATAAAGTTAATTTCTATGATGAGGAACATAACAAGTTGTTGATCTGTGGTGTGGTACAGTGTTGAAAAAAGATCTGAAGATACATATCTTTAGGTATTGATCTAGTTGATTTCTATATATGTATATGATAAGAAAGGAAGATACATAAGGAGTTTGTGCTTGTTATTTATTATCAGGTGGATGTTGACTTGATGCGATGCGATGTGATGCAATGCTGGATAGCTATGAGGAGGAATGGATATTAGTAGGTTTTGGGGGGAGAAGGAGCTTTCTCCAGTCCACTCATGGGTGGGTTAAGGGGTTTGAGTTAACTGCCGACTCATTGATTCAAATGCACTCAGTTGGAAAAATGCTGAGGGTGACTGAGTGAATGATGCGGGAGTTATAGTTCATCCCTTCCCCTCTATGCTTGGACTGAAGGGAGCTCCTTCCCTTCTCCCCTCTTATTACATTAATTTCTTGATGAATTGGTGTTTTGATTCATGTATACATTAGAGAAGGCATGTACTACTGGTATTTGATATGTAAGAATTAAACTTATGTTCTTCTGATATAGTGATATCCTATGGCTATATATATCTATATTTTGATGTATCTTCCTTCTCATTTTTGTGGTGTTGGTGGGATACATGAATGCCCTACTACTTGCGTTGTCTTCCATATTGTAGCTGCCTGAACTCTGCAGTCAGCCTTGGAATAGTAAGATAGTAGTGGTCTATTTGGGGTGGGTGCATGGGTAACAAAGCCCAAGGTTGGAACTTGGAGCTGATGCTAGTGTTGCAGTAGTAGTAGTACCTATCATCAAATCATGTTGAGTTTTCTCTTACTTATTAATACTTATGGAATTTTATTGGAAAAAGTCCACCCTCACACAGTCACACCACACACAGTTCAGTAAAATATGCTAAGCATCATACATGTTGCTATTTCTCATTCTTTAATTATTAATTTATCGATAAGTTAAAACCACGCTTAATTAATAGGGTTTACGTGGTCCCAAATGTATTAATTTATAGACGTATACTTATCAAAATATTTTGTATTTTCTTACTTTTATTTTATGTAGAGAGATAATATTTTCACGTGTAGTATTGATATGGATCTGAATTTATTTTATTTTTTTGGTAAAATCTGACACAAGTAGCCTTCTTAAATGAAATTAGTAGTTAAAAAATCTCTCTCTATAACATTGAGAGAAACTCCTTGGACATCATCATCCCATCACCACCTTAATAATCTCTACCATTAACCCAAAGAGAACACCCTTATACTAAGGCTTTAGAGATTGGTGGGTTGAACTTAGATCATCTTAATACTATGTGAGTAGAGGTTTTGGGGATTTAGTTTATGGATTTAGTCGACAAAGAAAGAGAACCCATTGTTTTAGTTTCTTAGAGAGCGAGAGAGTATGTGTGTGTGTGTCCGTTTCGATTGTTATGATGGTGCAGAAATGGTGATTTAGACGATGGAAGTAGTTTCTTCTTTTGCAAGAGCATGGCCAAGTTCTAGTCATCGATTTTGCAGCAAAGAGAAGTTTTCTCATAGTAAGAACAAACATTTATTTATTTATTTTACATGTTTTGATCAGAAATGGATGAGAGAATTATAATTCGAACTCTAGAGATTACGATTATTTCAATGATTGTTCAGTTGTTGCGTGAAGTAGCAAGTCTTGCATCCAATAATACTTTAAAATGCTAGGGCTTTTTCAAAATGCCACTTGGTAAGCCGGATAAGCGTGCAAGAGTAATAATTGTAAATGGCTGCCCACCGTAGGGATTATATCGTACATAATTCAACAATAGTACATAAGAAACTGTGACATTTATTTCAAGCATTTGACGTAGGATGAATAGTGTTGGAATGTTTACAACACCATATATGTATTAGACTATTAGCATATCAGTAGTTTTAATTTGTAATTGAATTGCTTGTATTTTTTTGTAATAAACTTTTTGATTCTTATTTAACATTTATTTTTTACTTTTCCATAATCTTTTTTCAAGTTCGAGATTTCCTTCACATTTCAAATAATATTATCAACATACCGTAATAATTATCAAATTATCAAACAAAAATAAATCATCGATATATAGTGATAATTTGATTTAAACCGGCTTTTTGCATTAATGGATTAAAAATATAATGATTAAAAAGTTGTGATAAATTGAAAATATCACGGTAAGCCCACCACTAGGCAGAGGTTGGTAAGCCATAATGGTTTGGCATTTTAATCCATGCATCCAATTGACCCAGCTCACCGACTCCCTGTAGCTAAAATGTAGTAAGGTACCTTATGCTATTGTGGTGATGGTGTGTAAAACCATCGAGAGGTCAAAAGTTCAATTCTCACTTCCGTGTGAGTTTCACGGTTGGTATGAGCTCGTCGGCCTTGTGTCAGCTTGCCAGGTTTGTGCGGTTTGCGGACTATTCCACGAACCCTAGGGGATCTAGTCAGAAATTGACGGTTCGCGTGCCTGATGGTCCGGATACCTTGGCATAAAAATAAAATTGACCTAGCTCAATTTCTCCCTAGCCCAAGTCTCTACCGGCAAAATCTATTATTTAAACATATTTATTAAAATATCAGGTATAAATTCATCGAAGTTATGAAGTTATACTGTATATATATATTAGATCAATGTATGTCACTTGTTTGTAATGATCGAGAGTAGAACTGTAGAAGTACAGTTCCATATATAAATTCATCCAAGTTGTACTGTATATATATATTAGATCAATGTATGTCACTTGTTAATGATCGAGAGTGGAAGTACACTTCCATATGATTTTTACAAATATTATTTTGTATATATAACATATGAAGAGAGATGTGTATGCGCCTACCTTTTTTTATGGCTTCTTGTTGTTTTTCAAGCATAATCTATGATTTCTCTCTTGAAAGAATGGTTTTAGTAAACAAATGATTTATAGAACGAATAGTTGCCTTCCATATGTAATAACTATTAATTAACTAGCTTAGCCTAACTTAGCCTATCAGATATATTTAGTAGATGCCAGCAGCCTGTTTTAGCACAGGCCCTTGAGAAGTGGTAAGAGCATCTCTAGCAACAAGTGTGAATTTGGGTGTGGACTCTCACAAGGGGCTACAAAAAGCCCAACTCACACCCATTCTCTTCCAGCAATGGAGTTTGAGTTTTGTTTTTTTTTTTTTTTAATTTAGTCCGCGTGGTATTCTTTTCTCCTCATAACTATTCATCTCTCTCACACATCAATAAAAAATATATTTATTTATTTTTTAATGCGGCGGTAATCAAAACATTGTGCGGTAATCCAAACACCGCCAAATTTTATTTTATTTTTTGTGAGCTTCTCACACTCGGTTGAGTTACTGTAGCACCACGTAGGAGAACTCACATTCAGTCACACTTTACTGGGAGACTCAAAGTGTGAGTTTGAGTTTGGGTTTGCAAACCCAACTCAAACCCATACTCTGCTGCGTTTGCTCTAACTCTAGTATGTTTCTTTGTAAATAAATGTCCCCAGAGTTGATAGTGTTTCTTCTATTTGTTTGGTTCTTGCAAACTAAGAGGAGTTATGAGCAGTGGCGGAACCAGGATTATTGGTCAAGAGGGGGGGGGGGGCAAGATTTTTTTTTGGGTTTGGGGGCGGTAGTTCCCAAAAAAAATTATGGACAGAAAACATAAAACAATTACAAAATGTATGCATTAATTTAATTGACTTAATGCATAAAATGGACAGAAAATGCAGAGAAAGTAGAATTCTCAAATGTATGCATTAATTCACTTGACTTACTGTTTTACATTCATCATTTTCTCCCTTTGTATTGGTATCAACTTGAGACCTTTTTATCCTAGCATGTTCATCAATGAAGCAATCAACTACGTCTTGAAGATCCTTGTCAGGCTCAATCTTCTCTATGTCGGCCCCACATAAAGGACAGTCCTTAAAGCGCGATATACATGCTCTGGCCAAATAAACAAAAATAATTGGTTTTGCATGGTACAGTAAACAGAAAATGATAACAATGAATGAGATAGGATTGTCAATGATGGATATTATCTACAGTGGCGCAAATTCGAATATGATTTGAATTGATTACACCTGATACCCGCCTGATACCCGACACTGTAGATAAAATATGGATATATAGTAAATTCTTAAGGCATATTAAGACTGAGATTATTATCGAATAAATTATGGCAAATGGAATCTCAGATTAACCTTAACAGATATTGACTGCAATACTTATGGGAACAAGGGATGCATTTGCTACTCTTAAAGAGAAGAGCTCTGCAGATAACACAGCTCAGCGGACCCAATTTAAATGTATGGGAAAACATATACAAGGATGGATACAATTATACAAACGATGGTCATAAAATATTTATAGATATTATGATAAAAAGATAAAAATATGAAAACATACCCGATTGTGAGATCATTAAACTTTTCCTCTACATGATTTCATACTTTAGAAGTGGTTTAAGATTGCTTCATCAGTGACGCTAGCAAAAGTGGTATTCTCAACATATGTGACCAAACAATCATTTACAAACTCATCTGCCATTCTATTACGCAAGCGGTTCTTTATGAAATGCATAGCTGAAAATGCCCTCTCTGCTGTAGCTGTCGCAACTGGAAGTATTAATGCCAATGTTATGAGTGAGTAAATAAAGGGGTATAATTTATCTTTCTTTGTCTTAACCATCTCCTTAGCAAGCCCTTGAATGCCATGTACTTCAAAAAATACACTATCAGATCGCATTGTAGAGATATAAAGATCAAGATGATCATCAAGTTTCATAAAGGTCCAACGGAGAAAAATCATCCCCGTACAACTGAGCAAGGCGAATCAACTTCTCCTTGCTATATGCTGAAAAAGAATCACTTGGATTCAAGCAAGCCATACAAACAAGTAATTCGGTATTTACCTCGTTAAAACGATCGTAAAGATCCGAAAGTTGATAATCTAAACATGAATTGAACAATGACAGA
Source organism: Kingdonia uniflora (assembly GCA_014058105.1). Lineage (NCBI taxonomy): Eukaryota > Viridiplantae > Streptophyta > Magnoliopsida > Ranunculales > Circaeasteraceae > Kingdonia > Kingdonia uniflora. Next base: position 9,491 of record JACGCM010000462.1, read on the forward strand.
CAATAATAATGCTCATTTGTATTTTCTTCTTCATTTCTTTGGGATCGACCTGGTGCTATGAACCTATCCGCCATCACTGAAATTCTGATATTATATTTTGTGCAATGCTTTGAGACGTCCTCGTTAATAGAATCCCACCCATTATCTCACAAAAACTGTAATTGCTTCTTAGCCAATTTTACTAAGTCCGTCGCATTTACAATGTCTTGATCTTTCATTTGTAATGCTTTAGACAAATTATTAGTATATCCCAAAAATTTTCTCATCAGAAATAAGATCAAGACAAATTCAAATGAGCACATTGTGTCCAACAAAACAGTTGCAATGCCTCTTTGATCTGAATTTGACTTATGTATCAACTCGTAAATCACATCAGTAATAGGCCCAAACATCAAAATCAAACTCAATAGAGTATTATAGTGGGATCCCCAACGTGTATCACCGGGCCGCCTAATGCCTGTCTCTTGATTTAGACCCCTTCCACTATCAAGTTCCCATTTTTCTAATGCTTCAATAATTGTAGCCGCTTGTTTATCTCAAAAAAGATCTCGGCGTTTACATGATGCTCCAACAATATTGGAAGCATTCGTAACCATGGTAAAAAACAACTCTATTTGATAATGATCTTTTGTCGTTGCAACAAGCGCTAGCTGAAGTTGATGTGCGAAGCAATGAATGTAGTATGCATATGGATTCTTATTCAAGATAAACGTTTTAAGACCGTTTAGTTCACCCTTCATGTTGCTCGCGCCATAATATCTTTGTCCCCGAAGTCGTGACATACTCAAATTGTGTTTAGAAAAAAGTTTATCAATTTCCCCTTTAAGAGATAATGATGTAGTATCGGCAACATGCACAATGCCTAGAAGGCACTCAATTAGACACCCCTCTTCATTCACGAAGCGTATAATAACAACCATCTGCTCTTTAACCGAAACATCCTGAGACTCGTTAATCAAAATTGCAAACTTTTTATCTTCAAGCTCTTTGAGAATAGATTTGGTCGTCGCAAATGCAGAAGACTTCGCAAGATCCTTTTGAATATCAGGAGAAGTCTTCTTATTATTATTTAGAGCATTGTTAAGAACGACACCTTTAATAACTTCATTGTGATCAGCCGTAAAATTCATAAGTTCAAGAAAATTCTCCCGATTACTCGACTCCTCTGACTCATCGTGACCACGAAAATCCAACCCTTGCTTTAGAAGAAATCGAACACAATCAATGGATGCTAACAAACGAACTCGGTTATCAATCCGTTCTTGATCTGATTGCTTACAATAAGCTGTTTGAATGCTTTGATTTTAGTTCCATAAAGCTCGGCCTCTCAAATACGCGTTATTATGATCACTATCAACCCCTTCAACATGTACTTGAAATATTTCTTTTTTTCTCTAATTATTGTAACCCTTACTACTAAAGTAATCACCGCCACCTTGGTCTCCGTTTTATGTATTGAAGAGATAACAATATAAACAAAAAGCTTTATTCTTCTTTATGCTGTATTCCAACCAAGTTGAAAAATCCCTGAACCAAGTCTTAACGAAGCGCCTTTTAGACTTGTCTTCTTGGGGAAACTTGTGATTTTTAGGCTGACATGGTCCCATTTCCAAATACGCTCTTTGAATCATATCTTGTTGATTGTGATGATATTCAAAAATTGGAATTCATAACCCCGGATCTGTAGGAAGATCATTTATCTATACTTATCCGTACTTTCGTTTTAATTGACGACATACTTCCTCATAAACCTCAAGAATATCTTCAGTTGGAGGCATTTGTTCAAGAACTTCATGATCTTCCATGGCTGGAAGAGGAGGCGTTTGTTCAAGAACTTCATCTTCCATGACCGGAAGAGATTAATCAATTACAGGAGCACTTTCTTGATTAGGCAACTGTCTAAGGACTTTTTTTTTTTTAAGGAAGTCTGCTCAAAAATCTCTCCATTGTTCCTGCGAATGCGATCCTACATTAACGAAAGTATTGCTAAAAACTAATCCTACATTGAAACCCCCAATGCCTACCGCATATATATGATTTACTAACAGAAAATTCTCAATGCCTACCGCTAAAAAATCAGTTAACATCTCCCCATAACAAACAATCCGATCTACCAAATGAAAATCCTGAATTCCATTGGCAATAAACAAATTTTCACATTCTCTAATAAATGTCCAAGTTGTCCAATTGCAACCATTTATACAAGTGCAAGAACAAAGGTTTTTTTTAAATCACTAAAACTAAAAACCTAATCATTCACCAATCTACAATTTTTTTTTCAAATCAATCAGATTTTAAGCCTTGATAGAATACCAAACAAAAAACATAAATGAGAGAGAGATCGTACCCAATGAATCAGATAAACAAGCAGGGGCAGAGAAGTGAATCAGAGAGAGATCGTACCCAATGAATCAGAGAGATCGTAATGGAGTCAAAAAACAATTGTGGAGATTTGTTAGAGTTGGAGAAGTGATAAATCTGAACCCCAAACAAACACTAATACAAAGTTGGAGAGAGAGCTCAAGTAGAATTTGAAAACCTAAATCGCAGAAGAGGAGAGGGAGAGCTGTAGTTTTTTTTTTTACCTCTAACCTGCCTAATTACCAAACTAACCTCATTTTTCTAAAAAACTGAGTGGGGGTGGTCCTCATGTGGCTCCGCCCCTGGTTATGAGTTAGCTAAGAAAAGAGATACCAAGGATAGCACACAAGGAGGAAACTGAAATCTGGTCTTTCTTTTGTGCAAGTCAGTTATTGTGTTAACAAGGATGATGTAACAAAAGAATGGTTAAAGTTTCATGTTTTGTTTTCACATTTATACATATACAGATGTCCTTGTTGGAAGAAAAAATCAAATTCAAGTATTATGATTGCTTTGAAGAGATGGAATTAAGTCCATATCCAGGTATTTGTTGAATACTAGGCTGTTTTAGTGTATTATGATCCCTTGAATTTAATCATTCAATCAATGCGCCAATTAAATAAGGCTATTTCCAATTCGAGCAATGCTCCTTGTGCTTAGTGATTATGAGACGAGCAATTGGCTTGTCTACGCGCACCAATATTGTTCACACTTGACAACTGTGGATTTCTGTGAAATTTGTATTCTTAAGAAAAGACATCGGTGACATACAGATAAACAGACATACTAAGATCTCAACTTGATGACCATACACCTGATAGGATCTTAAGCGATATGAGACTAAACCATTGGCACAACTTTCACACACACTGTTGGAGCGAGCGAAATACCTGGTTTTGCTTGGACGAAAAGAAAAATAGTAATTTCCACCAAAACTCTCTCTTTTTCTCTGGTTTTTGTTATCATAATTTCTCTTCTGTTGGATTAATGGAACCCTAAAAAACTAAGGTAATAATTTCTGTTTTGTTATGATTTTCATATTGAATCAATTGTATTGTTTGATTGCTTTTCTTGATAAAATTATGTATTTTGATTTGATTTTCTCTCAAACTTTGATTGTAATTACTAATTAGGGAACTATGATTGCTACCAAATGAGATGAGATGTTAGCTACTATTAGTTGCATAATCAACTGTTATTATTACCACTTTCTTGCATTGTGCCAACTTTGGTTATAATCAACACCCCAACTTGTGCACTCTTTGCTAATGTAATAATGTCTCCCAGTTTTCCCACTAGTATTAGTATACCGCGCTTAATGACCGACGCCGTTTCCGTAAAACCCAAATGGAGGCACTACATCTCTTTAAATGTGTACTACCCAAAAAGATTTGTATAAAATTGCATGCTTTTAACTCAACCATCTCGAAACTCATTCAATTTCTCATGGCAGCTATAAGCCACCTATCTGCAAATCGTTTATAAACCTGTATACCAATCAAAGAAAATTGGGCAGTGCTTACCTAGTTTTATAGACGATAAATCACATGCAAATCACATACTGAGATTGATTGAGTTTGTAGAGAGAGAAGAGAGGTTCATTGTGTTTGTGGAGAGAGAAGAGGACCTTAGATCTACAGAGAGAAGAGGAGAGACTGAGAGATCGAGAGAGTGAAAGGAAATGAGAGGGAATTATAATTCTAACATTTGCAAGTTGTTTGATGTTGAGGGGCATTTATGCCACATAATGCCTAATTTTGGCGGATACAGCAGATGTCAGGAAAGCCCAATCTCTAGCGCAAAGAAGACCTCCTGATGTCGGTCTTGATGATGCCATGAATATATGATTCATCGGTCAATACTATTATTAGCAAAGGGGTAGCTAGCTCTTTTAGTATTGTTATTTTGCTACTTAACTCTTAGTTGCTCACATTTGATCAATGTTCCTTAGATCCACTTTCAGGAACTTCCATCTTTTCATTGTCCATTGCTTCTACCATTGAAACATGAGTTCTACCGTTTCGACATCACGGGGAGTATATCCCCTACCTGGAAGACTTGGCACCTGTGAATCACCACAGGAAAGATCATCAATTCCTTTTGGACAATCTGAACCAGAGTTGAATGGTAGCGACATTGCAGAATTATTATCAGTGTCGTGGAATCAGGATTACGGGTGCTTCGCTGTTGGTACAACCCGTGGCTTCCGGATTTATAATTGTGATCCTTTCAAGGAAACTTTTAGGAGGGACTTGAAACGTGGGGGATTTGGAATTGTTGAGATGCTGTTCCGTTGCAATATTTTAGCACTTGTTGGGGGTGCAGCTAATCCACAGTACCCTTCAAACAAAGTTATGATATGGGATGATCATCAAAGTCGCTGCATTGGTGAGTTTTCATTTAGATCCGAGGTCCGTGCAGTCAAATTAAGACGAGACTGCATTGTTGTAGTGCTTGAGCATAAGATATATGTGTACAACTTCATGGATCTTAAGCTTCTTCATCAAATAGAGACTTTGGCTAATCCAAGGGGACTTTGTTGCCTTTCGCACCAATCAAATACCTCTGTCTTGGTCTGTCCGGGTCTTCAACGGGGACAGGTTCGCATTGAACATTTTGGTTTGAAGATGACAAAGTTCATTAACGCTCACGATTCTCACATTGCATGTTTCACCTTGACCATGGATGGGCTTCTTCTTGCTACTTCTAGTACAAAGGGCACATTGATTAGGATTTTTAATACAATGGATGGATCCCGCTTGCAGGAGGTATCGTTACTCCACATAATCTATTTTCATATGATCTAATTATTACTTATCACAACCTTTTATGTAGCTTTTGCTATCTATATTATAAATCTCAACGATTGTCCAACGTGGCATGTCAAAGGACAAGATGACGAGGCATATAGCATTAGCATTTGTTTTTGCATTAGTAAATAGTACGTAGCCATTTAATTAGTTTTAAAATGCTATTAAACACCTTTAATTACTAATTTTTGTAACTTCCATATTTCAGTTTGTAATAGAACATTCTGTTATACGTAAGTTTCTTAGAAATTTATATTCTTGCTGCCAATTTATGTTTCATAAATATATCAGTAGATCTATTCATTCTTAGGAATTTACACTTTTACAAGGCAATTATGAACCCTTCAAGCTCTATTTGTAATCCATAATCGAATCGAGAGTAACCTAATTTGAAGAATATTATGAAGAATACACAAATTGATGGGAGAATTTCCCTTTTAGAGCTTCAATTGCTCAATTGATTTGATTACAATCGAATTACTCTCAAACCCTAAGTCTCTCTTCCAAAACTTGGATTGATCTAACATCATCTTCTCTTGCCTAGCTTTGCCTCTTTATAAGGGTTACAAGTTCCTAGTTACAAAATAAGACAATTATGCCCTTAAACGCCTAAAATAATAAGCTGAATCGTACCTATGCTCGAACAGCAGAAAAAAGTGTATTCGAACAGACTAAAAGTTTATTCGAACAAAACATTCAGACAGGTGTTTCTTCGAATAGACATAAAAGTTTATTCGAACAAAAATGTGTGTATTCGAACTAACTTTAAAAAAAGTCTAAAAATGACCCAGAATCTCCTGGATCAATTTGCTTAACGCTTCTGAGCTATGAGATTTATCGGTCCCGTTATAGCAACATTTGTTATAAATTCATTTTATGTTGAATGTGTCATATATGTCTGTGTAACGAAATGATAACGTATCTATTCTTTACTATATGGACATTGTAGAGTTGAAAGCAACATTGGATTATATAGATGCAATAACTCTTAGAAAAGAGAACCAAGAAGAGGAGATTTAGAGTCTAGAGGCTTTATAAACGTGTAGAGTTTTTCTGTTCTTCGTGTAAAAAACTTAGGAACACATATAGGGACCAAAAAAGATAAATGGGAACCGGACAATGAACTTGTATCACTATGAAGCTGTGTATTTTGGTGAAGCCTGACTTTGTGTACCAAATTAAAGTCATACGAGTAAAGATTGTGTTTTGACCAAAATATTGAGATTTGGCTATATCATTAACTTAACAAGTAATTCCTAGCCTAAGTTTAGCTACTCTTATGAACTGAAACATCCGTGCGTAGCACGGGCTCATAAGCTAGTAATTTATAAAAGAAAAAACAACACCTCCTATTGTTACCTTGAAATTTCTTACATTTTGGTAAGTTCTAACTTGGCTAACTAAAAATGCAATATATCTCTATGAAAAAGCTATACATAAATTCATCATCAGTTGCTTATTCATGTCTGATTGATTTACTATTTGGGGCCTTTAACTGCTAGAAATATGGATATGCTGTACAGTGAATAATTCTTGTTACACGTTCTGTATATAGGTTCGTAGGGGAGTGGACAAAGCCGAAATTTATAGCCTCGCCCTCTCGCCAAATGTGCAATGGCTGGCTGTCTCTAGCGACAAAGGTACTGTCCACATATTTGGTCTCAGAGTTCGAGTGGTGGGGGAGGACGCATCAAACCAGTTGAGTACTGCTGCTCAAGACTCTTCATTGGTTCACCAGATCTCTTCTACATCTCTCGATTCTCTGATATCCCCAGCCACGGCCGCCAACCCAGGCTCGTCCTTGTCTTTCATGAAAGGTAGGATTATTTTTTAAGAACTTTTTATAAAACTGAGGACCCGTTTCCTTGTTTGTATCGAAGGGTTGAGCAAGTATGTGCCGAGTCCAGGAAGATTCAACTGTACTCTGCTTATGGAGCTAACTCATTTTTGTATTATCAATGGTACTTGCATTGATGTTTAAGTTCTTAGAAATTTCAAACTGAAACCAAGGCTGCATAATTTGTTTCTTTATTTTGATCAGCAAGAATGCTTAATGTTTACTGTACTTTTCCAGTGGTTTTACCCAAGTACTTTAGCTCGGAATGGTCGTTTGCTCAGATACACTTGCCAGAAATAACCCGGTTTGTTGCAGCATTTGGATCCCAAAACACCGTTGTCATGGTTGGCATGGATGGGAGGTACAGAAAACCTTGTAGTTCAAATAGTAAAGCTATATATATGTATGAATGAAACCTGTCTTAATATTAGAGTTCAATTTTTGCAGCTTTTACAGGTGTAGCTTTGATCCTCTGAACGGCGGGGAAATGGCACAACAGGAGTATGTTCGATTTCTGAATACCGACCATCGTCCCTAAAATGAATTATCATCTTCTATGTAAATATGGGGACCATGCAAATTTTTGTACAGATATATGATTTATAAAGAAGATACTTCTTTGTAAGCTGTAATTATGGTGTTCTTTCTTTACAAGCTCAATAACAATTCTTGTTTCAAATTGCCCATTATGCAAATCTCTGGATTCCTCACATTCAAGTTTGAAGGATGAATGATGGTTCAAGAAAGTACAGAATTGGAGATTAGGAATAAAAGTAGATGAGAACCATATTCCTTAGATTAAATTGGCTTACTTTAAAAGGGATGAACATCAAGAAGGGCGTTTGGTCTAGTGGTATGATTCTTGCTTTGGGTGCAAGAGGTCGCGAGTTCGATTCTCGCAACGCCCCCTTTATCTTCTGTTTTTTTTGAGGAGATTGGAAGAATGTCTGGTTGTTGGTTAATCTAACCATTTTGTTCTTCTTTCCTTACATTGAAGTAGCTAAAAATGAGATTAGGGTTTCTTTGTTGCTCTACAGCTCCTCTATTTTCCAGAAAACTCCCCTCTAGACCTGTTTTGCAACCGCAATTCCGCTGCGGTGCTTCTTCTTCATTTCCTGATTATATCATTGGTGAGCTTGCTGCATTGCCATTTTTCTTAAATATTTATATGATCATCAGTTTTGTCTAATATTATTTATATGATATGATTAATAAAGCCGCGGCTTGTTATACTTGTATCTAATAAAGATATGCCTTATTTTTCATATGCCTGCATTCCAAGCATATCCTGGATAATTCACTCATACTACACACAATGATAAACTCACTCATCCGTTATCCAACACGGTATCATTGTGTATGTATGTGCACTGATTGAACAACTAACAATTTGCAACTTCTCAGAACCATTGTTGGGTGAAACAAAGAAGAAGAGGAGCATAGCTGGGATAGACCAGGATGAACTTTTGGATCCTATCATGTTAGCGGATCCAGACAGCTGTTTTTGTGACTTCAACGGGGTTCACATACACCACAAGATTTTCCATGAACAAGAACAAGAGCAACAAGTAGGAGAAGGTGAACGCTCTCAAACTACAAAACTTGGCCTACCCATGATTTTGCTCCATGGTTTTGGAGCTTCTTTGTTCTCATGGGATCGAGTTACCAAGCCTTTAGCACGCCTTACTGGTTCAAAAGTTCTTGCCTTTGACAGACCTGCCTTTGGATTGACCTCAAGGGTCACTACGTTTGATGATCACTCAACTGCTAGTAAAGAAGATAAACAAACTTTGAATCCTTACTCAATGGCATTTTCCGTACTTGCAACACTCCATTTCATCAACTTTCTATCAGCGGACATGGCAATCCTAACAGGGTATGTAAAGTTTTTGCATCTTAAATATTTGTTCATTCAGTATAATCTGATGATAAGAGTGATCTAGGCACCTATTTATGTGTGATGCACGTCAGGCATGCAAGTATGTAATTGAGATAATATGTTTCAGCAACTTCTTTTTTCTGACTGCTGAAATCTGTCCAATATCCCAGGCATTCAGCCGGTTGTCTTGTAGCCGTCGATGCATACTTTAAAGCTCCTGACCGTGTTGCTGCAATGATCCTCGTGGCTCCAGCAATTCTGACCCCACGTACTTTATTTGAAGCTGTAAAAGAAAATCAAGCGGGTGCAGAGAGGCAAACTAAAGATGGGAGTAATAGCTCAAATATTAAAGAAAACCAACTTATGAGAATTGGGATCATTCTGTCAAAGTTTTCAATGTATATCTTACAGTCCATAATGAGGTTTCTCAAAGGGATGGTGAACATTTTCAACGTTTATTTCAAAAAAGCCTTGACAACAATTTTGCGGTCATCGTTGGCTGTAATGCTGGTAAATGAAGTGTATTTCAGGATGTCTCAATAGTGTATACCCAAAATAAATTCTTCATGTGACCAAGCTGAGCAATATTTCAATGTTTAAGCTGATATAATTAAATTTGTTTTGCAGTTAAGAGTGGTGATTGATAAATTTGGTATAGCTGGCGTTCGTAATGCATGGTATGATGGAAGTCAGCTTACGGATCACACAATAAATGGTTATATTAAGGTGTGTTGTTTTATGACTAGTAATGACAGGTACATATATGAAACTGGGTTCAGTTGATTGAAAAACATTATTGGCTTCTATTGTACTTATTCCGGCCATTTATACCAATACAGCCGTTAAGAGCAAAGGGTTGGGACAGGGCTCTAATAGAAGTCATAGTTGCTATGGTTATGGATTCTGGATCTGAATCAAAGCCACCACTGACAAAAAGGCTAAATGAGATATCCTGTCCAGGTATAGTTTTTGTACTTCTTCGTTCTCTTAGCCCTTACATACTTATGGATAGTAAATGATCAGAAATGCAGAGTTGATTTTAATTTTACTTGGATCTTTATCTTGATTTTCTCCAGTACTAATCATCACTGGGGATAACGATCGAATTGTTCCCTCTTGGAATGCTAAGAGACTTTCACAAGCTATACCTGGCTCTTCTCTTGAAATAATAAAGAATTGTGGACATTTACCGCATGAAGAAAGAGTGGAAGAGTTTGTTTCAGTTGTCCAGCAGTTTCTGCAAAGAATTTCTGGAGCTGCCGAGGAACAACTTTTGCAAGCCCCCACTTGAGGCTTCGATTTTGTGATGTGTGCAATACTTTAAAGGAGATAAGTGTATAACATGTATGTGTACATTTCATTTGATACTATTAATAACATGAATTTTTTTAGAACGATGAGAATGAAATGGGATTACTAACTTTAGTTTGAATAAAGGAAATTACATGAAGATGTGGGGTGTCAGAAAGGAGGATCAGTTGATATAGTTAGATTAGACGGAAGCTCAAACCCTGACATAAAATCATCACCAAATATCATGGCACCTGCTGCGAGGGCGCCTGCACCAACTCCCATTCCAAAACCAGGCCCAGTATTGTGGCCTGCCGCTGTTCCAGTTGTGGGTATGTTCATATTAGTCCCGGATGATTGATTTGTTCTAGGGAGAAAAGTGGGCAGGTAGCCGGTATAAGAAGGTGGTGGAGGCGGTGGAGGAGGTGGGCGATAGCTTGGTCCACCTAATGATGGATTTCCTGGGATTGGCATAGGATAGGCGTTTGAGGAACTCATCTGCGGGTAAGTTTCTGATGGACGTTGTGGACAAGGTTGAGCTTGCATTGGCCCATTTTCTTCAGTCAAGGATATCTCACGGCCTTGATAGGAGAGCTTAGTTCCTTCCTCCTTACCTGCAAAGAAGAAATACACAACATAGTAAATTTTCTTAAAGTGAACTCTGGGCGATCTCTGCATAAAACATTACCTATATAAGAACTCTCGCCACCTCTTTCTCCAAAAATTCTGATGGAAACGTCAATGAATCCTTGGGGCTTTCCAGACCCTTTCTTCCTCAATTGAAAGCTTCCCACTTCTTCAAGCTCTGGCTTTGAAGTCTCCGAGTTATTCATATACTTGGTAAAGAACTCCTTGAGGAGAACAGTTGCTGTCCCATGAAGCTTCTCCCTAAGGAAAATAGGATCTCTACTATAAACTTCAACATGTAGCGCTTTAGCTTGCAAGTTTGGTTCTAAATCATCAATAAGGACTGAGAATTTGGTTTTCCAGGTTGGGTTTGCGCTTCCTGAAGCATCAATCTTGGTACAATATTTATTGTTTTGGTTGATCCACCCAACAGAGAACCACTGGCGCTTCCATAGAGATGAACGACGCCTGAGACCACGAGCAGAGATTAAGCAGACTTCAACCCAAATTTTGGCCATAATAGTTAGTTGCTCTGAGAGGGTAAACAATCTTTTCTTTGCGCAAATTCTGCTTTTGGTAAAGTTGATATAGAGAAGAGAGAAAAGTAAAGATACTTTGTGTGATTAAGAAGACTACTTTACTTTATAGTAAGGTAATTCTAAACCCAATAAGGACTTCCTAGGCAAAACTTCTTGATGATGTTGAGGAATCCATCATAGACAAAGATGCCACTCTTACTGAGAACAACTGCTTTCACATGGACAAAGGTATCCATAGACCAAAACTTACAACTGCTTAGTGTTTGAATACACGAAAGATTGCCAAGATCTGTTATGCTAGTGTGTTTCTGTTCTTCCATCAAAATCTCTTTAGAGTAGCGTAGATAATCCTGAATTTATATTTGAAATGCCCCACTCCATATCATATATTGTATAGATTTTTCCCATGACTATAAATTTGATATGACAAGAATTTGTGGAAAAACAAAATGCAACAATTTAATGGAAAAAGACTAACAACATCAGACAGAATTGCCATAACAACATCCCCTTACAGAAACTTTAATCAACAAATCAAAGAATAATGTTACAAACATGGACCAGAATGGCATATCGACGTGTCTGGAGAGGAAAATGACGCCGCCTGTGTGAGAAAATCAATAATGTTGATAAGCCCTCAATCAGAATAGTATCCGGAGATAGAGAACAATCCATCCGGCCATGGAGAAGATTGCAAATATATGAACCCAAAATAATACGGCAGCTGATTCCCTTCCACAGCCTCTTAAATTTGCTAGAGCACCTATATGACCACATCAAAGTAAAAATTATATTAGATACTGCTCCTTTTACCAATCGAGTTGTGAAAGATAGTTACTTTAATTGAAGCTACTTTTACCAGAAAGTACAGATGTGGGCATGGAGTGCTGGAGAAGAAGGACGAATCGGAACATCTTATCTCCAGGAGGGAGAAGGCCAAGCTTATCAGCTAATGTCACAATCCCAAGCCCAGCTGGAGGAACCAAACCAACCTCGCAAAAATGATGGCAGCAGTGTTTTGAATCCGAGCTTTGAATTTCCTGGTCCTGCAACAAGGATTTTTGGTCCATGAGTACAGTGCAAGTGTGTAGGTATTAGCGGTATAATTACATGTTACAAATTGCACGATTTGATATCTTAGTACTATATGAAAACCGAGATAGAAATGAACTTACCGTCCACAAGATTTCCACCCAGTGCCAGTAAAATGCAAGGAATCATAGCTTCCCTGAAAATAAAATACAAGATTTATTAGATGGATGTTGTTCCCGTGTTGGACAAGAAACATCCCACACTAACCATACCACTTATGGAAAATAAGCAAACGAGAAGAATATCAAGAGAACTCGGGCCAACAACATACCCAAGTATTAGACAACTGTCAGTGATGAAAAAAGTGGGGCATCATCGGTGAGGACCAATCGTTTCAGAAGTGGTACAGCCCCGATTACCATTGCCAGGATCTGCAGAGCCAGATAAAAATGAGCTTACGAACATGCACAAGACACAAATAACTAAACGGACTAAGTCAGAAGTGTTTAAACTTACAGAAGCTATGATTGGGGGCTGAAGAATTTGCTTGAGCTTCAACCTCTCGTATAAATAACCTAAGAATCCTCTAATCTGCAAAAATTAAATAAAGAGCACACATGCAAATATTTTAAGTAAAATTATAAATATGTCTCCAAATCAAATGATTCAGTAAGGTAGATAACCAAAAGACTGCTAATTTTCTCACTTTTCCTTCCTTGGAAGTAATTAATTCTGCTGGTTGTGGCTCTGGCGGAGGGAGCAAAGGAACTTTCTCTGCCACGTTATTTGTTGGAGGGCTCTTGATTGGAAGATCTCTGTCTTCAACGTAAAAAGTACCTTCTGGAGGAGGTGCAAGCATCTGATACACATACGTGTATAAAACGATAGCACCAACCTGAAGTTTATAAACAAGTACATTTTATAGGAAATTTGAGAAAATCTCAGATGAAACAAATACAAAGCACATGTATATAGGGCTAGAGCACTACATAAAAGCACTCTTAACTAATTTGCACCAGAATGAAAATGTGCAAACTAATGCTGCAGGATAACATTTTGGTGAAGATGATATCCTTGCCATGGAGATCATCCTCGCAAAAGATGAGCTCTAAGAGGCCTGTTTTCTGGTGAGGCTGATCTTTATGTTGATGAACTTATACTCAAAAGATTTTTTTTTAAATAATTCACTAAAGTTATTTAGCAACATTGTTATAGGAAATTTTTTCATTTTTTGTATCCCTGACCCAGACCATAGACTTACCCATTGGCCAAATGATATGTAGGCATTGCCATCTTCACTACATTTAAGTGAATCACCGAAAGGGTTGGATTCGTCTCGACATAATGCTGCAATTAGGACGAGTGGCACATTTCCAATGTTACCTGCATGAAAATGCAAAACAGTCATGTATCCGTTAAAGATTTACTATAACAAACAAAAGCTAGGCACCAGTAAAGATGTCATTGCGAAATGCTTACCTATTCCAATATGTACAATAGTAAACTTGAAGAAGGGATATGGTGGCCGAATGATGGATGCAACAAGGAAACCTATAAGAGAGCCTGATATGGTAGCTAGAATAACGTTGAAAGGAATAAACCACCTGCACATAGATTGCATCAATTGCATTTGCGTTATAGAAGCAATAACAAGAGAAACAGTAGGAACTTATTGAAGCTGAAACCAGTTGTATCACATAGATTGCTTCAATATGCATACCCAAAGTTATTCTTTGTAACAGCTTTAAAAGACAATGTTTGAAAAAGAAAAAAAAGATGGAGATTTACTGATCCTTACTTCAAGCATTTTCTGTAAGGTGACCCGCTCGCTCCCCAAGTTGAGAGAATATCAAGCAAGGAAGCAAAAGTGTAAAAACCAACTGCATTGACAAAAAGCAAAAATACTTAGATCATATAAAACATTAACATAGAATCTAACAAGTATACTATACGATAAGATTATAATTGTTACCCCATTAAGATGCTTACGCCCGTTGCAGGCAGAATATTAACTTTATTGGATGCCATTAGGAAGCCCATAAAGCACATAGTGAAAACCTTTGCTATAGGAAGAACTGCAAACTTCATGCTTGTTAACAAGGATTGACTTGATGATGATCCAAGAAACTCCATCAATAACCTTCCTCTTTCCATCTTGTTTCCATTAAATATCAACCAACAAATATTTCTTCTTGTTGTTTGAGCATCTTGAGAGAGAAGAGATCAAAAGAAGCAACCCCATCCATCCCAAGAGAATATATCTCTCCATTGTTTCCAACTTCAACTCTGACTCCAAGAGATAGAGATTCTTTAGCATTATAATCCGGAAAGAAAAAGTTTTTCTTTTCTCTCTCTATGTCTCTACATAGACTCCTATCTCATTTACAACACTTCAACTATTAAATCCAAAATCTATTAATATATTGTGTCTCGTAGTTCTTTACTTTCCCATAGTACCCCTTATACATGCAAAACACAATAAAAACATGATCATCTATTAGTCTCTTCTTCTTTCTATATTTCAAACAACAATGGCAACAGTAGCTGAATGTTTCCACGGAACGATTGGCCTGTTAAGTGTTCGGTCTCGAAATAAATACAACTACGACTACAATGGGTCTCACCATGTCAGTGTTAGTACAATAATAGCAATAGTAGCAAAGGAGGGAGAAGAGGGGGTGTAAGGTGTGGGATATAGAGGATTACATTGGAGGGGATCTTCTCAAATTTGATTTGGAACGTTGAGCAACACAAGGCATTGACTATATACACGCACACCCCATGAGGGAGGTTACGAGGGAAGATATCTTACTAGACTCAGGTATCAAGGTTATAAATTCTTAGACCTCTCTGCTCGTGGTGATCCTGAAACTACACTGACTAAAATTCGTCATGTTTTCCCTGTAAGAGCTCCTTCTCCTCCCTTGTCTACTACATCTTCTTTTAATAACTAACTTCTCCCCATAACAACATATATGTAACACCCAAGCGCCTAACCCAATAACCGTGATGGCTTGCACCAATGGTTTAGTCTCACATCGTTTGGGATCCTACCAGGTGTATAGTCCTTAAGTTAAGATTTCACTCTACATGTCACCGATGTCTTTTCTTAAGAATAAAAATCCTACATTGTTGGAGATCTGCAGTGGTTAAGTGGGGACAATATCGGTTGTGACAATATATGGAGACTTAAGTGGTATGTGCGCGGAGAGAATCTACAGTGGTTCGGGGACAATAAGATAATTACTTCATTACTAAACATGTTTGAATCAAGGTGAATGACAATAAAAAAAACAAATAGATAGTCCCTCACAATATACAATTACTCCATCGCTATCTGATAAACCTTTTTCCAGTATTTTCTTTTGTAGCAACATAAACATTTCAAAGTTTCACACATCACCCATGAAACGGTAGCGTAATATCCGATTTGGCATTTTTCTCACACGTGATTTAGCAACCAAAAGTTGTGAAATCAGTGGCAGTTGCTACCGACTTGCCCATTTCTCACGTAAGGACAATATGAATATCTTGAATAAATATGAGGATAAAAGTAAAAAAAAAAACCGTAAAAGAGAAGATCAATCGAGGAAGAGATAATCGCTAGAGGTAGAGATGATCACTCAAGTAAGGAAAGAAAAAAAATATTACTTAAATAATAGACTATCACTCGAGGAAGAATGAATTACTTGAGGAATTGAGAAACACTTTTATGAAGAAATCACTCGAGGAAGAGATGACGTGGTAGAAGGAATTCAACATCTTCATCCCGTCCACAGAAGAAATCGCAGCTCACAACAGAATATGATAGAAAATATCACATCCATGATAGGAATATAGACCTCAAACCGTATTAACAATAAAAGAAGTATAAAAAAATCATAGTGATTCAAAAGAAATTACTAGAGAAAGCGATAAAAAATACCAAGGCTTGTCAATATCTCTTAAAAAAACCTCGATTTTTGAACTACAGCTATGAACTACCAGCTAGAGAAGAATCACAGCAGATGCCAAGACGTCCCTTTTATTTCGACGTAGCGATTCTCTGTACAGTAGGAACTCCATCCACAAATGCCAAGAATCCTCTTATGGGTTACACTGAGTTGCTGAAAGACGTCGCATGCATGCTTGATGGAACTTGTCCTCTGGTTGGCACCAACAGTAAGATACACTCAACATATTCAACATGGTTAATTATTATATCCCTGAGATAACCAAAATGGGTCAGTTATGCGAAGATAAATGGATAGAACGTAAATGTATACATATTGGAAATAAATATCCATTTAATACCAAGTTAGACAATACTTCGCTAAGTAAAGAAACTAATTAGGATCAACTTATAGAAACAAACAGTCTTGTATTCAAGTAATTTTAAATGGACGAAAACATAACAATATCAGGCAGATCCAAGCAAGGATGAGTTATCAAAAACTGTCCCCACATATGAATGACAAATCCATATATTTTCGTTTAGTCTTTCGATTTTCTCTGAAATCATCTCCTCTCCTTTCCGCCAACGCCATCCAACAGTGGTTGATTCGCTTTAACTGCGATAGAACTGCTGCCATTGGGCTATTCTCCTGATTGGTCATTCCTAAACTTCCATGTGAATTTTCCGCAAAGAGCTTAAACCTGGCAACTAAGGACTCTTCAACAAACTGCAAAAACCAAATCTGTGACTCGTGCTGCATATTCTTAGCCAACTCCAATGTCTCTTTGACTCCAGAGCCTCTGACCAAGTACCGGCAACATGATGGGGCACTGGTAAACTAACAATAGGGTGATTATTGGCAGGTGTAATCAGTGACTTTCGGTTAGAAAAACTTTCCTTGGAGATGATGAAGGTTTATCATCCGTGTAACAAGTGGGATCTTCAATGTACTGTATTTTTCCATTTTGCCAATTTAGATTTAGTAGTGAGACAACTCCAAGATCAGTAGATAAAGCCGCTTCAACCCATAGAGAAATGGATCTGGACCTCTCAGATAAGGTGCCATTGTCAGCTCTATCAGCAGGCGGTTAGCAACAAGAGATCAACAACTGCCAATGATTCAGTGATGAGTTCATAAAGCGTTAAGAATCGGTCTATAGTGACTAGGGGATGTTCGGCCTTGGATGAAGAGCAGAGATCAGAAAACATGCTGGAAAAAAAAATTAATAACAAAAGAAAAGTTAAGAATAGGGTGAATATGATTGTGTACGTGTTAAAACGACTATTAACTCAGATCCTTACCTTAAATTCCTGATAACGGATTCAGTAACAGAAGCCTCTTCAATGCCTCAGCCCAGCTGTAGAGGCAACAACTCTCCTTTTCAGAGCTTCCTGAATTAGCTCAGAAGATGAAAAAGAAATATTTCAGACAATACGTAAATTTATTGGACAAAAACAAACTTGCTTCACGTTGACTACAACTCATACCTTTCCAAGCCTTGCAGATCAACAGAAACTCCATCGAGGGGGAGTGCTGCCATCTGTCCATTTTCTGTCATGAACAGTGATTTTTGGAGCTGTAAAGTTAGGTTTTTCAGGCAACAAAGAGCCTTCATTCTTACAACGAGGCTTTAGTATGATGTCGCCACCATTGGCATCACTCAGACGTCTTGTAATTGCAGCCTGGAAGGTTATAATAACCATTCAAGAAATATAACTGAGTAGAAAGAACAAAATACTCGTGAATCTTCAGATCAATGTAGACAAGGGGAATTGGTTGCTAAAATTAATATGTTGTGAATCCCAGTGGAAAGCTTAGTTCCTACTAAGTAGTGAGTAATATATGCCAGTCCAGCAGAAGTAACAGCATAGAGTTTATTCCTATCTGGGGATTTGCCTATCTTCGTCACCCTACCCACCAGACTTTTTACAGTTACAGGCGGATATTTGCCTATTCTAATACCCTCTAAGTTCCCCATGACGTATTCCTTTCTTTCTTTCTTATATGTGTTATACTTCTTATGTTGCTATCGGCCCCAGATTTACTCTTCTAAGTTATTACTAACTTTTGATTTGATAATCGCATTTCAGTGAAGTACTCAAAACCCCATTTGGTATAATTACCATCTGAAGCAGAAGCGCATTGCTACATTGATGGTTTGGACAATGGGTTTCAAATTTAACTATAATTCTATTTATAGAACGTCAATAAGATAAGAGTATAGTACAGGATGCAATACCTGAGTTTGCAAAATAGCTTGCAGATCCGGGTTATTTTTCACGACTCTCTCTTTGGTTTCTCGCATTCGCTAACAGCTGCAGCTGCAGCTGCAGCTGCTGGATCATCCCAACTCTTCCTAGAAAACCTTTGAGACAATGGTGGCCATTTTTTTCTTATTCGGCGGATCAGCAACAATGGGTGAAACCTTGAAAACCCAGAGAGCCTTCTCCCCGGTTGAAATAGAAGTTCTGGGTGAAGCTAGTTTTCGGCATTAGGTGACGGTTGCCGGTATTTGATGGCACAATGATAGAAGGCTCTTTTGATACCCTTCTATTCTCTTCCTTGGCTACTACCAAACTTGGTACCACACACTTCGACGGGACAGGAGACGCTGATCTTGAAACTGTTTTAGTAGTAGTAGTAGTAACAGGCGACGCTTCACTCTTCTTCCCAACTGATAAAAGATCTCTTGTGTTGCTTTGTAGACGCGGGAGAAGTAAATCGCTTAGGCAACGGTTTCAACAATTCCTCCTGGAGAATGTTATCTTTAGCGGCGAGAACCGTCCGTTGTTGAGGTTTGTTGTAGGCCGATATAGGATCTGGGTCTGAATCGGAGACAGGTTGGATAAGAAACCCAGCTTCCAGATTGGAAGGGAAATGCGAGCGATGAGCAGTTGAGGAGTTCCAAGAAAAGGGTGGCGTCCAACAACGGGACGTATAGTAGAGACACGAGGGACAGGAGAGTCGAATCAAGACGGTCTATATAAGCGAATTGACCGAGTTGTATCTATTAGATAGGATAGGAGAGTGGTTGTCGCGTTCAGAAACGAGACGTAAGTAGAGTTTATGGAATCAGATAGTTGGAAAAAGAAGCCGTGGTTTGGAGAAAATAGATCGAGACCCGCGGAACAATGCCGATTACTTGAACTAGGACAGATCTATGAGTTCCAGCGACTT
>JACGCM010000613.1:0-22030 GCA_014058105.1 Kingdonia uniflora
AGTTAACTTGAATGTAACCGTTAATAAGTTCTAAGTTTGTAGGCCGAATCGTTCAATTTCCTTTAGCGAAACATATTAGAAGAAGCTGGCTCAAGTTTGCATAGCAACACAAAATATTAAGCAAAATCAAAAGACGGGTACAAGATACACTTTATTTTTCTTCCTAATCTTTATCTCATGATATTTACCCACCACTCTCGAGATTGTGGTGTGATGGAAGTTGAATTTTTTTTTTGTTGATATTCCTTAACCCCTATTCTTTTTTTTAAACGTAGATGTAAGTTTGAAAACAATGCAACTCCAAACAAAGTGCAAGAAAAAAGAAAAAGAGACGCTCTCCAAAGAGGTCAAAAAGAATGAAAAAGGGACGATAAAACTCCCCAAGATACCACCTTTGCCACCAAGATCCATCGAGTGGATCCCGTGATTGTATCTTTCCACTTAACCATAAAAAATTCAATGGACCTGTCATATAATCCTTTCTGTCATATCTTTTCTGGTACCCCACGAGAAAATGAAAGCTTTTAAAAACCAAGACCAAGCTCGGAAGTTCTCTTTCCCTTAAAACCTCCTCGCATCCCGCTCGAGCCATATAGCTCACATCACCACGGAAGTTAAAAAATACCATAATGGATTACCCTGTCCAACGAGGTTTCTCATTTTTTAATTTATTAAGAGTTTAGTAAACAATTTTATCCAAATACTCTCAACGAAGGGGAAAAGAAGAAAAATATGATCAACACACTCCCCATAAAACAAAAGTTAACCACTAAAGCAATGCTTACGAAAATTGTCAATTGTAAGAGCTTGATTCAAGATCAATGTCCAAGCGAAAAATGCCAGCTTAGAAGGTAACTCAGAAACCCAATTTTTCTTTTAGCTAAGGCTAAAGGAATTATTACGAGTTGGGCTATTAAATGCCTTATAGCATGTCTTTAGAGAAAGCACACCTTTGGCACAATCAATCCCTGTCATTCTATTCTCTTCCCCAGAATGACGGCGGAAACTGGTAAGCTTCTTCGAAAGAGAAATAAAAATATTTGTAGCGCCCCGCATTTCTGCCCATTATATAGATCGTTATATGTATGTGTTTGTAATTGTTGTAGTTTATTATGTTGCTTCATATAGTATATTATCTTAATCTCTTTGTTTTAAAAATCAAGTTAGATTACAGCCCAAACAACCCACATCACCAGTCCTCCATTTCCTATTTCTTCTCCATCTCCTTAATCTCCTTCAATTTCTGAAAACTAACAGTTACTTCGTATTCCCTGACATCAGAAAGTCTTGTGAGAGAGAACAAAACAAACTATTCAAACCTCTTTCCATATTTCAAATACACTTACTTCCCCATCTTAATAATGTGGAGAAAATTTTCATCATCAATAGGAGTTGTATTAATCCTAGGGAGAGAGAGAGTGTGTGACCAACAAACAACATAGTACTCACCTATTTATTGGAGCAGTGATTGGGCGAGGATTATTCGTTGAAAACCTTATGGATTGATTCTTCTAAAGCTTCATGAGTATTCCCCTTTCTTCTAATCGATGTTCGGATTAAACCTCGAGGCAAGTACACTTATATGTGTATTTGCATTGATATGACCTCAATAAATCATAGCTTTTAAGCATGTTCTAATCTTGACTATTTAAAGCATGGCCTTGATCTAACCTGTTACTATTTGTTCCCAACATCGCATCAACAATAGTGTAGTTAGCATTGTTGTATTTCTACTGTCATGAGAATACATGTGCATAAGGTTTCGTTAGGTATACAACTGTGTTGATCTCATTTGGTTTAGCTTAAGTTCTTAAGGGGTATATATATAACCTTTAGTCAGATTTTCATGTGGAGTAGGGGCATCATTGTGCTATTCAAATTATAAAGAAACTATACAGGTTGTATTCTAGGTATACAAACTAGGTATGATGTGAAGTTGGTATTTGTGATAATCTTGATTAGTTTCTGTTTTAGCTGCTTCATTGGACATCGCGTATTCTGGACTCATTTGTATTTTACCATAGGTGTGTCCATAGGCTAACTCATGAAGGCGTAAATGCTTAGAAAGATGTATGTATATGGTGTTCTTGTCAGGTGTTTATATCGAGGGTTATCTTATAGAAATTCATAAAGTGATCTACTCTTAGAGTGATATGGACTCATTGTGGTATGGCTGATATCATTCTTAATTTATATGGGACATAGTGGTTGGACAAATTGTAACTTAAGATTGTATAGTATAATAGTATCTTCTGGACTTGTTGGTTATGAGGCGATTTCGATAGATATATTTGATATAAGAGTCCCGGGTAAGGTAGTATCTTATGGCAAACAACATGTGTTGAGATGGATACAGGTAGCTTAAATTAAGGTCCATTGGAGTTGGGATTTTCTAAATGTTTTCGTCAAAGGGTTTATGCTATTGGAAATGGCCGTACGGCCTGTTTAATAATCCCCACTAGATGTTATATTAATAATAGGAGCTTTAGGAGTTGTTAAGCCAGGAGGATCTAAACATTAAATCTCTCAAAAGATGCCAAGCCATTCGAACAAGCCTTGGAGCCGTTCGAACGAGTAGAAGAAAAGTCAAGCTAGAAGTTTTGTTCCATATTTTAGGCAAAATTGCCAAGGTCGTTCGAACGAACCTTTGAGCAGTTTTAACGAGTTGAAAACAATGGTTCTGCCTCGTTTTCTAGGCTTATTTTGGGAAGTCGTTCGAACGACTTATGGGTCCGTTCGAACGACTATCGCGACTACTTCTAATTTAGGTTGTTTTAGCAATTTAGTCTTATATTGTAACTAGGAAACTTGTAATCTATTAAAAGGGCAAGGCTAGACAATGTAAAAGGGAGAGAGATCCAAGATAACCTAGAATTGGGTTTTAGGAGTAATTCATTATAATCAATCAAATTGAGCAATAGAAGTTCCTATTGGGAAATTATCCCATCATATTTGTTTTTTCTTTGTTAATTCTTCTTCAAAGGAGTCTCTAGTTCGATTGTGGATTAACTGTGAGATTGGTTGTTTACGGTCGAAATGGCTAGGAAAGACCTTTGTCTCAAATGAATATTAGGGTGATGCGTCTTCTATTCTATATCAACTTAGATGGTTTTTCTTAGTATGTCTTCCGTGAAAGTTAACCTAACTATTAGGGCTGTCAATGGATCGGATTCGGACCGTATCTGCTACAATCCGAATCCGATCCAAAACTTTGTAAGTAACATCCATATCCGATCCGATCCGAAATTTTTGTGGTTAAATTCGAATCCGATCCAGTCCGAAACTATTTTCGGAGGTCTGAATCTGAAATCCGATCTGACCATAATTATATTTGATGAATAAAAATGTGGATGCAAAGGCTTGAACCCATGACCTTTCATAGGTTTTAAGAACTATGTACCACTTAGCCACAAAACTAGATGTGTTATAATTTGTTTTCTTATTGTATATAATATATTTCTAATTGTTGTAGAACATTAACATTGATAAAATCTAAACATATCGGTATATAACTTTGGATCGGATATTTATCGGATTGGACTAAGCACTATCCGAATCCAATCCGAAATTATTTTGGATGTTCCTTATTCGGATCGGATTCGGATTGGAAAAAATGACATCCATATCCTAAAACGGAATCGGATTTTGGATCGGATTTCGGATTATATCCAATCCATTGGCAGCCCTACTAACTATGGATTTCCATAATTCATTAGTACACGACTTAGATTCACTTTTATGTTTAAGACTTCCTTTCGATATAGACTTTCTAGGCACGTATTGATGGATTGATTATTTGGTTATAAGAGCGGTAGGTCATTTGATAGAGTCCCAGATGCTGATTAGGCAGGCAGACAAATCATTTGATTCTTCTTGGATTTAAACCTCTTTATTTCCATTTCGTTGGGCGACTTCGAGTTAATGTACACAGTAGGGCTATGCTGTTACCCCGTGGGCATAGATCCCTAAAAGTGAAAATAAATCAGGTTTTAGACCTGTAGGTTAAAATTCCTTGAACACCCTGATCAGGTGCATTACCCGCTAATTCCTGGCTCAATAAAAAGAAATCCGTCAATCCCTGGCTCGACAATAAGGGATACACTTCTAAAATTATAGAAGGGTGCGAGAGTGTGGTCCCACTAAATTAAAAGTGACTATGTGTACTTTACTTCCTAATTCTCTTATCACATCTACCGTACCTCTTGGATCATATTAACTAGATTTAAGTTTTAGGATAACGTGCATATCTTGCTCTAGCTTTACTTAGACCACATTCCTTAGAACTCGTAGCTTGGTTAATCTTCTCCTATGCTTCCCTTGAGTTTTTCATGTCTCTTTTCTGGTGATTATCTTGATCTGTCATGTCTTATGACCTTGGATATTTGTACTTGTTGGCTCCTTGTGCATATATATTTTTTAGGTAAATTGTTGCAGTAGTGATGGTACTGAGTTGGAGCAATCTAAACTTGCCAGTTATGGAGTTCTAGTTACCCGTATAGTAATATTTCATCTCTTTTAGATTTCCTTCCGCTTCGTAGTTTGTTATGTTGTAGATGTATTTATGATTTATATTTAAAATTGTAGTTGGTCTTTGGGGTTCATCTTCGTTATTCCCAACTGTTACACCTCAAAATTTGTGTTCTTAATATATTATTAAGAAGCGAATTTTGGGGTGTGACAATATCCAATTCTCAATCATTTAAATTTTAATGAAAACCAAGATTATAAGACAAACCAGTACGATCCAAGTTCATCATCTTTGAAGTGAACACTGAAAGTTGTTTGATAAGGTGAAAAAGCAACGACCATATTACAGACCATATTACCAACACCAACTATAATCCTTACTCTTATTCAAAAACTCTAACTAATCTACATCAGACCCCCTTCACACCTCTTACCCATAGGACTCAACAACTTCCTTACTACACCCAAATTCCACGTCACCAAATCTAAAAATAATAACTCTTTTCCACAACCCATCTTCCTTTTGCTCGAACCTCAATAGCCATTTACCTAATAACACCTCATTAATCGTTGACAACTTCTTAATCCCTAACTCTCCATCCTCTTTAGTCTTACACACTTGTTTCCTATCAGCGTAATAATCATTTCAAAGAAATTTTGTAAATAGATTCCCGAGTTTTTTTCCAACTCCCTTAGGAAGAGTAAACAAAGACATAATTAATTGGGAGGCTAGAAAAAGTACTTTTCAAAAGGGTTGTCCACCTACCTTTTGATAAATACTTAGCCTTCCACCCACCAAACCTTTTAAAAAATATCTGAATAACAAAATCCCATGAAGCCTTCGAATTATATTTCACTCTCGACGACAACCCCAAATAAGTAGAAGAGTGTCAACACCACAACCAAAGGTTTTCGTCAAGGAAATCATATTAGCAACCTAACCTACCCCATAATCTTACTCTTACTAAGATTAATTTAAAGACCAGACTCAACCTCAAAGCTGTTGGAGTGTATGTGTGTATTTACACATACTACTTTAATGAATAACCAATGTGGGACTAAAAGAACATAAAATAGCCTTATTAATACTCCCCTTCAAGCTGGATTATGAATATCGCACATGCCCAGCTTGGACAAAACATCTAATAATAATCTACTACTAACAACCTTCCTGAGAAAATCTGTAAGCTGTTGCGAAGTAGAAACATAGAGAGTCTGAATTTGTCCAGATTTAAGCTTCTCATGCAGGAAGTACCGATCAACCTCAATGTGCCTGGTACGATCATGATGCACCGGATTAGCCAAAATGTTAATAGCAGATTTGTTGTCACAATAGAGCGTCATAGGAAGAGAAACCGATATTCGAAGCTCTTATAGAAGATGCTTAAGCCATTTTAACTCACAAACACCTTGAGCCATGGCCCTGTACTCAGCTTCTGCACTGGACCTGCCATGTAACCAAATTGCCACCAATAATGGTACAATACCCAGAAGTGGAATGACGATCGGATAATGAACCTGCATAGTCAGCATCTGTCCAAGCCTCAACTTGAGAATGACCATGATCTCAAAATAAGACGCCATGACCAGGACACCCTTTGAGATACTGAAGAACACGAATAGCTACTTGGATATAGGGAAGACGTGGTGACACGGACCAACTTAAAATCAAGCTTGGCACGTGCGGCACTCGAGACACCTGTCCCAAGTAAGCCTAATTACTCTTTTCTATCAATTATTTAGCAACACATCACAAAGCATCACATAATCTCAACGCATCACTTAATCTCAACGCATCACAACACTGAACAAAGGGTCTTTGAAGGCATCATTTCATTCAACTATCAACAACTATTACAAAGCACTATTACAAGCTTAAATTCCTTCTTGGGTGTATCGGAGACTAGTCCTCTACATATATAGGAAATTGGAAAACAGCTAAGTTCTAAAAGGAAACATCAAAAGTGGAGACGAAGCGTACTCCCCCATTTTCCTAAGCTAACC
Source organism: Kingdonia uniflora (assembly GCA_014058105.1). Taxonomy (NCBI): domain Eukaryota; kingdom Viridiplantae; phylum Streptophyta; class Magnoliopsida; order Ranunculales; family Circaeasteraceae; genus Kingdonia; species Kingdonia uniflora. The sequence goes on from JACGCM010000613.1 coordinate 6,472, forward strand.
TTTACAAAAATAAATGAAAATTTGTACAATGCTCTTTTACAACCTAAGGAACCTATATACAAAGCCTGGGCGTCACACTCTCTCCCACTCAGCTTGGAGACGCCCTCGTTGACTTTTTCTTCTGCTTCCACATCTGTCTGTTCTCTTTCCTCTCTTGCTTGGACTCAGTCTTCCTTAGTCGGACCAGAAGGGGATGAGAATCTTGGTGCTCCCAGCTGGCTTCAGTATCTGGCAGATCCTTCCACTTCACAAGGTACTCATAAACTTCCTCTTTGGTGTCCGGATCAACGTGGGTGACTCTGTGATCAAGAACACTCTCTGGAACTTCCTTATCTTGGTGGTAAGGCTTTAGAGTACTGGCATGAAATACTGGATGGATGAAGCGAAGGTGGGAAGGTAATTGAAGCTTGTAGGAAACCTTCCCAACTTTACCAATGATTGACATCGGACCAATGTACTTAGATACTAGCCCTTGGTGTATTCTGCCACCTCACTGCTTGAGATGGGATCTCTTGATCAGAACAAGGTCCCCAACTTGAAAAGAATCTGGTCGTCTCTTCTGGTCGGCCCACTTCTTCATTCTGGCTGACTCTTTCTCTAGGGAGGCCCGAACAATATCTGTATTTCTCTGCCATTCTTTTGCAAACTGGTAGGCTCTCGGAACACTTCCTTTGTAATCGGCGGCCACTGTGTGCGGCGTGAGGGGCTGCTGTCCTAACAGTATCTCGGAAGGACTCTTGTTGGTGGAGGAACTCTTCTGCGGATTAAAGCAAAACTGTGCTACATCCAAAAGTTTGGCCCAGTCCTTCTTGTTCACCCTGACAAAGTGCCGGAGGTACTCTTCTAACATTGCATTGAAGCGTTCTGTCTGACCATCTGACTGTGGATGGTTACTGGTTGAGAAGTTGAGAGTGGATCCCAGTAATCTAAATACTTCCCTCCAAAACTTCCCAATAAATCTCGGATCTCTATCGCTGACAATGTCCTTTGGCACGCCCCAATACTTTACAACATGCTTCACAAAGAGACGTGCGGTTTTCTCTGCCGTACAAACAATTAGAGTCGGAATGAATGTTGCATACTTAGAGAACCGGTCGATGATCACGAGTATGGAACCATACCCTTTCGTCTTGGGTAACCCAGAGATAAAGTCCATAGAGACGCTTTCCCAAGGTCGAGTCGGCACGGGAAGTGGTTCCAGCAATCCAAGTGGCAAATCCCGATCAACTTTGTCTTGCTGGCAAATGTGACAAGTCCGCGTATAATCCATCACTTCATTCTGATCATTTGGCCAATAGTACCCCCTGTGTAGCAAGGATAGTGTTCTCCGCCAGCCCGGATGGCCTGCCCAAAGAGTATCATGACACTCCTTGATTAGCTCCCGCCTTAGTCCTGCGAACCGAGGAACATAAAGTCGTTGTCCCTTCGTGTATAAAAGACCATCTTCCACCCAGAACCGTCTTGTCTTCCCCTGTTTCACCAAGTTAATCATGGCCTGGGTCTGAGGATCCACTACTAACCCTTCGCGGATCCTATCATGGAGGGCGCTGGTAACATAAGAGTGAGACTGTTCGGCAACTGTAGAGGTGGCCGCAAGTTCAGCCTTACGGCTTAATGCATCCGGCACATTGTTCATCCTCCCTGGCTTGTGCTCGAGATCTAAATCAAACTCGGCTAGAAACACTTGCCAACGGGCCTGCATCGAGGTCAACTTCTTCTGTGTAAGGAAATGGCTTGCCGCACGGTTATCGGTCTTCACCAGAACCTTCATTCCCAACAGATAGTGTCGCCATACTCGTAGGCAATGCACAATAGCAAGGAGTTCCTTCTGCTGGGATGAATACCTCCTCTCGGTATCGTTCAGCTTCCTGCTTTCGTATGCCACTGGATGTCCCTCTTGTAACAATACTCCACAGATAGCATAATTAGACGCATCAGTATGTATCTCAAACGGCTTGGTAATATCTGGTAAGGCTAAGATCGGATTGCTAATCACCGCATGCTTCAGATCGTCAAATGCTGCTTGACACTTCTCGGACCAAGACCAAGAGAAGTCTTTCTTGAGAAGATTTGTAAGGGGTGCTGCGCGTTTCGAATACCCTTCAATGAACTTGCGGTAGTAGTTCACAAGGCCAAGAAAGGAACGCACTTCTGTAACCTCCGTAGGAGCTCTCCACTCTTCAATAGCGCGGACCTTTTCCATATCCATCCGGATCTGTCCTCTGCCAATGACATGTCCAAGAAACATAACTTGTTCCTGCGCGAACGAGCATTTCTCCAACTTGACATATAACTGGTTCAGTCGCAAGACTTGGAATACAAGGCGAAGATGTTCGAGGTGCTTTTCCATAGTGCGGCTGTATATGACAATATCATCCAGGTACACCACCACAAACTTGTCGATATATTTCCTGAAAAGCTCATTCATAAGAGTACAAAAAGTTGCAGGAGCATTAGTCAGGCCGAATGGCATGACAAGAAATTCATATGCCTCATACCGAGTGGAACAAGTCGTCTTTGGTTCATCTCCGGCAACGATCCTGACCTGATAGTAACCCGATCTCAAATCAAGTTTAGAGAAGTACTTCGCAAACGTAAGCTGGTCAAATAAGTCGGCAATGAGCGGTATGGGATACTTGTTCTTCACCGTTACCTTGTTCAGGGCTCGATAGTCGACACACAATCGCAAGCTTCCATCTTGTTTCTTCTGAAATAAGACCGGGGCACCGTATGGCGCCTTTGAGGGGCGAATAAAGCCCGATTCCAATAGTCCATCAAGCTGTCTCCGAAGCTCTGCTAGTTCAGGCGGACTCATTCTATATGGTCCTTTCGCAGGAGGCTTGGTTCCAGGGACTAACTCAATCTGATGATCGATAGGCCTTCGTGGAGGTAACACCTTTGGTAATTCTTTCGGCATCACATCCTTGAATTCTGTAAGTACCCGGGAGACTTCCGTCGGCAAGGCATCATAATTCTGATCATCCGGCTTTAACCACAAGGTTGCAAGGTAAGTCAGCTCCCCTCGCCTCAGTCCCTTCTCCAACTGAAGAGCTGATAATAGTCTGCCCTCATCTTTCTGCGTGGACATCTGAATGATTGAGGGATTGTCACCAAAAATCCCTAAGGAGTTGACGAACGGCATCGGCACTGCCTTGTGGTAGCGGAGAAAGTCCATTCCCAATATAATCTTAAAATCATCCAATGTCACAGCGAGAAGGTTAACCTTTCCACTCCACTGTCCCATCTTAACCGGAACCAACTTGGCAACACCATGTATCGGCATTGCGGCGGAGTTTACAGCCTTCATCCGGCTAGAATCTTTCACCAAACGCAGTCCCAGACGATTCGCCTCTTGAATGGCAATAAAGCTGTGGGTAGCACCGGTATCAACCATCGCCAAAGTACTCTGCCCATTAATACTAAGGTCCACATACATGAGTCCCTTCTTCGGCTTAACCTCTGGCAACTGAGTGGTCACGGCATTGAGCAAGTAAAGAGAACCCATATGAGTTTCACCGCTATCATTTCCCTGAGTGGTGTCATTGGCTTGGTCCCCGTGCGATGCCATTAGCGCATTCAGGGCCGTCTTTTGAGGACACTGATAGGCTTTGTGATTCCCTCCACAAAGAAAACACTTCAAGTTCCCAGGACGTCCTTGAAACCTGGACGAAGCGGCCCCGTGCGATGCCATTAGCGCATTCAGGGCCGTCTTTTGAGGACACTGATAGGCTTTGTGATTCCCTCCACAAAGAAAACACTTCAAGTTCCCAGGACGTCCTTGAAACCTGGACGAAGAGGAAGCGCCGCCATTGTTACGCGGCCTGTGGTACTCCCTCCCAGAATTGGAACTCGAGGCACCACCTGCACTTGCTCCCCCACTCCTGTTCTGGCCATGACCTTGGTCTCCCCCACTTCTAGCTTGGTACCCTCCATTCTTTCCCTTGTAATTATTGGAGGATCCCGCTCTTTGTTGCGACTGGGAACTTGACTGAGACGGAGCCGGTCGACACTCACCCAACATAGGGGTGTAGTCGTTGATACGCTTCATTTTGGATCCATGGTTTCAGACCTTAAGAAACAAAATAACTTATCATTTTCAGACATGTCGCGGATATCTAGCATCAAGGCTGAGAACCGCTTCACATACTCCCGGATGTTGCCTGTCTGCTTCAGTTGCCTCAAACTTTTCTGAGCAATGAACTCAACATTCTCGGGTAAGAACTGATTCTTCAGCTCTTTCTTCAAGTCATCCCACGTTCCAATAGTACAGTGACCGCTCTGGATCTCAGCATATTTGGTGCGCCACCATAGTTTAGCATCACCGGCGAGGTACATGGTTGCCATCGACACCTTTGAACCTTCGTTATCAGGCCTAACCACATTGAAGTACGTCTCCATATCAAAAAGGAAGTTCTCTACCTCCTTGGTGTCCCTCGCTCCCTCATACGCCTTGGGCTCGGGGACCTTGATCCTGGGCCGGTCTATACCGCCGCCCAAAGGTGCTGGTTCTCCATTTCCAACAACCTTCACTAGGAGGTTTACTTTCGAGGAAAGTTCAGCCACCTGATCCAGAAGAGTAGCCATATTCCCTTCAACCACTCCCTCTAACGTAACGAGACGTTCGCCCACATGGGCCTGATCGTCTGAGAAACCGTCCAATCGTTCCTCCAGAGTCGTCACTTGATTTATAATCCCACTTAGAGCATGCATCTTATCCTCTAACTGGTCCAACCGCGTTCGGGTATTCAAGGGCCGGGGATTAACGGATGGTCACCCCACCTGCTGGGCAAGGACCTGGGCGGGGTCAGTAGCATTCGGACCCTCCGCCATCGCAACTAGATCGCTTTCAACTAGATCGCTCTGATACCAACTGACACGGACCAACTTAAAATCAAGCTTGGCACGTGCGGCACTCGAGACACCTGTCCCAAGTAAGCCTAATTACTCTTCTCTATCAATTATTTAGCAACACAACATCACAAAGCATCACATAATCTCAACGCATCACAAACACTGAACAAAGGGTCTTTGAAGGCATCATTTCATTCAACTATCAACAACTATTACAAAGCATTATTACAAGCTTAAATTCCTTCTTGGGTGTATCGGAGACTAGTCCTCTACATATATAGGAAATTGGAAAACAGCTAAGTTCTAAAAGGAAACATCAAAAGTGGAGGCGAAGCGTACTCCCCCATTTTCCTAAGCTAACCTTTACAAAAATAAATGAAAATTTGTACAATGCTCTTTTACAACCTAAGGAACCTATATACAAAGCCTGGGCGTCACACGTGGCATGTGCATAAACTGACTAAGAACTCCAAGAAGTCCCCAAAGAAACTGCAACTGATGCATGTACACTGTAACAAGCGCTAAGCTATCATCTGCAAACTAAAGGTGCCTCACCTCTACCCGATCTTAACAAATCTTAAAGCCATCCATATCTCAATGCTACACATTTTTATTGATCGTCATACCAAAAGCCTCCACAACCATAATAAAAAGAAGGGGGAAAGAGGATATCCATGACAAATCCCCCTCGTACTCCTAAAATATCGTGTTAAGGAAAAAATTCACCAAAATAGAAAAGGACTCTGTGGATATATACTTGTTCACCAACCCTCTCCACCTTTCTCTGAAACTTGTCTTACCTTACATATAATCTATGAAGTCCCAGCTCCATGCCTACTCCATATCTACTTTACATACACCACCAGGAGTCCTCGATTTATCTCTGAAATCATTTTTCTTGTTGCCACCAAAATACCATCCAAAATTTGCCTACCAAGCATAAGCCCCTTGCTATCTAAAATGATATAATTGAATACTTTCTTAATTCTATAAGCTAAGATTTAGCGATAATCTTATAAACGATGCTCACTTAGCTAGTGGGCCTTAATACTTTGGTATTTGATATTAATCTTAGAAACCAATGTAAGAAAACTACTATTAGAACAATAATCCAACAAACCATTTTAAAAAAAATCTTTCATCACCTCCATAAGATCCGCACCCATCTTTGAGTATTTCCTTAAATATGAAGCATATGTGAGGGATTATTAGAGTCTTTATTCAATAGAAATCTCAAGGTCTAAGTTCTTGTCGCTTATCGGTTTAGAGTTTCACTTTCGTATCGTTGTAAATATAAAGTCTAAGATGGGCAAGAACAAAGCAGAGTAACACCTACTAGTATACCCCTAAACGGTAGGGACCGACGTGTCAGTGCCAAACACAAATATCATTAGAGATTTAATATGCTGAATCATGATTTTTAAATATCAAGTCGTTGCAATGTTTTGCTCCTTAATTGGGTTCTTAAACACATAGTAAAAAAAATATACTTTTTGGTTCATGAGAAATAAGTTTAAAGTACATTGGTGAATGATGTTTGATTCATGGGAGAGATTTGTTCTCACTTGTTTGACTCAAATGTTGCAATGGATCATAGAAGAACTACACCTTTCCACCATTTTTCAAACAGGGAACTTTCAAATAATATTGTGCTTTAATAATATCGCAGGCAAAAGATAGTTTGTTGGATAAAATCAGGGATTTTCGGGAGGTGGAGGTTGAGACATTCGAGGGAAAACGATTTGGAGAGATTTGTGTGAGATATTGAGGCAAAGAAAGAGAATTGGAGTGAGAGGAGAGGAGAACCCCATCCGATGAAATCGTGAGAGAAGATTAAGATAGATGACGTCACACTCCCTATTCGAGATAAAAGAGGAGATAGCGAGTAAACTACTCTTTTAGCCCTCGTCGCTATTCTCTGTAACCAATGTTACAGGGTATCTAATATTAGATAGACCTCCTACGTCAATCTGATTATTCTCTCTTTATCTTCAGATTTAACTAGTGTTAATTTTCTCTTCTTTCGCGAAGAGCTGATGTTCATGAAAATTCCGATTTTGACATACTAGTTGGTACTAGAGCCTATACATCATTATGACTGCTACTTAATATTTTTATTGAATCATGGTGAGAATAGTTAGGAACGCTAATTGGGAATTTGAGCTTGTTGCTTTAGCTTTGAGCCAACAATCATTTAATATAAATTGGTGTGCCGCATAATTTTGAGAGACACTTGTGGTGGTTCAATACAGATAGCAGTGAACCCGTCTGTAGCAATCTTGCGTTGATGCATAATAAATCGGGGGAAGGAGTGGTAACCCTTTTTTTTTTTGGTGGAGTTCATCGTAAAATCTGATGCTATCTGGTAGCATATCTTAATCCTCGGGGTAAGTGGGTTGTTGATGCTCATACTAATGTTTTAATTTTTCCAAATCAACGTGGGTACAAAACATCTATATCTTAGAAGGAAGATTAAATTGGACATGAAGTGAGAGTCTAATTGGTGGAAGCAATGAGTATGATAACTCAATCAAGGTCACAACTCAAGGATTTAATAAAATCCTAATTTGATTTATTTCACTCAAATCTTTATTACAAAGTTAAGAGCTTTATTCTCAAATCAACTCTAATTGAAACCCTAGACCCAAACTCTCTTTTATAGGAGAAGAGGCTTGGAACAAAATAAAAAATTCTAACTAAAATTCCTATTGAAAAACAAAACCTAAACAATTCCAATTATAAAAACAATAAAACTTACTAAATAAAACAAAAGGGGAATTCTGTAGAAAAAAAATGATAGAAAATAGAAATGTCTCGATGGCCATTGTTAGAAGTACGTGATATATCAACTATCCTTTTTTTTAAATCCGCCCTCAAATTTTAAAGCTCAAAAGGGCTTGAGGCACCCAACTCGGAAGATTGATGATGTAGCTCAAGATCATCTTTGCAACAATTTTTTTAAACCGTTGCTGCAACTTGTTCTGAGATAAGCACATCACTCCTTTCATCTAAGGATAATCTTCTTTATGTATCCAAATACCGCGCCCAAACCATTGGAATCACTAGATGCAAACTCTTGAACTGGAGCAACCTCGATCGGGGTTGAAATTTGGGTTAATTTGCATGTTTCATGTTTTATCTTTGATTTTCTTGCAAACTCGACTGCACGTTTATCATATCAAGTCTGTCGTGCAATTTTTGGATTAAACCAATTTTTATACTTTTCATGTTTTATCTTTGATTTTCTTGTAAACTCGACTGCACGTTTATCATATCAAGTCTGTCGTGCAATTTTTGGATTAAACTAATTTTTATACTTGCTGATCTTTTGTGTTTCGGATTCATATGTTGTAACTTGAGAAGATAAAAGGTAGAATTTATTGGTGTAATCTTCCACTCAGTAATTGGTGGAGGCCTCTGATCTTTCTTCAATTTTTAGAGATTATCTCCCACTAATTTGATGTATAGTTTTTTTTTATCTACAATCATTACTTTGGTTTGGGTCTCTGTACCATTTACAATCGACTATTACTCGACTAGGTTCAACCAAACGGTGAAATTGTTTGGGTCCAATTTTCCATCAAATTCATGTAAATTCAACTTAATATCTTGACTAGTACTTTGTAGTACACGAATAAGGGTGGAAGCAAAAGTATTACCTTCATTTCGACCTTGCTGACGGTTCCTTGTGAAGTCAAAGTCGTCCCCATAGTCATCGTTGAATTAGGAGCTCCGTTTTGGTACCATTGATTTCTTGGCGAAGAACCTATTCGACGCCCTTGATTCATATTGTTCGGAGGTTAAGACCATGACCTCAACCTATTCCTCCTTTGAGCCGGGTACGTAGTCATCTCATAGAACGCACTTCTCATCGTATGGACAATGCTCTCCAAAAGCATCGCGGGGAATATTGTGCCTCACACGAACATCTGGGATAACAAACCGTTTGTTGGCCCTTTGTGGTTGGTAGTGTAGTACGTTAGTCCCACATTGGGTACTAATAGAAGTAGTTTAATGATCATCTACTATATAAAGAAAGGCTATGTGTGTCTGATGTGAGACTATATATCTCAACAACCAGAATCTTATATTTTGAGGAGCAAGGCTATGTGGCCAATGTGGGACTATATATCTCAATAGTACCTTCCAGGCTTGTTAAGTGCCACTCTCTCAAGCCCAGGATGGGCCTTTATGTGTTTCTATGCTTTGCGGGGCATTGTTGGACTGTTTACGTATTACCTCTATGTAATCCCTCAGATTTTTCTCTCTATGATGCCAATTTTGTTAGTGTCGACTCGGCGGAAGCAATGAGTATTATAAACTCGATCAAGGTTACAACTCTAGGATTTTACAGAATCATAATTTGGTTTAATTCACTCAAATCCTCATTATAAGCTTAAAAGCTCTATACTCAAATCAACTCTAATTAAATCCTTGACCCAACTCTAATTTAAAATCCCAATTGAAAAGCAAACCCTAAACTTAATTTTAATGCTAACAACAATTAAATTCTTTAAACAAAAACACAGGGGAATTTTTTAGAAAATGAAGAGAAAATATAAAAGTTCATTGACCGTAGATGGACGTGCGTGACATATCAGTAAGGTTCAGTCTATAACTAAAGAAGCGGGGTTGTGCTCTTGAAATAAATTTTAGTGGAAGATGATGGGCTCACTGTCTTGGAACTGAGGCTCACGAATTTCATGCGGTGGGACAACTGCAGTCTTTAGCATTTTTTTGTTATCAGGGTGCAGTGCCCATTGAATCGGTCTACGATCTCGATTCTCTTTGTGACCTCCAAACCATTGTGGGTATGAGCAACATCATATCTTAGGAGCGTTAAACTGTCCAAGAAAGTACCAAAGTGGGTGTTGCGTGCTAGATCAAATCGAGGTTTTGGGCTTACTATCAAGTTGATGAAATTCTTATGGTGGGTCAAATACAACTCTTAACAGCTTAGACTATTTGGGAGAGTATCGGGGAAGGAATCATCCTCTTACTTACTATGCTCATATAATAAGGACACTTAGGTCTTGAATCAGTTGGTTATTTATAACTTTGCAATCTTATATTCGTATCACCTTCACTAATAGGGACCTTGGGCCATATTATGTTGGTTGTTGATTAAATTTATTGCATAAACTACTTTATAAAATATGCAGATTCCTTCTTAATGCGTTTATCTATTTCCATGCTTCTTCAATTTCAAAATTTGGGTTTATTAGGCCTATTTTGATTACGCTTAACTCTTTATATTTTAGGGCAGTTGAAGTACACTCACTTTACTAGTGTAAATCTATGCTCCTTGTCAAGGTGGAGCTTTGTAAGAATTTTTTGTTTTTCCCCATGAACTGCATACCTTAAAAGTTTATGTTGTATGTGACTTTCTTACCAATATATTTTGTTATAGCAGGTTGTTAGAGCAACAAAAACTGAAGTTTTGAAGAATTATTCTATGGGAGGACCGGAGTGAAGCTTTTGTGCGAGTGTATGAGTTGTGGAGTACAGGTGTTATAGTGAAATACTTGGCCAATAAAAATGTACGGACACATTGATTGTGCAGTGAATTACAAGATCCCTTGGGATGGTGATTGTGGAAGAGAGTGAAAAATTGGTAGAAGAAGTCAAAATTAAAGATACGGAAGCCGCAAAAGAGGAGGTAGTTCCTAGAAGTAAATTGGTTGAAGAACTCCAGAAAAGATTGAAGAGGACTCCCTGAAAAAGTCCATCAAGTAGATTTTTTTTCTCCAAATTACCAGAACTGAACTATTTTTCTTTTAGGTATGTAACATGAACTTTTGTTATATGGAAATGCATAGCAAATTACATTGTGAGGAAGATTGCGATTGTAAGAACTCATCAAGCAACAGATGAGTGGCTAACTTATCAAGCAGGTAGCAATTACAGCAGTCATTTTTATGGCAGCAGGTAAAATCCACTCCCACAGAGTGGTCCAGCAAATCCGAGTGATCAATCTCGATAAGACTGAGGGGTGTACTTAGAATTAGATGCGTTGGTCCATCATTAAGGAACTTTGAAAAAATGGATTTGGATTTTTTTTCTTCCTTCGTTTGGTCATTACATGATACTGAAGTTACTAGCACCTTTACAAGGTATACAAAGTTGTGAGAGAATGGGGTTTGTATCTTTGTTTCCATCTTTAGCTAACCAGGGTGATTCGGGTTCCTAACTTATCACCATTTGCTCGACTAATGCCTCGGGCACTGAGATCCGTCACACATTCCATCAGATGTATGCCTCAATTCGTTTTAGGTGCTATTGAGTATCCTCTCCCCTTGCATAGCTTTATTTAATGGAATAAAATGCTAAAGAAAAGGTGAACAAATGAAATTCTCCAAAAGAGGGGATTTTGCTCATTTGATAGGCTAGTGCTTGGAAAACCAAAATTTCATTTCTCATCACAAGCAGCTTCCAACTCACAAAGACGGAGGAAAAAAATTAAACTCTAGAGTAAAATTTAGCAATGATTCGGTAAAAAGAAACACATATTTTTTCCACAAATTTTGTCTAACGTTCAAAATTATTTCAAAAAATGCAGAAAATTCTTTGAAATAAATTACAGAAGTAATTGCATTTTTCCTTTTCGGAGAAAATTTTGTTTTGGTTGAAAATATTTTGAAACTTGGGGGAATTTTTTTCTTTGGTGGAAGGTCATACCAAATTATTTCCATTGGGTGTTAACTGTGAACTCATATTATACTTCAGTTCTCTCCCTAGCTTAAGAAAAAGAAGACCAGAAATAGTTGTTGGCACCTGGCTGTAAGCAAGAATATGAGTGTACTACAGCAAAGCAAAGCAAACAAATAAGACTGTTTGTTGGCTAAATGTGTCAGTAAAAGATATCAACCTAACTTGGGGTTGAAGGGAAGAACCTCTATGCCTCTATTCTCACATAAAATATAAATATTTCCAACACACCAAAATTTGAAAACTATGTACTCGTTTAACTCTACTATTATTTTACCTCCAAGAGCAGTTGGCAGTTGTTAATCTGTCTGGCATTTACAAAAATTTAAACATCTTCTCTAACTTGGGCAGGTAATAACACTATCAATCTTCATTGTCTTTGATCTTTACTAGTTATTTTGCCTTTACTAGACCAGCATTTGATAATACTGCTATTAGCAACCTATTTATTATTTATTAGGACATTTGAAGTTAGGGTTTTTAGATACCCATTTGAGAAATCATAAAGGGTTTATGCCATTTTCCTTTATAGTTAGATATTGAATATGAAGTTTTTTAGGGTTTCAGTGAACTCCATTGATTCTAGGCATGGGTTTAGCTTAATTTGATGGGTAATTGAGTAGAGGATGTTGTTGCTTATTTTGGGTGTTTCATTAAAAATAACAAAAAGAACAAAAGGGAATCTGCTTTCTTTTATGTTTTGTTTGGGTGAGCTGTTAACTAATGCTATTCTTTACTACTATGTCTCCTTTATGCTCTGATGAAAGGGTCACTTTCTTGTCTATGGGACTTTTTTTCTCTTGCACTAGTGTAGGCTTAATCTTAGGTTTAAAAAAGTAGAGGTGAGTAGTTATTAATGGATAGATTATATATGCTTAGTACATTGGATGTCTTCTTTTTTTCCATTAAATTTATGGGATGCTGTAACAGCTAAGTTGGGTTTCTTTTGCTTTATTTCCTCTTGGTTGTATAAAGCTGCCATATTTACTTGTTCCTTGTTGAGTCCTACAAGGAATTACCAGTTATTTTTAGTCAAAACCACTTTAGCTTTAGTTAGATAACTTCATTTATTCTATATTAATAAACAATTTCACCTGCAATTCTGATCTGGGGTTTGTGAATTTGAGGTAATTTTCAGTACAGTTAATTGAATTCGGAAGCTTTCATCATGGGTTCTAGCGATAATGGCGATTCGGAGTTTCGACAGGGACACGGGGGATCTTTAGATGGAATGGCCTCGGATTTTGGTAACGGTTGGGATCCACTTGTTTCACTTTCGCAAAATGTGCATATTAAAGGTTCTTCAATGGGTTCACATAATCCAATTGTTATTCCTCCATATGATGTTCAGTATTCATCTTATCCTAGTCTTGCTGAGTTAGAACATAAGCTTCCAAGCTTTGGCAGTGGGAGTTTCTCGGAGATGGGTAGTTCGTTTGCCCAGATTGCTAATGCTAGCTGTCAATCTGATTACCCCTCGGCCAAGAAGGGATGTCTCACAAATTCACGGAAGGTGTGTGATCAGGATCAGTTCTTTCAAGACGATCTTGGTATTTCGGATGAAGGAGATGACGGATCTTCACCAAATGGAAAAAGGAGGAAAAGGGTCCTCAGAAACACTCAATTCAATTCCATCCAGGTAACTTGACTTCAATTTTATTTTCTAGCTCTACTTGACACTCACTTTTTTTGCAAACATGCTTGACACCCACTTGGTACTTATGATATATTTTCCATAATAGAGTATGGAAACGGAGCAAAAAGTTTGTGCATCACAAGAGACCCTTGATAATTTGAAAGATCGGGATGAGAAGAAGCAGATACCCAAAAGTAATTCAGGTAAGAATTCAGCTAAAAAAGCTAAAGATTGTTCTGAGAGCGGGGAAGCGGCCACAGAAGATTATATTCATGTAAGAGCTAGACGTGGTCAAGCTACCAATAGCCACAGCCTGGCAGAGCGGGTAATTTTGTTAGTTACGCTGTTTTTGAAAAGGTTTTTCATGTTATCATCTTTGAGATTTTGTTGACAGAGATCTCTTCAACTTCTAGGTGAGAAGAGAAAGATTAGTCAGCGGATGAAGCTTCTTCAAGATCTTGTTCCTGGTGCAGTAAGGTATTATAATTAGGTTTAAGTTCTCTTTATAACTAGTTTGATGTTATTAAAGTTCATATGGTGTAACTTCTTCAATTGCTAGTGACTTCTAATAGTTTGTTGGTATTAAATTTCATAGATTACTGGGAAGGCAGTAATGCTGGATGAGATAATAAACTATGTGCAGTCCCTACAAAAGCAGGTTGAGGTATGCTATTAACTGTTGGAGTATATGTGTGTTATTTCCTTTAGTTTTTCATGCTTTTGCTCTAGATCAGATCTGTATAGTAGGAATTTGGGATGAACCTCAGTCTTTTCCCTTCAACGATTTAATTAAGCGATCTGTGGATCCTCTATTTCAGCATCCATATTAAGCCTAGACGTCCTATAGAATTTTATTTTTTTAACATCACAGATTGTGGAAGTAGGAGAGTCCCAACCACCAACCACCACACACATTGCTGTGATCCTCGTCCTCCCTCCACATTCTTAGTGTGTAAAGTATTTATCGATTTTGTCATTGAATTAATAGGTTATTCTCAGTCAATAAATGGCGGTTATTTAAATTATTATCGATATGAGCGGAGATTCTTATGGCTATATTCAGTCCATGGGTAGATATAAAATAATTCTCAATTGGAGAAGATTGTAATATGTGCAAGTTATATCTGAATAACTCTTTTTTTACATATAAATGTAAAATATATGTATAACTCAAATTTCTCTCAACTGCTTTAAAGAAAATTGGAGTTGCGTTCGGCGTGACCTTGCATCTCTCTTTATCATCTACTGTCAACCCTATTTTACTGAACTGATAGGTGATCTAGAATGGCTAATTTAACTACCATACATGCATCTTACCAAAATTCGGAATTTCTGTTTGTTGAATTGAAAGATATATCTGCCTTGCTTTTACAGTTTCTGTCAATGAAACTGGCCACTGTCAACCCAGATCTGAATATTGATATTGACCGACTTTTATCTAAAGATGTAAGTGACTACATTAGTATTAGTCATAGAACTACAGTTCTGGTTAGTCTCTTATGAAATGAAATCTATTTCAAGACTAATCTCAATTAACTCCAATGTAGTTCTGCGTGCACATGCTGAGAGTTCAGCTATTCTTGGATTTGGTATGGGAATGAACACCCATACTCAGTCAACTCAAACAATTCAACCAGTAGACTCTCAATTGCACCATGTACCTCAGGTAATGCTAAAGAGGGATTCTTTTTAATCTACTGCCACCATTTTTGCTGTCATCAGACCATTAATTGAAGAATCTATTTACAGATGCTGGTGTGTGGATGAGTTCCAAAGCATCATGCAAATGGGTTTAATCTCTAACACATCACTTGACAATCTGGGATTAATGGTAAAAGCTGGAAGCCGTTTAGTTGATATGCTGAGTTTTATGAATATTTCTTGTTATTCATCTTCAAAATTTACCTTATCTTGCAGGTGACCTGAACGTCCCTCAATAGATATTTGAAGGGAAAGGCCATTATCCTTTCTAACAAAAAGCATTTGACAAATCGTCAGTGCTTGTGCATTTTTTACCAGTGTTATTTATCAGAAATCTTAAAAAGAAGCATGACAACATCTTCAGAGTTGTATAGTCTACAGCTCCTAACGGTTCTTCGAATTTTAGCAGAAGAGAAGAGAAGATGATTGTAGCTCACGGGTTGTGTGTACAGTCAGATATATAGATTTAATGGGTTCCACATAGAGAATGGTTGGTTTTCATGTGTCATTGAGTAGGTGTTTGTGAGAAGCTTTGTAAAGAGGACTGAGAGACTGTATATGGTTACTGGAAATTCCTGTATATGGTACAAAGATCCTCCATTGGAATTTTGTTTGAGTTCATTTGTTGGGAAAACCACGTTGTGTTTTTCCTTAGTTTGAATG
>JACGCM010001195.1:0-72878 GCA_014058105.1 Kingdonia uniflora
CGCGAAACTATCGGGTCAACACGACAAACTGGCAACCCAGGTCAACCGACCCATTAGAATTCTCTAGACTTCATAATTATCAGTTTATGTTTCACTTATCAGTCTCAGACTCTCAGTCATCAGAAAAGACAGAAATGAATTCTCTAGTTCATACTCATTATAAGAAATTTAGTTATAAGAAATTCAGTTTATCACAGATTCACAGTTATCCATTATCAGAAATTCATAGTCATACTCATTATCAGACATTCATATAGAAATTACAAAGACTGAAAGACATATAGTCAGAAATTCAGTCCATACTCATTACTCATAGACTCATTATCAGAAATTAGTCAAATTACAAAGACTAAAGACAATAAGACATAGACAATTAGACAGTCAGAAATTCAGTCCATAGAAATTCAGACATAGACAATTACCAGTTTACCACTTTACCTACCACTTATAGTTATAGTCTTCTAGAGTTCTACACTTCTACTGCTAGTCTGCTACACAGTTCTACTGCATAGAATCATCTGTTCATCTGCATCATAGATTCATAGTTTCATACTTCATAGTCATACACTCATACTACTTCACAAGTTCATATAGTCACAGTGTATCATCATCTCAGACAATTCCTCAATATTCTTTAAACTACATAGAAGAAAACTAGTACATGCCATGAAGTTAACTTCATCAAGCTGCAACTCAGGAGCATCTGATTCATCAAAGTGCCAAACCCCTGCAAATTTTAGCAAAACTAGAAGTTAAAACTTAAAAGACTATCCAAGCGAATAACTAGAAGAATAGTTTAACAGGGTCGGGGGTCCTTTATCAAGCTGTCAAGCAGTCATTAGACTCATTACTAAATATTAATAGTCTAATACCATCAATCTATCATTAGTTAATTACTTACACAAATTGAAACAATCACTTCGAAGTTCGAACACCACTTCCACTTGGTCCATTGCTGCCGCCATTACTTGCACTCTCCGGCAATTCATCCACGGCATCACTAGCAACTCCATGAGCATTTTGTCCTATGCAGATTACAGTATATACATATCAAATAAAATATTTAGAACACAAAGCTAAATATGACTAGGTCATAAAAAATTAAAAATTATATGCACTTAGTCTCTAATCTAATCTTGATATTTCTATTATAATGTCATATATATAATTATATATATAATATATCAATATATGATTATATGTAGTGTAGACTTATGAGTTACGATGAGTACCTTATAATTAAATAAAACTAATCATAAAGTGACAACGTAAAGAGTTCATTACTTACTTACCAACATCCAGAAGTGACAACTCTTCACCAAGCTCCTCTATAGCCGATTCCACAATATCATCAACACTTGAATCCCCTACAAAATTTATTTATAAATTAATGAGATTATTCATTAAAATGCAACAAAAGAATACATAAAATCAATGTAAAATGAGATCACCTCTCGCTCTCTGATATAACCAATCACGAGTACAAACTATAGCCTCGGCACACGCAGGTTTTAAAGCACTACGGAATGGATCTATAACTCTTCCACCAATGCTAAAAGCAGACTCGGAAGCTACAGTGGATATCGGGATGGCCAATACATCACGAGCCATCAAAGCAAGCTCGGGATATCTAAATTGGTATGACTTCCAAAAGGAAAGTATATCAAAATCCCCGCTTAAACTAAACTTAGGCTCTTCCAGATATTGTAGTAGCTGAGACTTCACCGGGGAATGCTCACTCTCATCAAACATCTCAAATTCCTAAAATAATATAAACTTAGCAATATCTACTAATTCATGGCAAATATGGAAAATTCATGGCAAATATATCAGAATATCTATAACAAAATCATACAGTCTAGTCTCATGCAGTCTACTAGTCTAGTGACTCTAGAGTCTAGTCTCATACAAATTCATGGCATATTCACTCTAGTCTTATAGTCATACATGGAAAATAACTATAACAGAATCATACAGTGAGTCATACAGTTATACAATCTCATACTCTGATTCTCATACAGTCTAGTCACTAGTGACTCTAGTCTCATACAAATTTATGGCAAATTCATGAAAAATTCTCATACAGTCATACATGGAAAATAGCTATAACAGAATCATACAGTCATACAGACACAGTGAGTCATACAGTTATAGTGTTATACAGTCTCATAATGAGTTATACAGACTCTCATTCTCATACACATACAGTCATCAATCATGGCAAATACTTATAACATAACATAATCATACAGTCACAGTCATAGTCATAGTCTGATAGTCATGCAGTCATACTCTATAACAGAATCAGTTATATCATACAGCCATAGTCTTTAACAGAATCAGTTATATCTATCAGAAGTTCAGAACAGTCATACAGTCATACAGTCAGTTATATCTATAACAGAATCATGCAATCATAACATAACAAAATCAGTTATATCTATAACAGAACAGAATCAGTTATATGATATCTATAATAGAATTAGTTATATCTATAACAGAACCGAATCATACAGTCATAGACTCATAGTCATAACAGAATCAGTTATACTATACAGTGAGTCAATTACAGTCATACAGTCATACTACAATTACAGTCATAACATAACAGAATCATAGTCATACAATTACATAACAAATTAATAATACCTGCATAACTTCCATGTCCAGATTTGACTTCATGGAACTAGAACTTGAATTAGGAGTTGGCTTGGAACTAGGAGTTCTCTTGGAATACAAAGCCACATAGATGTCAAAAAGTTGATTCAACTTCTCCTTGAAGTCTCTAAACTCCTGATTTTCTAGCCCATAGATCTCATTGTAAGCAAACTCAACAAAAGCAAGTTTGTACCTAGGATCTAAGACGCAAGCCACAACAAATATAAGGTTATGTTTTGACCAATATTTCTCAAACTTAGTCTTCATTTGCGATGCCATGGATTTCATAAACTCATCCCTACCCTTCATAGCCTTTGAAATATGATGTTGAACCGAATAAACTTGAGGAAAATATAAATTTGAAGTGGGGTACTTTGTCCCAGAGAAAAGACATGTCACATTGTAAAATAACTTCAAAAACTCGCATATCTTCTCAACTCTATCCCATTCATCCTCGGAAGGGCAACACTTGTAGTTAGAATCACTCAACTCCAAATGAGCAAAAGTCTTTCGGTAGAAAAGAGCACTATCAAGCATCATGAAAGTGGAGTTCCAACGAGTTGGCACATCTTGCATCAAACCCTTGTTAAACGGTAATGACGCTTGCCTAACACAATCCCGAAAAATTTGTTTTCTACGTTGAGAACCCCTAAAATACCTCACACTCTCCCGAACTTTACCAACCGACACATCAATCTCCTTCAAACCCTCTTGCACAATAAGATTTATCACATGAGCACAACACCTTGCATGAAAAAACTCTCCATCAAACAACAAAGAATTACTCAACTTTAATTTACTCTTAAGCATCCCAACAAAGACATCATTAGACGAAGCATTATCTAACGTAATAGAAAAGAGTTTCTTCTCAATGCCCCAATCACAAAGTAAAGTGTGGATTTTCTCACATATGGTCAACCCGGTGTGAGGAGATGGCATATAAGAAAAACTAAGAATCTTCTTCTCTAAAGTCCAATCAGAATTCACAAAATGTGCTGTAATTGAAATAAAACTATCCATTGTAATAGAACTCCATAAATCGGATGTTAGACTAATTCTTCCCGCTACCCCACGCAACACAGTCATAACTTTTTTTTTCTCCCTTTCATGAATCTTGATAACATCCGCCCTAGCTGTATTTC
Organism: Kingdonia uniflora; assembly: GCA_014058105.1. NCBI lineage: Eukaryota > Viridiplantae > Streptophyta > Magnoliopsida > Ranunculales > Circaeasteraceae > Kingdonia > Kingdonia uniflora. The sequence continues at coordinate 3,801 of JACGCM010001195.1, forward strand.
TAGACACTAGCTTCAACTCCCTATTAGCAAATGCCACATAAGTAAATGCATCACGAATCCCCTCATACTCTACAAACTTGAAAGGGAGTTGATGCCTAATTATTGCTAGATTCAACATCTCACGAAAAACAATAGGGTCAAACTTTGCCGCCCTCAAAGACATGGAAGACTCGGATTGAGACAAAAGCATTTGTCCCAAATCACATGTTGTAGTCTTCTTACATGTTTTGAGATGACGAGAAAGATTGCCGGTCCCATGTGAACTAGCAGACAAATAAATGGCCCCATATTTCTTACACTTAGCCCTTTCTTTCTTATCCTTACCAACGAAGATTTTAAAAAAGACCCAAACATGAGAAGTTAGTTTTCGCTTACGATTACCAGGTTTCCTAGCATGTGTACCAGCACTTTCATCTCCACTTCCAGCCACTGATAATGGGCCATCAATCCCCTCCATCTCCATGTCATCTCCATCAAGATCAATGTTTATGTCATTATCATTATCTAACTCAACAATTGGATGATCCATCTAGAAAAAAAATCAGATTCAAAATTATAAACAATTATCGAATATGAGAAACAAAATAAACAACTCATCACGTAAAAATTAACTTCTAATTTAGTAGTAGATGTTAAGGCAAACGCCATTACAAATTACTTCCATGTCTAATAAAAACAATTATAATTACAAATCACTTAGCTAAGAGTAATGCAATTACAATTAGAAGTGTTACCCAAATAAACAAAGCACATACAAGATTACATCCAATAAAAACATAGGTGAGATAGTTGTCCCTAATCCTAGGTCTCATAATCTCAACTTGTTTATATTCATCAACTTGTTCTCCCCCTTGTCCTAGGTCTCCTGCCCGAAGGCCACCAACTAGAACATCCTCCCATATAAATGACTTGCATTGGTTTTTGAATTGGGGACAACGATAAAAATAACGACCATTGTTATTCTTAGTGTTAGCCTTATAACGCTTCATGTATCCAGCCCCACAAGTGCAAGGAGGTCCAACTTGTGCCATTTTTGCAAAAAGCCTAAAAATAACCAAATTAACATTTAACTAACATAGATCACCAAATCACTAACCAAATTTTAGACATTTGATAAATTTGTGTTTAGATAATTTTCCAACTTGTGCTACTTTTACCTATTTTTCTAAGCTTCATCTTATAAAGTTATAAACTTATAATAGTCTAGAAAAAAAAATAGAACTTAGAGTAAAATCAGAGATATCATATCATACAAATTACAAGGCTTGTCAAGTGTCAACACAGTAAAATCAGAAATATCATACAAGGCATAAGTAACTCTAAATTCTAATAATGAGAGAGATATCATAAATTCATAATCATACACAGTAAAAATAGAAAATCGGAGATATCATAGTATGAATTTGATAAAGGTAAAACTATAATTTGACCTCAAAACTCAAAAGTAAAGACAGAGAGAATTAGAAAAGAGTAACCTGTTGGGACTTGAGAATGATCTCAAAAGGAAAGACAGTGATCTCCAAAAACCCCAAATTGTTGATGAACTGACCACAGACACAAATTGATTAGACAGAGAATTAAAAATATTAACAAATTAGACAGAGAGAAGTAGAAACTAGAAAGAGTAACAAGTTGTCACAGAGAATTATAAAGAGTCTTGAGAGTTGAGACTCACCACAGTCCACACTCCACAGGCACACAAATTGATCTCCAAAGTCTAACTGTTGAGCAATGTATGAAATCCCATATTTGATCCCTGTGTAAAGAAAACAGATGAAAAGAATTCAGAGGGGTACTAGTTCGTGATTGTGCATAGCAAATTAACTATGCATGAATTAGAGTCACCATTTCTTAAGGTAGTAAGTCTAAGTTCAGACTTCAGACTTCAGACATATATATAAATATATAATGCTGTGACTGTCAATGTCAAAATATCCGCATAATACATATTACAGAATACAGATTTACAGTTACACCTTTGGTTTTTGAGTTTACACTGTCAAATGTCAATGTCAAAAAAACACTGTCAATGTCAAAAATAAAACACAAAGTCTTGAAGATGATATATATTTCATCTATATTTGGACATTTGATTTTGATCTAATGTCTTTAATCTAACAAATTGATGAAGATGAACTGATGAAGATGAAGATGAACTATAACAGATTTACAGTTACAGACTTACAGTTAGAGTGATGAAGATGAACTGATGAAGTGAAGTGAAGTGAAGTGATGAACTCCTCCAAGACTGATGAAGTGAAGTGATGAACTCCAAAACTGATATGATATATAATTATATATAGTGATATATGAGACTGGTCTGATGATCTCCAAGACTCTAACAGTCCAACTCAATGAACTTAGTGAACTGATCTCCAAGACTGACCTGGTCTCCAAAACTGATCTCCAAATTTGTGGAACTCCAAAGTCCAAAGTAGTGAACTGAAATACTGAATCAACTGATCTCAGTCTCGAGCGAATTAGTAAACTGAAGACTGAAGTTACTGAATCCACTGATCTCTCATAGTCATTCTCTCCATCCACGATTCCACACTTGATTGAGTCTGAATCAACTGATCTCAATCTCGAGCGAATTAGTGAACTGAAGACTGAAGTTACTGAATCCACTGATCTTTCATAGTCATTCTCTCCATCCACGATTCCACACTTGACTGAGTCGTTGAGATTTGAGAGTTGAGACTGAGAGAAACTGAGTTAACCGAGTGAGACTGTGAGAGAGGAGGCGACTGGGGCGGCGAGGAGAGGAGGAAAATTGAAAATGAAATGAAATCAGGGTTTGGTTTAGATTTTTGAAGTATTTATATCAAACGTTAAAAGACCAAAAAGCCTATCCTCATAAACTAAATTACAGAAACTAAACGGGTTGGCGGGTCACCCGTGGGCCAAATTTTCAAACCCGAACCCGACCTGTTTCATTAACGGGTCTAGCGTGTCGACCCGTTTATGACCCGAACCCGCCAAGGGTAAACCCAAACCCGTTTATAGCGTGTCGGGTTCGGGTCGTATTAGCGTGTTCGGGTTGGATTGACAGCCATGGGTGTATAATTGCTTGGTTGTGGGCTATGGTGTCCACATAATTATCATACACGTGTGACGGTTTTCTTTCATGTTCTTGTGAGCTTATTTGGGCTAAGCTCTTGATGGTTAATGATAAACTTTTGGAATATTTATTTGATTATTTCATAAATTGTGTCGAGTTGTTGGTTGAGAGCCGAACTTAAATGGCTATTGTTTCGAAGGATCAAATACCTTTACTACGAAGACCTTTCTCATAATTGGGTTAAGTGCCTTTCAATATTTCTCTTCGTATGAGGCATGTTTTGCACCACAACTTTCTTAAAATGTCACACTCAATTAAAAATTATGTTGCTGCTCTTGACTGGTGTGGTACGGTTGTTCTCACGTCTATACTACTCTCACATTGACGAAAATCCGCTCTAACGGGTTGCGTTAAATGTAAGGCCTGCAAATTTGTCTTGATTAAAACGACTGCACGGAGTGTCTTGCGATAGGCGAAAGTGAAAAGCTAAAGTTGTCACACAAAAACCATATATCTGTTGATTTCTCTCCAATTTTTTTTTCATGTCTCTCCCTCGATTTTTTCTGTAATTCTTCGCCCACCTCTCTCTATCTCTCACTATTGCAACCATCACTGACGCCCAAAATTTATGGTGCTTAAAATGACTACACAAGTAACAAGACTCACAAGGTAATATTATATAATAATAATCCAAAGCCAAAGCCATAAAAATTCCATGCCAAGGCATAAAAGTATATGCAATTGCAGGGTGATTTTTTTTTAAAACCAACTCACAGCAGTAGGGTGATTTCGATAACGTTGCACCCAATTCCCCAACCAAACTCACCTTGAGGGTCAATTCAAGACCCGCAAGGTGATTTCCACTATTTTCAATGCCGCGCACTGCGCAGCAAAATAAAGGCCTCAGATTAAAGACACGTCATAAGTTTCAACGGTTCGCAATGCATGGTTTATTTTTGGTTTTTAAAATAAGAGTCGCGCAGCGCGGCATTATTTTTCCTTTTCTCTCTCATCTCTCTTGCCACATGTTATTTAGTAATTGGGTACGTTAAAATAAACTCAAAGGATCGGTTACTATTGAGTCAAGGACCCCACTTTCATTTTTCTCTTGCTATGTGGCCTTTTATGATTGGTTTAATCTAAAAAATGGTGTGTGAGTGGGTTTCTAAGGAGTACATTTTTGCTGAACTGTGCCAATGTGGTATTGACACATGAATTTATTAGCAGTCGAATATACTCAACTCAATCTGCCGGAGGGGCAGCTACAGGGGTCAAAATCTGTTACTAGTATTTGCTGCATATACTGTAGAGTGTTAGAAAGGTACGCAAAACTCAAAATCTAGGCTTCTTAATTTCATCTAATAATTAGGGTTTGTTGGTTGTTGAATCATCACAGTTGAAGACTTTGCATTACTATATGTTATTTTAAATTAAACAATCTATAATCTTATTGGATGCGGCATCGTCTTCATCCTTCAAACTACTGATCTTTAGGCACTTGACAGCTTGTTATCTTTGCTACTCTAGGCCCAAATGTTGCATCCGGAGCTTCTTTTGAGCCTAATTAAGGATATTATTTTTTGAGGACACACATACATCACATTTGGTTTCACAGCTACTCTTAACTTGGTTGATGTTTTTTCAAGCATCGATTCATGTTCTACATAATCGAAACCAAACTATATGTTGCTGATATTGGAGTAGCTCTTGTTTTATTAGTTGTGCATCAAATCTGTAGACTATCTATTAGATGATTCTTCATTGCTTAGGATTTCATTTCCTATTAATTCTTGTTTCAATGCTCCAATCTACGGGGCTTGGTATTCTTGTCTTTGGATTTGCTTTCTTACATGATCTATACTAGAATAACACATGTTTAATTCAAATTACAGCTTTTCAACAACAAGACATGTCTTATACTGATTTTGAGGAAAAAGTAAAGAGGACGGTGTACTTTGACAACCTCTCGCCACAAGTTACACCCTTAGTTATAAAGACAGCTTTAGAACAGTTTGGTGATGTCAAAGACATTATCTTTATACCAAACTACGTACGGACCAACTCCATCCCGGCTTGTGCGTTGGTGGAAATGGAGAATGCAAATCAGGCAAAGTCTGTGGTGTTTGAAGTAACAAAGTTACCCTTTATGATGTCTGGTATGCCTCGGCCTGCGAGAGCCCGTCCTGCCGAAGCTCAAATGTTTGCCGACCGCCCTCAAAAACCCGGTTTTGAGGTCAAGTGTCAGTGGCTGGATCCCAAAGATCCGGACTTCCATGTTGCGAAGAAGCTGACGGTGCGATCGAAGAGACATGTTGCTGAAGCTGCATTTGCGCTTAAGGTAAAAAATTTCTATGAATAATATTTTTTTATTTTGATATATGATCTGGCTTGCATAGACAAAATGAGTCTTTAATGTAGTCTTGTAAATACCTTTCAGAAAGATATAGGGGACATTAACCTTAGCTCTATTTATGGAAGGAAAAAACTCCATATTCATCTGTTCTTGAATGTTTTTCTTTTTGGAGTTTTGAGAGTTGTGAAATACATTTTGACAACAATTATACATGAATTGATTCTCTGTGTGATCGAGGCTTTTCTCGGGGCTGGATATGGTGCTCTGACCTCAGCGATGATGTGTTGGGCCTAGTCTATTTATGAAAGCAGGTAAGAACCCTCCCGTGGAAGCGCCGAAGATGATGATAAGGATGAAAGTGATTCTTGCTACGAGTATGATGATGTGAGCCCTAAGAAGTGCCCTACGTTAATGCTACTGCTGATTCCCCTGTTGCTGTTCCACCTAAATAGGTAGTATGCGTGGTGGAATATGTGTTAAGGGGTTAAGATTGTTATAGTGCATTGACATTTTAACCAGATTTGGCTCTGGTTGTCAATGTGACATAAATATGAAGTTCGGTTAACTTAGATGTGTGAAATTAGTTCATAGCGAAGGGGAGATGTGTTAATCCATGAGCTTCAGGGAATAGGTCACACTATAATGGGATTGTGAGAAGCTTATCTTAAACACTGATAGTAAACTTGCTCAACAATTGCTTAATTCAAATCTGGAGCTCCTTGGAGAGCAAGGAGGAGAGTGGAAATAATTAAGCAGGATATGACTGATTTCAAAGTTGTGATGTTAAACATGTGTTTAGAGAAACAAATAGAGGCCCAGATTACTTAACCAAGCTGAAACCAATGGAAGGATACATGGTGATTGAACCTTGGAACATGCACAGTGAGCTTCTAAGGATCACTGAGGAAGATGCAAGAGGGACAGTTTACTTGAGAGAGTATTCTTCTCTGCAGGGCTAGTGGTGTGATTAGTCTAGGGTGTATAGTTTTTGGTTTTTTTTAGTGTAGTTTTGGTTAGATTGGTTTTTTTTCTTTTTGGGCTTCTCCTCCCTATTGAGAGCCTACTTTTGTAAATGCTGTTAGTCTTTATAGAGCAGGGGTATCTGCTCTCAACCCTAGCTCACTTTCCACAAAAACATGTACAGGAGATTATATCATGAGTTGAAAGTTTTTAGACATAGCTTAGACATAATAGTCTTTAAGTAGGCGTTGGGTTGTTATATAATACTTTTTGGGTGTAAATTGGGGATATCAGAAGCTCTTTTTAAGAAAATACTCCAGGTTGGATTACAAATGGATGTATCTATTTTGAAGTATGAAGTAAAAAGTTTTGGATCGTTTGAAATAGTACCCCCCTACGTGCGCGCACACACACACACACCATATATTTTTGAGTTTTCGCTATTGGTTACTGGTCAAGTCACTGGAATAGAATGAGATAAGAATTTCTGGAGATCTCTTCGAAGCATTTTTGATGATATCTGCCACTATTTATTTACCTCGATCGATGTTTTGAAATACCCTCTCGTGGAAATCCCAAGGATGATGACGATGGAAGTGATTTCTTACTATAAGTCTGATGACATTAGCTCTAAGAATGGAGATTATACTTAATGTTCCTGTTGTTGCTCCGGTGAAAGAGTTAGGTTGAGTAGTGGAATCTGTATAACGGTTTATGTTGACCTCTGTTTACTGTATATAACTAGTTTAATATTTGAGAATTTTCCGTATAGGGCCCAAAGGGCATCAAAATTTACATTTTATACCTTAAAGTCTTATAAATTATTACAGGATCCTATTTTCAAATAAGTGTTTCATTTGATACCCTGAAACCCTTAAATGGAAGTTAAGTGGCAAACTCTCAATATTTGAATCATGAGGTAATTATATAAGCACCGCAAACACTGAAGCAATAAACTGGAAGTCTGGTTGGTTAGTTGCCGCCTAGGCCTCGTCGCCTCAACCACTTGAGCATTCATGGAGTTTATGTATGTACTGTGTATGCTTCTTAACCTCGAACAGATGCGGTAATGCACATCATCTTGCTGATAAGTTCAAATGTTCAAGTTTAGGACTTTAGGTTTCTCTCTTCAATAATGGTAAGTTGGTATAACAGATCAAGTGTACAAGCCCTAAAAACGTTACAATAGCGTCAGTACGATTTCCCTATTCCCATTAATTGCTTGTGAGACGATCAAACACCAACCCTAAAACCTTCAAATCTTTGGCTTTAAAGAAAGTAAAGAGGGATAAAAAAAAGATGGGGTTTTGATTATTGTTTTCCCCTTTTCTACTTTCTGAAAGTGGAGGAATTGGATTTCGGAATGATGAAGAGTACAACTTCATCCAGACCTGCTGAACAGGTTGCAAGTAAATTAAGTAATTTAGAAATTTAAAAACATGGGTAAAATTGGTATTTACAGAACTCGAAATGATAAATTTAAAGCAGGGTTCTCTAGAAATATATAAAAGTATGAGGTATCTGTACAGTAATTCCTTCTTTAATTTTTTTTGGTTTATCTGTAATGTTGTTATGGAATTTTATATTTGTATATACAATCTTTTGTATTTGGCTTGCTTATATTGTTTAAACATTTAAACCAGATTCTCTAAAGAGGATCATCAATGTGAGGATTCTATATGAAGTTTGGGGAGGTTAGATGAAGGAGAAAGGTGTATAGTAAAGCGAGTTTCACAGTTTTACAGGAGGTTATATAATGAGAAAGGTGTATAGTAAAGTGAGTTTCACAGTTTTACAGGAGGTTATATAATGAGAAAGGTGTATAGTAAAGTGAGTTTCACAGTTTTATAGGAGATTATATAATGAGTTGGAAATATTTAGACATATCTTAGGCAGAATAAAGTCTTTTAGTGTGGGACTGTGGGTTGGGTAGTTGTAAATAAGTTTTGAAAAGATTCAGAGCATTATAATCACTTTTATGAAAAATCTCCCGGTTCGTACATTTTCTTGTGGAGTTTTGAGAGTTGTGAAATACAATTTGACACTGTGAAACATAGATTATAAGGAGAATACTGCTAATCTTGGGTTATTGGTTGTAGAATATATCTATCGTATTGATCCAAATTGTTTTAGGATGGGGCGTTGGGAGTGGTTATAATATCTGGTAAAAAAATCATCCATGACCATGAGTTTGTGGTTCATCCACAATTCCTTCATATACTTCAGAGAAGCAAGGGGCTATATTAAGGGGAAGAAGATTATGGTTCGGATTAGTATGTATTGATTAGGAAGCATTCTGTAGTGTATTAGTTTCAAAATACCTTATTTGAATGTTTGTCTGGTTGATAGGTGTCAGGGGTTTGTTAATTCTCCTTTTGATATTTTAGGAACTTGAGAGAGTCTAAAATCAAGGGTTTGATAATCCGCTTTTTTATATTCGCGAGTTTTTATCTATTAGAATTTAACTGATGTATACTGTGTAAAGCAACCTGAGAAGTGCCACCAGACTTGAGTTTACTTGTTGCAAATAAAACGCTTCAATTTAGTTTTGCTAACCTGACTTTAACTTGAATATAAAAATGATTGAATTAATTTTCTTCTTCACCAATGTTCTTGGTTTGATTGTCTTTCAGGGAATTACATCAACATTCATATCCCTTGACTGAGTTCTACTTATTCTTGATGTCTATTTGTCTTTTGTAGTATCAATTGGATAAGGAAGAAGCCCTCTCTAATGCTCAAGCTGACACACTCAAGTCAAATCACAAAAAAATTGAGCTGTTTGATAACCTGATGCATGACGGATCGCATGGTCGCCTAGCTCGCCGTTACAACGTCAACATCTTGGGTGATTGATTAAATTGAAGGAGAAGGCGGACAATTTTTTTCTAGGCATCTCTGACTTGACTCTGATGAATATTTTGAACTAGAAGGCTGTAGTTATTGAGTGGAAAGCAGCAGAATTTGATTGAAGTTCTTCAATGGTTTCAATATTTTGGCTCTACTAGTTTTGTGCATGGCATCTAGAACTTCATTGCACAAATAGGGAAAACTTTGAATGTAAATCTGTTACTATTAATATGCCCGAGTGGATGTCTGAACTTCTGAATGTCTTTGTTTCTTCTGTTGTGTTATCTCTGTGACTGTACTAATTCAGCTAGTGTTTCAGTTTACGATAGTAAAGTAGCCTGTTACATTGTTGCTATGTGATGCGGCCTTATAAATTGTTATTCAAACCCTAATTAGTAATTACTATTTGTACAGTGGAGACCATGAGACGTGTAAAACATCGAATCCTCTCCCATGGGATGGAGCTGTACTTGTCTTTTATAATGAAAAAGGGGAGAATAGATGGGAAGGAATAAAGTTGGGTTTTGGTCACCTTTGTCAAAATATTAATTGAGGAAGAATGGTATCAACTAAGCATTCAAGTAAGCTTGAAACTTTTTTGATGTCTTCTTCGCTCTTAGCACGTATTCGTCTTCTTCCCTTTGTCTCTATTTAAATTCGTTTCACACATAATGTTCTAACCCATATAGAGATGGCGTTACGTGTAAGTTTTGTATTACCATTCTTATTAGTGTTAGGGACAGTGGATTCGGCAAGAATTTTCACGATTATCAACGATTGCAAGGAGACAATATGGCCGGCTATATTTCCCGCGCCAAGCTTTGATGTGCGTGCGTTAAAACCCGCCCAGTCAGTTGTATTCCCTGCCCCCGTTAGTTGGTCCGGACGAATATGGGGTCGAACGGGTTGTTCCTTTAATGAAAACGGTAACGGTACATGTGAAACAGGAAGCTGTGGCAGCTCCCTAAAATGCACAGGTGCAGGAGAAACCCCGGCATCGCTTGCCGAATTTACCCTTGCATCACCTGATTTTTACGACGTTAGTCTTGTTGACGGGTTTAACCTGCCAGTAGTGGTTACACCGATTAACGGTTATGGAAACTGCAGCGTTGCCGGGTGTGATGGTGACCTGAGACCCAATTGCCCCAAGGAGCTCGCTATGACAAAGGGTGGGAAGACTGTTGGTTGTAAGAGCGCGTGTGAAGTGTTTAGGTCGGACGAATATTGTTGTAAGGGTGTTTTCGGAAACCCTTCGACGTGTCAACCTACATCGTACTCCAAACAATTTAAAACAGCTTGTCCTGCGGCATATAGTTATGCCTACGATGATCCAAACAGCATTAAAACATGTTCTGGAACTGATTACATCATTACGTTCTGCTCTTCCCGGTGAGTCCGTTTGGTCCCATATTTCGTCATTTAATTTTTCCCAAATTTACGGCATTTCATCAAAATTTTGCTGGAACTTATGAAATTTGTTGTTGTTTTGCAGAAATCAAACTGTGTGTACTTATCACAGTAACAAGCTCGTCTGCAGCGCATCCAGCGGACCAAAATCTCTCAATCGAAAATGGTGGTTCCTGATAATTTCTTTTGCATTGATCAAGTTGTTGTTTTAGGAAACAAGTGCGCCACTATTTTCTTATGTACAAAGATGCCAAGTTCCTGTAATTTTCTTAAAGTTATTTTCTGAGTTTGAGGTTGATTGTAATACAAGTTTTTACAGAGATTGATTTTTTCAAACAGTGTTCCAATTCGTTGTATATTTGATATTCATTGCTTAATTAGTCCTTATGTGAACGTCGTTAGTGGATCAACATATATAGTTGCCTAGGTGACAGTAAGCTATATTATCTTGTAATTCCTAATTAAGCTTCAATTTTATTGTTGTTTGGCAAAGGTTTTCTTCTATCGTTGTAGTGTACTAGCACTAATGGAACATGGCTAATGCCTAATGCGGTATTTGTTTTACTGTTATCACCCCAACAAGGTTAAAATCAAAAGATGACACCATTTTTTCATGGAGTAATAGGGCCAAGCCAAAGGAGTTTTCTAAGGTGCTCGTCTTATTAGGACCCACGCCCCCGCATTCACTTCTGGTTGGGATAATTTCTGAACATGGAAATAATATCATTCTCAGAGAACCCATAGCTCCTAAATATTTCCATTTTCGCTTCTCAAGTAGCTTTGCTCAATGCTAACTTTGCGGCAATGGCTTCAATAAACAGCATGCTAGAAGGATTAAAACCCAGTTCGCCAACTTCTTGGACTATCTCCTTAAATTGGTTATTGTTACGAGTTAGCACACCAGGGTATCTAATGATCAACTTAGATATGCTTGATTCGGGCACACCAATGTCCCGCAAAACTTCAACTTTAGGCACAATTAGCTTCTGATGATTGGAATTGAGAATCCGCGTGGATTTCCTGATGGCAGAGGTAACATTTTCATTGGTAAAAAGCAAAGTTTTGAGATAATTAAAAGAAGGGATGATATAGGCTTCTAAGCTCCTAGTAAGGAATTTGGGGGTTGAAGATACGTATTTGGCAACTTGGGGGCTTGACAATCCAATGTTTTTAAAAATCTCAAGTTTGGGTTCTAGGAATTAGCCCTTATTATACAAGAGGAACTTTGGGAAACTAGTTATGAGCTTTGGGATCTGGGGTTTGGTGAAGCCATGGTCTTGGAAGAATTGGAGGTTAGAATCAGGTTTAGTAGTGGTTTTGAAGTTGATTATCTTAGAAGCAGAAATGGCTGCTTGTGGTGAGAGACCACAATTGTTAATGAGATAAGAAACAACAGAGGAAGAATCCTTTGTAGGTTTTAGTACTGAAAAATAGGTTTTGGAAAATGGGGAATAAATCAAAATCCCCAAGTCTTTTCCCAACTTGAGTTTGCAAATTTCTAGACAGAAAAGTAAACATTTTCAATCAAATCCAAAGTATGTTTACCTGATCGATGACTTACAACTTTAATTTGATGAGTTGAAGTGTTTGGAGCTCCCCCCTCTCAGTTTGTTTGACGAGTTGAAGAGTTTGTTTACCCTCAGTTCTACTCTGTTGTTGCAGTAATCATGCACTTGAGCTGAAACTGTGCTAGGGCTCATTTTGAGTCTCACAAGCCACAGCAGAGCCTTTTTGTGGCTAGGTATTTCTTTGAAAGGATGATTTGGTATATAGATATCCAGGTGGGATTAAACAGAGAAGCCTAGCAAGATTTTGATTGTCTAATGGAAGATTGATTTCTTTGAAAGTTAGTGTTTATGCAATCCTGTGGTATGTTTTGCATGGAAAGTAACTATAAGATTTTAAGGAAAATCCTTTAAATTTATCTCTGATTATTTAGAAGGTTAATTCTACTCTGGCCTTTGCTTGGGCTATGGTTGCGTGAAAACTTTCTTTTTTGAGAAATTCATGCACAGATGGGATCTCTACTTATTCGGCCTTTGGGTAGAAGTAACAAATGGATACACAACAGCAATGCATAACCCCTTGTGATGTGAGGTATGTGTGCTTCCATCTTCTTTTGATGCGGAAAATGGGATTTGGAAACATAATCATTTTCATATGGCAATCAGAATCAGTTTTTTTTAAGGCACATAATCCTAGCAGGGGGATTTACAATAAAAAGGCTAGCAGAGTGAGGTGACAATCCTACCAAAGTGCTCCCATTTATGAAAAGTTATAATCTAAGCGTTAGGCAATATGTAGAAACATTTAAACAGAGTTGAAGGCTATGTCAAACTTAAGTAAACTCACTAGCGTTCACCTTATGTCACGAGAATTAAATAGAAGAAAAAGCATGCAAATGTAAATGGAGTACTAATTCCAACTGAAGACAGCATGTTTAGAAAAATACCTATGTTAGAGTTTCATGTAATAAATTGTACACAATTGATCTCTGATTGCCTCAATAAATCTTGAAGCTTAGCTTGATATGCGTTCACTAGTTCAGGCGCTTCTTTCTCATATTTAATCAAATACATTTTGAAGAACCTTGAATCAGTTGACGATAACGAGCTGCCGATACTGACTTTGTTCCGGATCAGGAGGCCCTTGGAGAGTAAACCTTGAAGAAGTGTCCACCTTGGAATAAGCCTCTTCTCCAAGCTACATGTGAGCAAGGATGCGTACTTAACAAGATATGAAGGCTCCAGTTCGAGTTTGTTAATGAAGAAATACAACCCACTCTTAAGCTTCTTCTCTGAAATACGCATAAATTTGGGACTATTCCTGAACATGGAAATAAGCTCATTCTCAGAGAAGCCATAGCTCCTAAATATTTCCATTTTCGCTTCCCAAGTAGCCTTGCTCAATGCTAACTTTGTAGTAATGGCTTCAATAAACAACGTGCTAGAGGGATTAAAACCCAATTCCTCAACTTCTCGGACTATCTCCTTAAATTGGTTATTGTTACGAGTTAGCACACCAGGGTATGTAATCATCAACTTAGATATGCTGGATTCGGGCACACCAATGTCCCGCAAAACTTCAACTTTAGGCACAATTACCTTCTGGTGATTGGAATTGAGAATCCATGTGGATCTTCTTAGGATAATGGCAACATTTTCATTGGTAATAAGAAAAGTTTTGAGATAATCAAAAGAAGGGATGGTTTGGGCTTTTAAGCTATGAGTGAGAAAGAAGGGGTTTGAAGAAACGTATTTGGCAATTTGGGGACGAGAAAAACCTATCTGTTTAAGAAACTCAAGTTTGGGGTGAAGGATGTTTTCCTTATTGGTCAGCAGTAGCTTGGGGACCTTGGCAATGAGCTTTGAGATTTGGGTTTTAGTAAAACCATGGTCTTGGAAGAATTGGAGGTTAGAATCAGGTTTAGTAGTGGTTTGGAAGTTGAGTTTCTTAGAAGCAGTAATTGCAGCTTGTGATGAGAGACTACAATTGTTAATGAGATAAGAAACAACAAAGGATGAATCATTTGCAGGTTTTAGTACTGAAAATGATCTCCTCAGAAATGGGTTTTGGAAAATAGGGATTATATCAAAATCCCCAAGTCTTTTCCGAACTTGAGTTTGTAAATTTCTAGACAGAAAAGCAAACATTTTCAATAAAATCCAAAGTTTGTTTTACCTGATTGAAGAAACAAGAAAAATATGAGATGAGCTGCAACTTTAATTTGAGCAATTGAAGAGTCTCTTTTGAGTCCCACAGCAGAGGCTTTTGGTGGCTAAGTCTTTCAGGCCTTTGAACTTTGAAGGCATTGACATATAACAATAGCGAGGCTTGTGTGGTGGCTAGGTCTTATTCTATACTTCTAGTTGCTTCACAAAACACCGGGACAATGTTGGGGAGACAAGAAAATCTCCACCTTAAGGCCTCACTTGTGTTGGAGTCTTGGAGAAGAGAGAATAATATGAGATTATAATATGGGGATTTGTTTCTAATGTGGTGTTGATTAATATAGCCACAAATATTGTTTTATTGTGTTAGCAACTTAGGTTCTTGTACATATAGCAACTATGCTCCTTGTAAGCTTATAAATTTTGTGTTCTTGTCTCTCATTTGTTTATTAATTTCTACTTTATGGTGTCAGAACGGATTAGATCTTTCTTCCTGTTTTTGTTTTTCAATTTAAAGTGAAAAATCGAATCTGCTTGTTTATGTGCTACTCTGACTATTGCTGAAGAAGTTTGGACTTCGATTCTTTGGAAGTCAGGTTCTTTTGATCTCGACTTGAATCTGATTACTTTAGTTAATATTTCTTCTTTCTCCTCACATAATGACCGAATCTGATCCAAACCTAGTTGGAAGCTTTCATCAGTTCTCCTAAATGGTATTAATTACTTGTCACGGTCAAGGGCGGTTACATTGTCACTTGGTGGCAAGAAATTTTTTGGGTTTGTTAATGGTGTTAGAAATTGCCCTTCAAAAACTGATTCAGGATATGAAGATTGGGTATCTAATGATCATGGTTACTTAACTCGATGGAACCTCAATTGCGGAAATCTTTACTTTTTTTGATTCGGCAAATGAATTGTGGGATTCAGTCGCTGAATTATATGGGAATCAAAACAATGTTGCTCACATTTTTTGAACTTAAACTTGAGATTTCTGCGACACAACAAGGTGAAAAAAAGTTTCAATGCACATCTTGGCCATATGAAAAAATTAGCCACCTCCACTCATGTGTCAGGTAATCTAAGTACTTATCTTACTTCATCTTCTAAAATTAATTCTTGGATTGTCGATTGTGGGGCTACTGACCATATGGCTAATAGTCCCAATTCTGTGCACAATTTTGTTTCAAAGATGTCTCTGTTGCTAATGGATCCATTATCCGGTTGTAGGACGTGGCAAAATTGATTTTTTCCCGCATAGCTCCATGTCTGATGTTCTTGTTGTTCCTTCTTTTCCAGTTCAACTCTTGCCTGTTGGTAAAATCACTAATTCGTTAAATTTTGACGTTACTTTCTCTCTTACTTCTGTTGTCTTTCAGGACATAAAGTCGAAGAAAACGATTGGTGAAGGAACTTACTCTGGTGGGCTATATTCTAAGAAGGTGTGTCACGTCAGTAGTTCGACAGAGAATCGTGTTTTGCACAAGCAGCTGGGACATCCATCTACCCGTGTTTTGTCGAGTCTTTTTCCATTTGTTTATGTTAATTTTAATATTTGTGATCTCTAAACAAACTCGGTTACCTTTTGTTAATTCACTATCTATGTCTGATAAGTTGTTTGAATTAATTCACTTTGACTTATGGAGGCCTGCACCTATTGATTCTTATGATGAATATAACTACTTCGTGTTGTTTATTGATGATCGATCTCGTGCTACGTGGCTATACTTGTTAAAATCCAAAAATGAGGTTGTAACTGCTTTTAAAGATTTTCATAATATGGTGACCAACCAATTTGGTGCTAAAGTTAAGATTTTTAGGTCTGATAATGGCACAGAATTTACCAATGGACCTCTCATGGAATATATGCATAGTAAGGGAATAATTCACCAAACAAGCTGTGTTGGAACACCGCAACAAAATGGAGTGGCTGAAAGCAAAAATTGACATCTCCCAGAAACTACTCGAGCTCTTATGTTTCAAATGAATGTTCCTAAACGGTGTTGGTCTCACGGCGTTTTGACCGCACTTACCTTATTAATCATCTTCCGAGTCAAATTATTGAGTTCAAGTCGCCATTGGAAGTGCTCAAGAATCGGAAGCCGAAAATCTCCCATTTGCGAGTATTTGGGCGTGTGTTTTTGTGCATCAACAAACAATACATCGAGATAAGTTAGATGCTCTGTCTGAACGATGTGTCTTCTTTGGGTACTCTTCCACAAAGAAATGATACATATGTTATGTAATTGCCTAATTCCGTAAGCTCAAGATGGCTCAAAATTAGCTCGTATACCAATGTTCCTGTGACAAAAAGTAAAAAATGATACAGGTGATTTAGTGTGGAAAACCTCTGAATAGGTAAAAAACTACGACCTCGAGTTGAGGGTTTTAGTAATAGTAACTTTTATTGCTTGAGGCTGATATCTTATTACAAGTGATCTCTCGTACTTGAAATACTCAATCTTGTAAATAAAATCTTGGTATTTGAGAATCTAAAAAATATGAGTGTCTTAGTGATTTCTCGTATATTTTTCTGGTCCTTCTCTATTCTGGAACCTTTTTTTTATATAGGCCTTGCCCGCAATTCGTTATCGTGCTGAAGCACGTTCTCCGAATAATGTGGTAAGTGGCAGTTGACTAAATAACTATTGAGTTCATGAGAGGCAGGTGTCTTTGACTTGTTCATGCTTTTCTATTGTGCTCGACCCACGTTCTTCATCAGTTCGTGGTATAAGTGTCGATCCTGACTGTTTATGTCACGTGTAAAATGCGTGAGTCTGATATGAAGGTAGTTTGAATTGGAAATAGTTTAAATTGGGTTAGATCGAGGGATAAGTCCCTAAAATCGCCCCCTCGCAACTGAAGTCACGAGTGGCTTTGGTTGAGAAAGAATCTGTGAAGTTGTTTTGTTGGGAGTTGAAAAGAAATGACATATTAATGTAGATTTGACTGGCATGGAAAATGGGTATTTGTTTTATGTGGTGGGATGTATCTGCATTGAATGATGTTGGAAGTATTGATGTATGCGATGCTTGGGGTTCTGAGAGTGGCTCTGTTTTGAATGATGACTACTTTGAAAATGTACCTGCGCATTAAATATGATGGTTATATAAATAGTACCTGTACCAAGGATCTTGGAAAAGTACGCTGTTGTGAAAAATTCTCTGGAAGTCTGGATTGATAATGGTGAAGACCCGAAGAATAGTTTATGAAGAAAGAGTTTCTACAGAGATGCAAAAATTTAAGTTGAGATATTTCAGTGACCAATCATTGGAGATGTCCACCCCCATTCCTGTTCTACCGACGTATCAGGGTATGTCAGAAGAAGAAGTGGTTGAAGCTGAAGAAGATTTTTGCTGTATGTGGAGATTTCATTACGTTATCTTAACAGGCGAGCAGCGTTGGAAGTGTCTCCACATTCTTGTAGAGGACATGGTTGAGGAGACATATGTGGGGGCCGGTATAACTGCGGGGCAGTTTCGCCAGTTTCTTGTTTAGGAGTGGATTCTAAGGTCGGGCCTTCTTCATCTCCATCAACTCTCCGATGGTAATGGTTATAGAGGAGGCGATGGTGGTAGTGAAGAAGGGAGAAGGAGATTGGAAGTCCGCTTCTGCATCATTATCGTTTCTTGGCTCTAAGAAGACCTTTTGTTTGATGAGTTGGTTCAAGCACGGACTCTTTCTGCTTTCATGTCCAGACTTCCTCCAAACCCAGTTTCTGGTCAAAGTAAGATGGTGTGAAGGTAGAAGGACGTCTGGCAATTTCCAATGCCTACTTTATTTCAGAAGATTCTTGGAGTGAAACATCACTGAAGTCAGATGAACTGAAGGATTTATTGTTTTGAAGTACCTAAAGACTTGTTATCTGTAAAGTACCTGAAAGACTTATTATTAGTAAAGTACCTGAAAGACTTGTTATATGTACAGTACCTGAAAGACTTGTTATTTGTAAAGTACCTACAATTTATATTCGAGCTTAATAAAAATTGGTTATTCAAACTCTGTGTTGATATATATAGAATAACTCTTGTGATTGAAATCGAGCTATGAGTAATTCAAGGATTTACGAATAGAGGATGAAATATAATATATAAGATTAGATCTACAAAGTATATTATAGCAATCGAGCTATAAATATGTGTTGTAATATAAAAGATGTGCAAGAATTTGTTTTTGAATTGAATAACTTAGAATTATTTGGAGAGATAACTGTAGAAGATTTAGAATATATAGGAATTAGAAATTCGAGCTCAGGGAGGTTGCTCAAAAATATTGGATTTGGAAAAAGTAAGTTCAAGATGGAGCAGGCCGAACTTACTGAGGTCGATGTGGATAGATAAATTCAAATAATTTTACTCAGGATACTAGTATTTTCTGTTGTAAAAGAACATAATATAAATACGAATTGTGTGGGATTTGAAGTAATCTAGAAAACTACATAAATAGGGAGAAATGAGCTTTAAACAGGTAGAAGAAATAGAAATGGTGTGGACTCGATCTGAGAGAATTCGTTATGTCGCAGAGGAACGGTTGACAATAAAGATAGCTGAAGTGCGGGAATGGGTTTTTGGCTTGTTAGATTATAATGCTAACTTGTCAGTGACCAAGTATCAGTTTGAAGGTTTAGATTGGATGGGTAGAAAAATTGAGTTAGGACGTCGCTTCTATGATGAGCTATTCTGGGAAGTGATTGTGGAGCCTTCAGCTCAAAAAGAGGCTGTGAGATTAATTACTGAAGAAGAGACCGAGTTGGAAGATGTGAGGATTGCTGGAGGCGAACTGATCAGGTGTGGCTCTATAGGACATCTGGGATATTTCAGGTGTAATTATATGTAAGGGAGTGAATTGTATGAGTTTGAATAACTGCCAAAGAAATGTAATGAGAATGAAGTTTGAATTTATCCTTTTTGTTGCAAATATTGTTTGTGATTGTTGTGAAAAATTAATTTGTTTTTTTTTTGAAATGTTTAGAGCTTTGGAAATGACGTCAACACTTCCATAAGTAGAAGAAGCAAAAATAGAAGAAGCAGGCAGCTTTTGATTTTGTTTTTGGTATAATTGCAGGGAAAGTTCGATTGCGTGTAAGTGTTGAGTCATCATGAGTGTTGGGAGGTCAGATGGAGATTTAGGTAAGGGAGATGGAAATATATTAAAATATAGGGCAGGGGGCAATGATAGGAATGTATTGTTACTGAAAAGGTGCAAGATGTCTGACATTAATTGTAGAAGGGACACCTCGGTTCCAAAACTAAGGGTGACTCGTGCGAGGCCCTATAATTGTCAACAGTTAGAGAGATAAAATATAAATAATACTTCATCTTCTTCATTTAAATGTTTATCAACTTAAAAAAAATTGAAGAACAGTAAGAGAGGAAAGAAAAAAAATAGCAGAGAATTTCGTGAGAAATTAATCGAGAGTGATCAAAAATCAAAGCGAGAGAGAGTTGCATAGACTGTGTCATGAAAGTGATTATATAGCTGCGTTGTGAGGGAAAGATTTGACGCTGCGTCAGATTCATATTTCGACATTGAATGTTAGTAGACGATTTGTGATACTGTGAATGCGTTTCTTTTGAAAGTTTTTTTGTGGTATTCAAATCTAAAAATTACTATTTATAACAATCTATACAAATTGCTAAGATTTATTTTGTAAAAAGAGATACAAATGATATACGTATCTCTGTGATGTATATGTAAAAGATAATGATAGAATACCTGGACCTGTATGTAGGTCGAGCATGATGAGTTTTGTGTAAAATCAAATCTCATATGTAGAGTTGTAGTTGATATGGAGACTTCACCAATTTTGGAGGTCTCGACCTCCGATCGTTCGGCTGAGTCTGAATGTGTAGTATCCGATAGGGAGGATGGTGTAGAAGTTGCTTAATTTCTTGATTTCTCTAGAAAATTGGTATCATATTGCCCAAACTCTAATGTGTTTAGAAAATTTTGTAAAGCCAAAGCTCTTGTATGGGGAAGATGGGGCAATTTTGTTGAACATGCCAGTAGGCAGTTTAGAAGTTGTATGGTAGGATCTGGGGAGGAACATTTTTTTTGCTGGCTGATTTAGAGAAGGAGAAATTAGATATGGGGTTAGGCAAATTGATCTCCTTGAAGTATTATGATAGAAATGTCCAGGGTGACCTAGAATAAGATTTTCTGTGTTACCTGTCTCAATTGGAGTATGGGTTGAGTCTGCCCCTTAGCAATCTTGTGAAAGGGATTATGAATATCATTGGGGCATGTTCTATTCAGTTGAATGGGAACATGTGAAAGGTAATAAGCATCTGTGAGTTTTTGAATAAGTTGTGGGAGAAGAACGAGGTTGAGAGAAGGATATCTCCCAAAGATGTCTTGTAGTTTTATGGCGCAAAAAACTATTCTACAAGTGGAGGGGCATACTTTTTTACGAGTTCGACTCGACCTATTTTCTTCGATCTGAATTTAGCAGGTCGAATGTGGAACGATAATGTGATATGGGTAAATGGTGATTACCTTCAGAGAGATGATGAAGAACCCATGGAACTTCTGTGTAGAACTGTGAAGCAAAGTAATTATAATAACGTATAATATTGAAATGTTGAAATTGAATGTTGTTCTGTTGTTGATAATATGCTGTTGTTGATAGGTCTTTCGTCGAAGGTGAAGAAGAAGAAGTCCCTGTTTGATACTATTACTCAAGAAGGGGTCGAGCTCGAGGTTGTGCTGAAAGAACTCGGTATTAGTAGAAAGAAGTGAGTTAACAGCAGGTCTAAGAAAGTTTAAAGTCTCAAGCAACGAGGTTAATGGCGGGTGTTGGTGGCAATAAGAAGAGGGGAGCTGATGGAGAGAGACGAGTGGCTTTGCCAAAGGCCTATGGAGTAGATTTTACAGATGTGAGCAAGTTAGCTCAGGCATTTCCAAAGAAGAAGATGTTGAAGCATGGCTCGACCTCTGCTACCACGGGGAGTGGTGAGGTCGAGGGAGAGGCGAAGAAGAGAAGGGTAGATCCTTCTTCTGAACTTATTGGGGGCAAAGGTTGCAGAGAATCGACCTGGTATAGAAGATGAGTTGAAAACGGTGGAGGAAAGGGCGAGGCTTACAGCTCGCAATGGTGAGGAGGAGATGAGCAAAATGGTAAGTTTGATGATTTGAATGTCTTATGAATTATGTTTTGTAGTTCGAGCTAAAAAATATAGTCGATAATTGTGTTGTTTTTGTAGGCTGCTCGTTTGATGAAGATGATTTGTCTCGGGATGGAGGAGGAGAAAGCCGAGCTCGAGAAGGGGAAGGCTGAGCTCGAGAAGAAGGTAGCTTGTTTGAAAACTGATTTGGCTAGGGAAGGGAAGCGACTGGACTCTGTAAAGGCTATGCAAGAGGTTAAGATAAGCGGGCTGACAGCGGAAGCGGGAAAGAATATGGAGGAGGTGGTAATCCAGCGAGATAGACTTGGGCGCCACCTTATAAAAATAGAGTACTCCAAAACTGAGGTGAATGATATTATAGAGGATATATATGTTAAAGATGAGGAGGTTAAGGATGATGGAGCTGGCATTGTGAGAGGGTTGAATAGAGTTTTTCCCCAGACTGTACCAGAGAATGAAGGGGATGATGATGCCAACCCAGAGAATGTGAATGAGAAGGTAGAGTATAAAATTGTTGAATATTTGGTTGTGTGATTATGATGGGTTTATGAACTATAACTATATGGATCAATGTAGGAATTTTTTTTGTAGGCTAAGTTATGTTTGCAAACCTTGTTTGCAGGAACGTAAGGATATGTGTTTTAGAATAAAAGAATTTGAGAATGAGCTTGCTAAGGAGAAATACACCTCAACATCCCTGTTGACCTCGTAAGCGGAGCTACAGGTTAGAAAAGAGCAAGAAATATTTGACTTGTATGCTTAATTACTCTAAAGCTATAAAGTAAAAATTAGAGCGTAGATACAGACCAAAAACTTGCTAACAGTTTAGAGGCAATGGTACTCAATTGTGTATAGATAATATCAAAGTGTTGAAAAAGTTAAAATATAGAGAATGTGTACCTTAGAATTGGAAGTATATGTTATTGTTCATCGAATTGGGATCATACTTCGACCTTAAGTTTAGAAGCAGTTTCACACAGTAGATGTCAAAAAATAGAAATTTCGTTAGAAATAAGATGTATGTATTGGGTGAGTTTCCTAAATCGGACTTATTGTATTGTATCTATGATGTGTAGGTTGAATTTGAGTCAGCTCGATTGAGCGAAGAAGAGACATGCTAATGTTACCAAGAGTTTACAGTGGAGTTTGATAGAATGAGAGAGGAAAATGATGATAGGGAGGATCAACACGTAAATGTACATTTTAAGTTCATTGAGGCAACGCAAGCCATTGATGACCTCACTTGGATGATTGAGGAAAAGGATGTCAAAATTAGTAAGGGGCAAAAAGAGCTCGCGGAGACGTAGGAAAAGACAACGAAACTCAAAAGCCAGAATGATGTACTGATGGTAAAGAGTAAGGAGGCTGCCATAGCTCAATACCGTATTTAGGCGTTAAAATCATCATAGAAAGAGTTACGCCATTTTGTAGCCAGTCTGAAGGACTAAATGATCAGCAAAACGAATGAAGAAGAGCAAACTCGAGCTGGTTTGGTGAATACCAGGAGCGAATTGGAGTAATTAATGAATAAAATGATTGAGAAAGATAACGAGCTGAAGAGAGCTTGAGATGACTTATCTAACTTCGAAATTGCGGTTGAGTAGTTAACTGTAGCTTTGTCTGCTATAGATATAGAGTTTCGGCTGGTACAAAGAAAATGTGATGAGTTGAATGAGAGGGTAGCGCAATTGAAGATCGATTTGGCTCAGGCCAATTCGGGTGCCAAAAATGCCAAGGCTGGAGAGCGCTCGAGGAAGAATAAAGATGATGCCAGTGTTTCTATTGTTCAAGGGGATGTGGTTAGCATATCAGTTCGAATCAAAGAGCTGGAGGAAAATATAGCTCGAACTCAAGGTCATGTGCAAAAAGGAAATGAGCGGCTAAAGGAGTGCCAAAGTAAGCTGGATACTGCTTATATCAGGGAACAGGAGTTAGAGCGGGTGATCAGAGGTAAGGATATTTTGATAAAGAAAAAAGATGAATTGTCGAATGGAATGGCATGAAGCACGAAACAAGAGGTTGAAAGCGCTCCTTCAAACGATGAAAGATAATTTTTCTAAGGCAGTCATGCCCCAGGCATTGCGCTCAGAGATGTTAATGGCAATGTCATGACCCCACTCTACGAGCAGCGATATTATCCCCACTTAACCACTGCGGATCTCTAACAGTGTGGGATTTTTCTTCCTAAGAAAAGGCCTCAGTGACATGTAGAGTGAAATCTTAACTAAATGACCATGCACCTGGTAGGATCTTAAGCGATGTGGGACTAAACCATTGGTGCTACCAGCACCGCTAATGGGCTAGGTGCCTTCCAATACCCGCTCGGCCTGGGTGTTACAGTTCCCCCACCTTTAAGATCAAGCCAACCTGGCTCTGAAACCATTTTGTCACGACCCCACTCTACAAGCATCGATATTGTCCCCACTTAACCAATGTGGATATCCAGTAGTGTGGAATTTTTTCTTCCTAAAAAAGGCCTCGGTGACATGTTGAGTGAAATCTTAACTAAATGAACATACACCTGGAAGGATCTTAAGCGATGTGGGACTAAGCCATTGGTGCTACCATCACTGCTAATGGGCTAGGTGTCTTCCAATACCCGCTCAACCGGGGTGTTACAGGCAGTGATTGCCTATTTTATTGAGGAAATTAGAATGCTCGAGTTAAAGAGGGATACCTTGCATGACTGTTTATCGGATAAATGATGTATTTGTAGAGCTAATATAGATCGAGGAAACTGTATGTACTCTATGGAAACGGAGTTTGGTTCTCGACCTGCTGAATTGGTAGAGCAAGGCAGGATTACTACAGCTGCTCGAGCTCGAGAATTTATGGCTGATCGTCCTCCTATTGTAGGGGAAAGCGTAGCTGACCTCCTAACAACAGAAAATAATCCTTTGTAGTGGCTGTATATGTACCATGAAAAAGTATTTGTCGTAGGCATATTAAGAGATGAAAGCTAGTTTTATCTTTGTTTGGTAGAGTT
Source organism: Kingdonia uniflora (assembly GCA_014058105.1). NCBI lineage: Eukaryota > Viridiplantae > Streptophyta > Magnoliopsida > Ranunculales > Circaeasteraceae > Kingdonia > Kingdonia uniflora. The sequence continues at coordinate 28,210 of JACGCM010001195.1, forward strand.
CTTTGATTGAAATCTAGTATTACCTTCGTTTTAATCGCAGAGTATGTATAAAGTTTGATCAAAGCTAGTTTCACCTTTGCCTTAATCGGTATAATTGTCGCAGAAAGCTAGTTTGACCTTTGCTTTATTTTATATATGGTAGAGTTCTTTGATTGAAAACTAGTATTACCTTCGTTTTAATCACAAAGTATGTTTATAGTTCGATCAAAGCTAGTTTTACCTTTGCTTTAACCAGTATAATTGTCGCAGCCATATTGAGAGATGAAAACTAGTTTTACCTTTACTTTATCTTATGTCTGGTAGAGTTCTTTGATTGAAAACTAGTATTACCTTCGCTTTAATCGCAGAGTATGTATAGAGTTTGATCAAAGCTAGTTTTACCTTTGTTTTAACCGGTATAATTGTCGTAGCCATATTGAGAGATGAAAGCTCGTTTTACCTTTGCTTTATCTTATGTCTGGTAGAGTTCTTTGATTGAAAACTAGCATTACCTTCGTTTTAATCATAAAGTATGTATAAAGTACAGTTTAAAAGCTAGTTTTACCTTTGCTTTAACCAGAATAGAGATCGATTAAAAGCTAGTATTACTTTTACTTTAATCTATGTATTGTCTACGTAAGTAGAAAGTTGTGTGGGAAAAAACTTGGAAGTTTTCATTGAATATAATAGAATGTACATTGTATAGAGATGAAAATCTCACTTTTGGAATGGAATGAACAAGAATTTGAACTGGAGTAGTGAGGAACTTAACGATAGTACCGTTTCAGTCGCCTAGTATTCCAAGGATTTGAGATATGAACTCCTTCCTCGATCATGTGATACTAGGATCCCAGGCCAGTGAGACCAGTGATTAGGAATGAACCTACCCAATTTTTTGCTAGTTTCCCGGTATGTACCTATTTTCTGTGTTGATGGATTTCTCTGAGGATGAGATCATCGATTTGGAAAGTACGGCTTCAAGCCCTCATATTTTCATTGAATAAAATAGAATGTACATTGTATGGAGATGAAAATCTCACTTTTGGAATGGAAAGAACGAGAATTTGAAGTGGAGTAGTAAGGGACTTAATAATAGTACCATTTCAGTTGCCTAGTATTCCAATGATTTGAGATATAAACTCCTTCCTCGGTCGTAAGATAATATGATCCAAGGCCAGTGAGACCAGTAATTAGGGATGGACCCTCCCAATTTTTTGCCAGTTTTCTGGCATATACCTCTTTTCTCTATTAAGGGATTTCTCTGAGGATGAGATCGTCGATTAGGAAAGTATGGCTTTAGACTCTTCTATTGTACGAAACTGGCTAACATATGGTAATATTGACCTAGGTTTGCAATAACGCATTCCCTAGTCTCATCAATCCAATTGACGTTGCAGGCTAATTCAAATTCTTTTTCTTCATCAGTTAGCTCGCGATCTTTGATTGGATGTTGATATTCTGTTGGAATAACAGCCTCGGTGCCATAGGCGATGAAGAATGAGGTACATCTGGTTAATTAACGTGGAGTTGTGCGGTATGCCCATAAGATATGTGGAACCTCTCGTACCCAGTTTCCTTTTTTCTGTGAGTAAAGCCTTTTCGGAATCCATGTACGATGGTTTTGTTGGTGATTTCGGCTGGGCCATTGCCTTGATGGTAGTAGGGATTGGATGGTGAGTGAATGATATTGTGTTTGTTGAGGAAAGCTACGATTTTTTCTTCAACGAATTGTGGCCAATTATCGATACGAATTAGGTGGGGGCATCCAAGCCGAGTAATGATGTGTTCCCAGATAAAAGAGATGACCTGTTCTTCTCTAGTTTGACAGAGTAAAACTGCTTCTACTTATTTTGTAAAATAATCTATAACTACAAGTAGGTATCAGTGGTTACCTGAAGAATTAAGAAATTCACCGACGAGATCAAGCATCCATCTTTTGAATAGCCAGAACACCTTGCTTGCATGTAGTTTGAGCGCAGGGGCGCGAATCATTTGTCCATGTCATTGACATGTATAACATTTGTATGAGTACGCTTCTGTTTGCTTGCGCATGCCTGGCTAGAATACTCCTTATGTAATTGTTCTGTTTATAAGTGATCGACCTGCGACATGGGAGCAACAAGTCCCTTCATGTATATCTCTGAGCATTTCGTCTGCTTTCTTTCTAGAAAGGTACTTGAGGTAAGGCCCCGTGACTGAACGGCGATATAAAAAACCATTTTAATTTGTGTAGCGCTTGGAGTTCTCGATCAGCTGTCAGCACTCTTTTTGATTTGCTGGAAGGGGTCCTTTACATTCGTTGTCGATACCAAGGAAAGCAAGGAAGGGCTTCGCCAATTGTCGTCCTCCTCTTTATCCCCCCCAATGTTAATCGTGCATATAAAAATGCGATCAATGCTGGGACTTGATATCAATTCGATTTGGAGATATCTAGCTTCTGTACCTAAGACCCAGGCTAAATAAGCCAAGGAATTGGCATGCCTGTTTTCACTTGGAGGAAGATAATCGAGAGTTACTTTTACAAACTGGCTCATCCTACCTACAATGAGGGCTGCATATTCGATCATCTTGCCGTTCTTCATGTATTGCTCAGAGTAATGGTAGACGATGAGTAGAGAATCGGTGTAGAATGAGTGCTCTGGGACGCCGAGCTCAAGTGCGAGGTCGAGTCCATGAATGAGAGCTTCGTATTCCATGATATTGTTGGAGGCTTCAAAATCCAAGCATATCGATTTCTCAATTCTGTCGTTGGAAGGGGTAATCAATACGATTCCAGTTCCTGACCTTGCGGGTTCTGTTAAACCATCTGTAAGAAGTCTTCACCCTTTCCTTATAATCCATTCAGCTCGCTCGTCAAATGCATTGGTGGGTGGATCTTATGTAATTTTTTCTACAAGGTCAGGATCGTGCTCCTCTTACTCGGGATCTTCTTCTGGAAAATCGCTAACGGCCTGACTATTTTCTCAATGTCGTTATTCGAACTTGATATCATGTTCTCCCAAACTGACTGACCATTATTGCACTTTTCTAATTTTTTCTTTTTGGACAAAACTTCTTGGAGTGGGTAGTTCATTCTGACTTTGACTGAATAAGCTTGGAAGTAGTGCTTAAGCTTCTATGAAGTGTAAACAAGAGTTAGGAGTCTTTCGATTTTAGAATACATTATTTCCGCTGAAGTGAGGGTTTTGCTGATGAAGTAGACTGACTTCTCAATCTTTCCTTCAAGTCGAATGAGAACCGAGTTGATAAAAGTATATGTAACTACTAGGTAGATGATTAGCTCCCCATTATCTACTAGGGTACTCATTATGGGAAACTTCCCCAAATAGGTTTTGAGATCCTGAAAAGCTGCCTCGTATTCTGATGTCCATTGGATCTCTGCATTGGGCTGAACTTTTCCTCATTTGGTACAACCGCGGAGTAGTAAGAACAACCAACGATAGCGATATGAAAATTTTAAAATAAATTGGTTGATAACGGTAATCTTGCCGGTAAGTTTTTGTATGTCTTTCATTATCTTTGGAGATGTCATATTGAGGAGAGCTCGAATTTGATCTGGATTGGCCTCAATCCCTTTCTTGCCGATGAGATGACCGAGGAATTGGCCTAAATGTACTCTGAATTGACACTTATCAGGATTGAGTCTCATCCTGTAAGATTAAAGAATGTTAAATATTGTGTTGAAATCTGTGATGTGGTTGATTGACTGTATGCTCTTGTACAAGAGATCATCAATATAGACTTCCATGATTTTCCTAAGATGTACTTTGAACATAATAGTCATCAACCGTTGATAAGTCGTACCTGCATTTTTTAGTCCGAAGGGCATGACTTTATATCAATAAGTCCTCTTTCAGTGATGAAAGTGGTATTTTCTTAATCTTCTTCTAAGAGTGGAATCTGATTGTATCCTGAAATAACATCCATCATAGATAAGAGTTCATGACCTGCTGTAGAATCAAGAATTTGATGGATGTTGGGAAGAGGGAAGCTGTCCTTTTGAGTGTGTTTCTTTAAATCTGTAAAATCTATGCAAACTCGAACATTTCCATTTTTCTTTGGGACAACGACGATGCTGGATATCCAATCTGGATACTTGGCTTCTCGAATGAATTCCACTTTGATTAATTTCTCAATCTCCATGTTAACTTCAACTCGAAGGTAAGGTGATAGTCGTCACTGTTTCTGTTTGATCGCGGTGACGTTGATGTTAATGGCCAATTTGTGACATGCCTTGGCCGGATCGACCCCAGGCATCTCTTCGAAAGTCTACGCTAAAACATCTCAATTCAGTTGTAAAAATTGAATGAAAACATCCTTATCGTGCTGGACCAGCTTGGTACTGATAAAAGTACCTCTGCTAGGTCCATTAATATTGACGTATTTTGTAGGCTCTTCTATTAAAGGATGATCATCAAGGTGATCAATTTTTTGTAATTGCTATGCATCGTATCTGTCTAAGGTATCTAGAATGGCAGAGACAATATTTTTGTAAGCTCAAGAAAGCCTTTGACTACCTTTGATTTCATAGATACCATCATTGTGCTTGAAGCTGAGTGCTTAAAGATATGTAGAAGCGATTGCTTCCATGTTGTGAATCCAGCAGTAACCCATAATCTTGAGATAACGAGATTTAACGTTGATGACGTAGAAGACGACGTCGATGGTGGCTGGTCCTGCGGTAATAGGTAAGATGATCTTGTCTACTCGCTTTTCTTTAGAACCATTGAATCCACTAATATTGGTGTCGCTTGGAATAACTTGATCAACCAATATCATTTGGTCGATTATGCTCTGAAAGAGAATCTCAATACCGCTTCTAGCATCGATCATCATTGTGTACATGACAAACTTCTTCATCTTGAGCATTATGACTAATGCATAATGATGTAGAAATTTTACATGACTAATGTCGGAATCTTCGAGTGAGATCCCAAACCGGCGATTGCTCAACTCAGCTAGAAGGTTGGCTTCTTTATCTTGAGGTGTGAGATCGCAGTATTCAGACAGTCTCATGCGCTTGAATTGATAAGAGTTGTTAATCTGATGAATTTCAATCATGTTACTGTGGTTCATATGGTAGAGATGTTTCTCCTCAGCTTGATCTTCGACCTGGATGACCTCGAACTATTTTTATAGCTGCCATCCTTATATGATTCGAGGTCGATAATGTATTCGAACATCCGTCCCTCCTTAAAAATGAATTTTAACAACCCCCGTAAAACATAGCAGTTGTCAATAGAATGATGATTTACCTTATGATGCAAGCAGTACGGGTGGCTTTCGATTGGTTCCAATGGTTGAGAAAGACGGTATAGCTTATCCTTGGAGAGGATTGGAAAAATTATGGAGATTCAAACATTCATCTTCAGGAGGACCGGTTTAGGTAATGTACCGCCTTTCTGAGGATTGCCAGTGTTGCCTTTGAAACACTTTTGATCACCCTGATCCTCTTTCGGTTCATTATTTCGATCTGTAGGTAGACCTTTCGTGGTTAGGACAGATTTAGTAGATTTATGCCTTTTGGATATCATCCTTTCTAGGTCGGCATAATCATTGACCTTGGTGATCATAACCTCCAAGGTCACAGGTTTATTGAGGAAGAGGTGCTATTTGGTCTTGCAGTCGAGCTGGAGTGCGTTGGTGAAAGCAGTAACAATTGTTTTCTGATCGAGGTTGTCTACTTTACGCGTGAGCTCCAAAAACTTCTTTGCAAAAGTCTCAAGCTTCTCTCCATGTGACTGTTTAAGACTAATAAGAGAATATAAATTCACCTCTTTATCTATGTTGTGAGCATACGTCTTGATAAATTGTTTCTGCAGCTGATCGAATGTGAGTATGGATTCTTCAGGTAAAGAGTGGAACCACTAGAGTGGTTCTTCATGTAGACTTGCTGCAAACAAGTAGAAGAGGATGTGATTGATATTGGAATACAACCCCAGTGAATCACGGTATTGTTGAATGTGCTCCTTTGGATCGGTACCCATGTATTTACAAATTTTCGGAGTATGAAAACCTTTCGATATTTCCATATCGAATAGTTCTTTGGCAATCAGACTTCCTTGTAACTTGGGAAGGTCGCCTGTAGTGCCCAGAACTTGCGCTTCAATCAACTCCTTGATGCACTGATCCATATGCTCTTGTGTGACATAATAACGTGTCGGCTGAGTGGCTTGTCCAGGAGGTTGAGGATTATGAGTACCGGTACCCTCACTCAAATGATTACGTGCCAAAATTTGAGGTTGAGGTCGCTGTTCTTCCTCCTGACATTTAGAAAATCGATGACCTCTGCTGATTTTAGACTGAACTTCACCACCCAAATGAATAGAAGGTTGATGTTCGTACTGAATATTTTTGGAAATAGCTTTGCTGGTGGCTCCTCGAGGTCCCAATCTATCCAGCGCAGAAACCCAGGAGGTCTCTAGCACTTAATCGCGATCCCTAGTTTGAGGAGCCTGTTAAGTATCCTGCAGAGCTTGTAATGCAGTCTGTATGGTTATCATCTAGTCTTCATATCATTTGAACGCTGTTAAATGAGCTTGTCGCTAAGCTTCGAGCTCCTTCTCAGGGAGCTCTCGGTTAAGAGTTAACTGACGTTCGAGCTCGTTGCGTTTCTCTATTTCGGCGTGGAGATGACTTAAAATTAGTTTTCACACCAATGTTCTTGTGACAAAAACTAATTTAAAGTAAGAAATAACACAAGTGATTTAGCATATAAATCCTCTGAATAGGTAAAAAACCACGACCTCGAGTTGAGGGTTTGAGTAGCAGTGACTTTTATTGCTTGAGGCTGATATCTTATTACAAGTGATCTCTCGAATTAGAAATACTCGATCTTGTAAATAAGAATTTTGGTGTTTGAGAATCTAGAAAATATTATTTTCTTGGTGATTTCTCGTATATTTTTCTGGTCCTTGTCTCTTATGGTACTTTTTCCTTATATAGGTCTTGCTCGTAATTCGTTATCGTGCTGAAACACGTTCTTCGAATAATGTAGTAAGTGGCGGTTGACCGAATAAATGTTGAGTTTGTGAGAGACATGTGTCTTTGACTTGTTCATGCTTTTATGTTGTGCTTGACCCACGTTCTTCATCAGTTCGTGATGTAGGTGTCGATGTTGACTGCTTATGTCACGTGTAAAATGCGTGAGTCTAATATGAAGGTAGTTCAAATTGGGTTAGATCGAGGGATAAGTCCCTACATGTTATAATCCAATTTTGAAGAAACTTGCTGTTTCTCGTGATGTACGATTCGTGGAATGTGAATCTTATTTTCTAGCACCACCAGATGATACTAGAAATCAGTCCCAGGGGGAGTATTTATCTGACTTGGTACCGCTTCCAACAATAAATGGTGCTGATATTTCAGCTATTGAAGTCAATGAGGCACCTTCTTCGGCAGAAACTATAGTACCTCAAACATCATTTAGGCCTCCATCTTAAGTACCTCAAGTTTCTTCTAGTTCTCTAGCAGCACCTCAAGTTTTACGAAGATCAAGTAGAGAAACGCGTCCTCTAGAGAAGATGAAAGATTTCTTCACTTATCATGCCGTATCTTACCCTTTGCAAGATCATTTGACATATGATAATATCGCATCGTCTCACCTCGCCTTCTTGAGTGCACTATCTACTGATCAAGAGCCTAAATCATTTAGAGAAGCTAATTCTAGTCCTGCTTGGAAGAAGGCAATGCATGAGGAACTACTAGCTTTGGATGAGAACATGACGTGGGACATTGTTAAGTTGCCTCCAGGATGAAAAACAGTTGAATGCCATTGGGTATTTAAGAAGAAATATAAAAGTGATGGTTCCTTGGAACGACATAAAGCAAGACTCGTTGCTAGGGGGTTCACACAAACTTATGGAGAAGGTTATAAGGGGATTTTTGCTCTAGTTGCAAAGATGAACACTTTCCGGGTACTAATCTCTTTAGATGTGAATCAAGATTGAAAGTTATTTTAGATGGATGTAAAAAATGTGTTCTTGCACGGTGATCTTGAAGAAGAAGTGTTTATGAGCATCCCACCTGGGCATCCACAAGAGGCTAAGTTCGGCTTAGTGTGCAAATTAAAGAAGGTAATTTATGGGCTTAAGCAATCCCCGTGTGTTTGGTATGCTAAGCTTAGTTCGGTTCTAGTGATGAATCGACTCAAACGGAGTAATGCAGACCCATCATTGTTTGTTAAAAGAGGTACATTTGGCATTGCTATTGTTTTGATTTATGTTGATGATATTGTTATAACTGGTAATGACCAAAGTAAAATATCTAAGCTCAATGCTCTTTGCACAAGAGGGTTTGCCATTAAGGATTTAGGAATTTTGAAGTACTTTCTTGGATTAGAAGTTGCTTATTCACAGAAGGGGATCTTTATGAATCAACGAAAGTATGTTCTTGATCTTTTTAAAGATACGGGGAAATTGGGGATAAAACCATCGCCTACTCCAATTGATAGTAGAAATAATTTAGATGAGTCCGGTAATTTGCTTTATGATATTGGTCAGTTCCAGAGATTGGTTGGTAAACTAATTTATCTTACTATTACCAGACCTGATATTTCCTATGCGATTAGTTTGGTAAGTCATTTTATGCATGCTCCGAGAGCTCAACACATGGATCCAGTCACTAGAATTCTGCAATGTTTAAAGGGCTTTCCAGGAAGAGGTATTTGGATGCGTAAGAATGGGCATAGTTCTATCCTTGATTATACTGACGCGGATTGGGTAGGATGTCCAATCAATTGAAGATCTACAACCGGTTATTGTACTTTTGTTGGAGGGAATTTGGTTACATGGAATAGTAAGAAGCAAAATGTGGTTGATCGTTTAAGTGCTGAAGCAGAATATAGGGCAATGGCTTCGACGACCAGTGAAATTATTTGGTTTAGAGCTCTATTGCGTGATTTGGGTTTTCGTTCGTTTCAGCCGACTACATTATTTTGTGATAATCAAGCTGCAATGCATATTACTTTAAATCCAGTATTCCACGAGCGTACTAAGCACATTGAGGTTGATTGTCATTTTGTACGTGAAAAGGTGCAAGCCAATATTATTTTTACATCCTATGTTCGTAGTGATCAATAATTAGCAGACAATTTTACAAAGGGACTACCTATTTCCAAGTTCCATGAGATACTCTCCAAGTTGGGCTCCATTGATATCTTCTTACCAACTTGAGGGGGAGTGTTGGGGAAGAGAGAATAATATGGGATTATAATATGGGATTTGTTTCTAATGTGGTGTTGATTAATAAAGCCACAAATATTGTTTTATTGTGTTACCAACTTAGGCTGCTGTACATATATCAACTATGCTCCTTGTAATAAAAATCTCTTGCTCTCAATTGGGATATACTGATTAAGATCTTTCTGCTCTCTCCTCCCAGGCATGTAGGTTGCTACACCGACAACTGAAGCTTGCAAATTTTGGGTTCTTGTTTCTCGTTTGTTTATTGATCTCCTTTATTTCAATTTCTACTTTAACTTGGTATCCCGTTTATAGTACGAATCAAGGTTTGTCATTTATTTTCTTTGATCCAATGATTAACAACGGTTGGATAAAAAAACGATGTAGGAATCCCTTGATATGTGGAGGTATAAATGGCATACCAAGCAGAGACTACATCATTATGTTTCGCTCTTCCCGGTGAGTCCGTTTGGTCCCATATTTTGTCATTTATTTTTTGCCCAAATTTATGGCATTTCTTCAAAATTTTGCTGGAACTTATGAAATTTGTTGCTGTTTTGCAGAAACCAAACTGTGTGTACCTATCACAGTAACAAGCTCATCTGTAGCGGATCCAGTGGACTAAAATCTCTCAATCAGAAATGGTGGTTCCTGATAATATCTTTTGCATTGATCAAGTTGTTATTTTAGGAAACAAGTGCGCCACTATTTTCTTATGTACAAAGATACCAAGTTCATGTAATTTTCTTAAAGTTATTTTCTGAGTTTGAGGTTGATTGTAATACAAGTTTTATAGAGATTGATTTTATCAAAGAGTGTTTTAATTCGTTTTATATTTGGTATTTATTACTTAATTAGTCCTTAAGTGAATGCCGTTAGCGGATCAACATATATAGTTGCCTAGGTGACACTCAGCTATATTATCTTGTTAGTCCTAATTTTATTGTTGTTCAGCAAAGGTTTTCTTCTATCCTTGTAGTTGTAGGGGCCTACCCCTCGACCTTACCCATATCGAGCTATCTCCAGATCGAACTACCTCCATATCTGACTCACGCATTCTTCACATGATTTCAACAGTCAACATTGCCTGCCTACTCCTCGAACTGATAAAGAACGCGGGTCAAGCTCAAACAGAAATACCTGAACAAGTTAAAGACACATGTCTCTCACAAACTCAACAGGTACCCGGTCAGCCACCACTAACCACATTGTTTGGAGAACGTGCTTTAGCACGATGAAGAACTACGGAGAAGGCCTATATAAAGAAAAAGTTCTAGAAGAGACAAAGACCAAAAAATTGCACAAGAAATCACCAAGAAAACTATATTTTCTAGATTTTTAAAACTTTAAACTTCTTATTCACAAGATCAAACATTTCTAAGTCAAGAGATCACTTGTAATAAGATATCTGCCTTAAGCAATAAATGTTACTATTACAAAAATCCTCAACCTGAGGTCATGGTTTTTTACCTATTCATAGGTTTTCCACGCTAAATCACATGTGTTATTTCTTATTAGATTTTGTCACAGATACATTGGTGTAAGAGCTAATTCCAAGCCACTTTGAGCTTACAGAATTAAGCAATTACATTTGGCGCCGTCTGTGGGAAATAAATCATTTCTACGATATCATAAGGTATTCATTCACTCTACTACAAATTTCAATCATGGTTACATCAAGGCGACCAATAACCAAAATCATGCTCGATCTTTCAGTTGAGTCGGAACAACTTACAGAGCTACGGGCGAATCTCAACACTAAGACAGAGAAACGCAACGAGCTCGAATGTTAATTAACTTTTGACCGAGAGCTCTGTGAGAAGGAGCTCGACGCTGAAAGACAAGCTTGTTTGACAGTGCTCAAGTGACATGAAGATCAAATAACAACAATTCAGTCTGCCTTGCAAGCTCTGTAGAACACTTAGCAGGCTCCTCAAACACGAGATTGCGATCAGTTGCCAGAAGCCTCCCGGGTTTCTGCGCGGGAAAGATTAGGACCTCAAGGCGCTTCCAGCAAAGCTTTTTCCAGAAATATTCGGAATGAACCTCAGCCTTCCATTCATTTGTGCGATGAAGTTTAGTTTGAGATCAGCCAAGGTCATCGATGTTCTATACGTTAAGAAGAAGAACAATGACCTCTACCTCGAGTTCCAGTACGGGATCGTTTGAGGGAAGGTATCGGTACTCACAATCCGCAACCTCGTCGGCAAGTCACTCAACCGATACGTCACCATGTCATACAAGAGCATATGGATCAGTAGATTAAGGAGTTGATCGAAGCACAAGTTTTGGGCACTATCGACGACCTTACCAAGTTACAAGGAAGTCCAATTGCCAAAGAACTATTCGATATGGAAATACCGAAAGGTTTCCATACTCTGAAAATTCACAAATACAAGGGTACCGATCCAAAAGAGTACATTCAACAATGCCGTGATTAATTGGGTTTGTATTCCAACCTCAACCATATCCTCTGCCGTTTGTTTGCCACAAGTCTGTAGGAGGAACCGTTCTGATGGTTCCACTCTCTACCTGAAGACTCTATATACATATTCGACCAACTGCAAAAACAATTCATCAAGACATATGCTCATAATAGAGACAAAGAAGAGAATTTATATTCTCTTATCAGTCTCAAATATTCACACAGAGAGAAGCTCGAGGCTTTTGCGAAGAAATTTTTGGAGCTCGCGCAGAAAGTAGACAATCTCGATAAGAAAATAGCTGTTTTTGCTTTCACTAACGCGCTCCAGCTCAATTGCAAAGCCAAAGAACACTTCTTCCTCAATAAACCTGTGACCTTGGAGGATATGATCACCAAGGTTAATAGTTATGTCGACCTGGAAAGGATAATATCCGAAAGGCATAAATCTACTAAATTTGCCCTTACCATGAAAGGTCCATCTACAGATCGAAACACTGAACCAAAGGAGGATCAGGGTGACCAAAAACACGACAAGGGAAACATTGGCAACCCTCAGAAAGGCGGTTCATAAATCAAACCGGTCCTCCCAAAGATGAATGCTCAAATTTCCACAATTTTTCCAATCCTCTCAAATGACCGTTTTTCTCAACCACTGGAACTGATCCAGGAGGATCTAGTATTTTTTAAAGATTTGCCAAAGTCGTTCGAACGACTTTGAGTGTCGTTCGAACGAGTTGACATGTTCGCTGGAATTTTGGTCCAGAGCCATATTTCGTTCGAACGACTTTCAGTGTCGTTCGAACGAGTTGTCATGTCCTATGGAATTTGGCCCAGAGCCATATTTTCGTTCAAACGAGTTTGGTTTCGTTCGAATGACTTGGTCTACTTTTCTAGGGTTTTAGACTAATTAGTCGTAAAGTCGTTCGAACGACTCTGGCGGTGGTTTTATTTATGAGGCGTGCTTTTGCTTCGAGATGCGTTCTTTTGTAATTTCGAGTTTCCTAGTATATAAAGGGAACTTAGGTTATTTTCTAGGGTATGTTAGATCTGAAAGAGCTTTGAGAGAAACCTAGGGTTTTGAGAGTTTTTTTCTTCTTGTAATTACTTCATTTTAAGTAATTGAATTCTTTATTTTTTCCAAACTGATTGGTGTTCTTTGTATTTCTCTACTAACACAAGCTTCTCAATCGTATTGTGGATTAAGTGGTATTAGTTTTCCAGTTACAATCTTTGGGGGTTGATTGTGGTTTATGGTCCTTACACGTGACCATCTCAAGCAAACGAAGGAGAAGCTAGTGAGTCCGTTGACGATTCGTCCCAAACCTAATTCGAAGAAGAATGGCGATTTGGAGATGGACAAGGCCAACGATTGACTCACGCTTTTGAAAATGACAGTTTCCGACCTAACTTCTACTATAGGGGAGTTGGTCAACCAATTGCGTCTCACAGACCTTACAAAGGCTTTTACATTGGCGACACGGCGAGGCCGCTCTCATCGGTGGTGTCGCCCGAGGAGAAGAGGGGTTATTGAGGGGGATGGAGACGGGGATAATACGGGGATGGATAACGATTCTAGTGATGCCAATTCCTTCAAGGAGCGCCCAGGTTTTGGTAAGTCAATGAATCCTATACGCAATATTCATATTAGTTTTAAAATTGAGATTCTGGTTTTTGATGGTTCTGTCGACGCCGAGAAATTAGATAATTGGCTAGATAGGTTGGAGACCTATTTTTCATTTAATGAATATTCCAACACTCAGAAGATCTGTATCTCAACTTTGAAATTCACAAGTCACTCACTCACGTGATGGAGATCCTATCGGAAACAACATAATGTCGGAAGTCTGAGTTAGAAGAAATTCAAGGTTTTGGTGAGGAAGCAATTTTATCCAATTGGGTATGAACAGGAGCGATGGTACAAATGACACAACTTAAGCCAAAAGTTTGGGCAATTCGTGCAACAATTCATTACGGAGTTTCATAACCAAACATTGGTTTTAAATATTGACGTGGAGGAGTACGATGTGTTCATGAAGTATACGGGGGGTTTGTCGGAATCCATTTGAAGAGAATTAAAGCTCTTCAATATGGAAAATATCGAGGATACTACCGTTAAAGCAATTGCCATTGAGGGCATATACTTGAAGAGTGACAAGAAATACGACAAGAACAAGTCGGGGTACAAGGCTAATTGGAAGTTTGATAAGAAAGGGGAGTTCAAAGGAGAGGGGTCTTCATTCAAGGGAACTATCTGTAGTTATTGCAAGGCTAATGGGCATAATTCTGATGGATGTTGGAAACTTCACCCAGAGCTTCGGCCGAAGAAGGAGAGGGGCAAAAAAGAGAAACGTGTACTAGCGGCAGCGATTGTGTATCTTCCGAATTTAGATAAGCTAAATCATAAGCTTACTCTAATGTTCAAGCAACCTCTACTTATCGACGAGGCGAGTCAGGAAGAGCTTTCTTTGTCAGCAATCAGATGAAGTAGAGCTTAGTTGAGGCCATCATGGATCTGGGTAGTCTGAAGAATTTAATTTTTGAGGCGGTGGTGAAGAAGATGGGTTTGGCTACTGTGGCTTATCCGAAGCTGTATGGTTTGGGTTGGATTCAGAAAGATGTGGAGTTGATGATCACTAAGCTGTGTACGTTCAAGTTTGCGATTACTGAGAAGTTTATTGATGAAGTGACATGTGATGTGGTTCCGTTGGATGTGTGTAAAGTTAACTTGGGGGCCCTTATCTTTGGGATCGAGATGTAATCCTTTATTGTCGTGCTCGCAAGTATTGCCAGGTGAAGGATAGGCTTGAGTTTCATATTAATGCGTGCAAGGAACATATCACTACCAGTAATTTGGTAATGGTGACTCAGGCGAAAAGGTTGATTAATACGAGTGGTAAATTTATTTTGTTGTTGGTGCGACAGGTTCAAGAGGGTCCGTCGGCTACAATATTGTCTACTTTAGCAATGTCTCCTAAGCAACAAACCGATATAGGAGAGTTGCAAGAGGAGTATAAAGACTTGTTTCTGGGCATAGAAGGGATGCCACACAGGAGGGATGTGGAGCATGATATCACATTAGTGAATGGTGAGCCACTACCCAATATTGGGTTATATTAGACTTATGTTACTGAGTCTGATGAGATCAAGAAATAGGAACATGAACTCCTGGAGCAAGGAGTTATTAATCCAAGTTGCTCACATTGTGATTCACCGGTGTTACTGGTACCGAAGAAGGATGGGTCTTGGAGGATGTGTGTGGATTATCAGGCGTTGAACAAGATCACGGTGAAGAATCGTTATCCGCTTCCACGGATTGACAAGCTTTTAGATGAATTACAAACGGCTCGGTTTTTCACCAAATTAAATCTTAAGTCGGGTTACCATTAAGTTCGAATCCGGGAGGAGGACTTTACTACTACAAAGTCATGCCCTTCGGACTTAAAAACGCGTGTGCAACTTATCAACGGTTGATGACTACTTTGCTCAAAACACATTTAGGGAAAGTCGTGGAAGTCTTCATTGACGATCTCTTATGCAAGAACATACAGTCCATCAACCACATTTTAGATCTCAACACAATATTCAACATTCTTCGATCTTATAGGATGCATCTCAATCCTGATAAGCATAAATTCATAGTGCATTCAGGCCGATTTCTAGGCCACCTAATCAGCAAGAAGGGGATTGAGGCCGATCTAGATCAGATTCGGGGTCCCTTTAACATGCCATCTCCAAAAATAATGAAAGACGTTCAGAAACTTGCTGGCAAAATTACCGCTATTAACCGATTTATTTTGAAATCTTCAGACTGTCGTCGTTGTCTGTTCCTATTACTTTGTAGTTGCACCAAACGAGGAAAAGTTCAGCCAAATGCAGAGGTTCAATGAATATCAGAATGTGAAGCAGTTTTTCAAGATCTCAAAATCTATTTGGGGAAGTTTCCCATCATGAACACCCCAATAGATAATGAGGAACTGATTATCTACCTAGCAGTTACAGATACTTCACTCTGCTTGGTTCTCATTCGACTTGAAGGGAAAATTGAGAAACCAATCTATTTCATCAACAAAACCTTCACTCCAGCGGAAGCGAGGTACTCTAAAATTGAGAAACTTCTTCTCACTCTTCTTTATACTTCACAAAAACTCAAGCACTACTTCCAAGCTCATTCAGTCAAAGTCATGACGAACTATCCACTTCGGGAGGTTCTGTCCAGGAAAGATAAATCAAAGAGAGTGCAACAATGGTCAGTCAGTTTGGGAGAACATAATATCAAGTTTGAGCAACGTTATTCCGAAAAGGGTCAGGCCGTTACTGATTTTCTCGGGGATTTTCTAGTGGAAGATCCCGAGTGGGAGGAACACGATCCTAACCTTGCAGAGGAAGTTACAGAAGATCCACCCCCAAAGCATTTAATGAGTAAACTGAATAGATTACAAGGAAAGGGTAGAGACATCTTACAGATGGATCAGCAGGACCCGCAAGGTCAGGAATTGTAATCGTATTGATTACCCCTTCGAACGACAGAATTGAAAAATCAATCCACTTGGATTTTGAGGCCTCAAACAATATCACCGAGTACGAAGCTCTTATTTGCGAACTCGACTTCACTCTTGAGGTCGGTGTCCCAAAACTCTCAGTTTACATAGATTCATTACTCATCGTCCACCATTACTCTGAGCAGTACAAGAAGAATGGCAAGATGATCGAATACGCAGCCCCATTGCAATAGGATAAGTAAGTTCACACAAGTAACTCTCGATTATCTTCCTCAAGAAAATAGAGACGCCAATTCATTGGCATATCTAGCCGGGGTTTTAGGCACAAAAGCTTGATATCTTCAGATATAAGTGATTTCAACCCCCAACATTGATCATAATTTTGTATGCACGATCAACACTGGGGTCGATAAAGAGGGAGACGACGATTGGCTAAAGCCTTTCTTAGCTTATCTCGGTATCGACAATAAATGTGAAGGACCACTTCCAGCAGATCTAAAAGATTGTCGACTATTGATAGACAACTCAAAGGGTTGCACTAATCAAAGTGGTACCTTATACCGCCATTAAGTCACGGAGCCTTACCTCAAGTGCCTCTCCAAACAGAAAGTAGACGAGATGCTCCGCGATTTACATGATGGGACTTGTGGCTCATATGTCGTAGGTCGATCATTGGCAAATAGAGCCATTACATAAGGAAAATTCTGGCCTGGCATGCACAAGCAAGCAGAAGAGTACTCACGTAAATGTGATGCATGTCAACGACATGGAGATATGATACGCGCCCATACGCTCGAACTCCATACAAGCAAAGTGTTTTGGCCTTTCAAAAGATGGGCACTCGATCTTGTCGGCGAATTTCCAAATTTTCCTGGCAACCGTCGCCACCTACTCGTAGCTGCCGATTATTTTATAAAATGGGTAGAAGCAGTTCCACTATGTCAAACCAGAGAAGAAAAGATCATCTCTTTTATCTGGGAACAGATCATCACTCGGTTTGGGTGCCCCTACCTAATTCGTATCGATAACGGGCCCCAATTTGTTGGAGAAAAAGTCGTAGCTTTCCTCAATCTACACAATATCATCCACTCCCCATCCAATCCCTACTACCCCCAAGGCAATGGCCAAGTCAAAATTACCAACAAAACCATCGTGGATGGACTCAAAAAACGGTTTCACTCACAGAAAAAGGGAAATTGAGTTTGAGAACTTCCTCATGTCTTATGGGCATATCATATCACTCCACGTCTGTTAACCGGCTGTACTCTATTCCTCCTTGCCTATGGCACTGAAGCTGTAATTCCCTCTGAATACCATCATCTAGTCAAAGATCACGAGCGAACTGACGAGGAAAATGAATTCAAATTGGGTTGTAACCTCAATTAGATTGATGAAACCAGGGAACGCGCCATCGCTAACCTAGGTCGATATTACCATATGCTGACCAGTTCGTACAACAAACGAGTCAGAAGCCGTACCTTCCAAATCGATGATCTCGTCTCAGAGAAATACCTTAACACCGTAAAGAGCCTCATACTGGGAAACTATCAGACAATTGGGAGGGTTCATTCCTTATCACAGGTCTCTCAGGCCTGGGATCATATTACCTCATGACAGAAGAGGGAGTTCATATTTTAAATCCTTGGAACACTAGGCAACTGAAACGATACTATCGTTAAGTCCCTCACTACTCCATTTTAATTTTTTGCTTTTTCCATTCCAAAAGTGAGATTTTCATCTCTATCCAATATATATCCTTTTCTATTCAATAAAACTTACAAGTTTTTCTCTCACACATCTCTCTCCTTTGTAGACCATACATAGATTAAAGCATATATAATACTAGTTTTTAATCGACCTCTATACCAGTTAAATCAGGGATAACACTTGGTTTGGCTGACTCTACTAAATCTCTGCGATTAAGACTAAGGTAATACTTGTTTTATATCAAAGACTTTACCAAACATAAGATAAAGCAAAGGTAAAACTAGCTTTCATCTACCTCAATAAGGCTGTGACATCTTACCAGTTAAATCAAGGATAACACTTGGTTTGGCTTACTCTACTAAATCTCTGTGATTAAAACTAAGGTAATACTTGTTTTACATCAAAGACTCTTTCAGACATAAGATAAATCAAAGGTAAAACTAGCTTTCATCTACCTCAATATGGCTGCGACATCATACCAGTTAAATCAAGGATAACACTTAGTTTGGCTGACTCTACTAAATCTCTGTGATTAAAACAAAGGTAATACGAGTTTTCAATCAAAGACTCTACCAAACATAAGATAAAGCAAAGGTAAAACTAGCTTTCTTCTCTTAATTTGTTTGCAACAACTACTTTTTATTTCAGGTTACATATACAACCTCTACAATTAATTTTTTTTCACTGTTGGGATGTCAGCTATACTTTCCCCTAAAATTGGAGGTCGATCAGCCATAAATTCTTGAGCTCGAGCAGTCACAACAATCCTGCCATACTTTATTAAATCAGAAGGTCGAGGGCCTAAATTCATTTCAATGGACTACATATAATTTCCTCGATCTATATCAACCCTGCAAATACATCCCTTGTCTGACAAACTGTTGAACAAGGTATCTCTTTCTGACTCAAGCATTTTTACCTCATCTACAAAATAAGCAATTACCGCCCTCAACAATTCTGAGTGCGATGTTTCTGTTCCAACCGACCTAGAGAAAATTTACCCTTGCCCAATGAAGGCGTTCTTCCAACCTCGTATACCCTTCTTTTAGCCATGTCATTTCTTTATCTACTCGATCTATAAAAGTAATGTTCTCTCTCGACTTCTTCTCATCTTTAGCTTATTCAGCTTGATTAACCGCCTTCAAATCCGCCATTTGAGCACAAAGTACCTCAATCTCCATGTTTAGTTCTTTCACATCCAGAATTTTCTGTAACAGTTCGTCTTTCTACTGTATCAAAATATCCTTCCTTCTGATAGTCTGTTATGGCCCTTATTCCCTAGAAAGAGCAGCATCCAGCTTCTTTCACTCTCTATCAACCGCTCAACTTATTTTCCCACATGACCTTGAATTTGAGCAACATTCCCCTCCAGCTCTCTTATTCGTGCTGACAGGCTGATTACATCCCCTTAAACAAGGGAAACCTTAGCATCGTTTTTATTCTTCCTCGAGCGCTCTCCCGCCTCGGCGTGTCTGACACTCGAATTGGCCTGCGCCAGTTTAGTCTTCAATTGTGCCACTTTTTCATTCAACTCATCACACTTACGTTGCACCGTCCGAAATTCCATATCTTTGGCAGCTAAAGCTGTTTACAATTGTTCAACTGCAACTTCAAATGCAGATAGATCATCACAGGCTCTCTTCAGCTCAATATGTTTATCAACCATTTTCTTCTTCATTCACTCCAGCTCACTCTGATTGTTCGCTAGATCAGTTTGAATTTTCTTTTGATTGTTCATTTTCCTGATCAATTTGTCCTTCAAACTGGCCATGAAACGATTTAACCCTTCCTCTGATCTTTTTATGGCCTGTATACGGTATTGAGCCATATCGGCATCCCTACTCTTTGCCATCAACTCCTTATTCTGGCTGCTGAGTTTCGCTGCATGATCTTTTAACTCCGCGAGCTCTTATTACCCGTTACTAATTTCGGCATCCTTCTCCTCGATCTTTTGAGTGAGGTCGACAATAGTCTTTGTTACCTCAACAAACTTGAAGTGCACCTTCACATGTTGATCTTCTTATTCTTCATTAGCCTCTCTCATCCTATCAAACTCCTCTTCAAATTCTTGGTCATATTGGCGTGCATCATCTTTGCGCAAGCGAGCTGACTCCAATTCGACATGCACATTACAGATACATTATATCAAGTTCGATTCAGAACACTCATTCAACACATATATCTCATTTCTAACAAGATATCTATTTTTTGACATCTACTTTGTAAGACTACTTCTAAACTTAAGGTTGAAGTACAATCTCAGATGGATGCTCCATAACATATACTTCCAAGTTTAAGGTACCCATTCTCTATATTTTAATTTGTCAATACTTTGGTATTTCTTGTGCACCATTTTAGTGTCATTGCCCCTAAGCCGATAACAGGTTTTTGGTCCGTCTCTACACTCTATTTATTACTTTGTAGCTCTACACTAATGAGGCATACAAATCAAATATTTCTTGCTCTGTTCTAACCTGCAGCTCTGCTTGTAAAGATAATAGGGACACTGAGGCGTCTCTCTCCTTAGTGAGCTCAGCCTCTAAATCTTTTATTATGAGGCATATGCCCTTAAGTTCCTACAGCAAGGTTTATAAAAGTGACTTAGCCTATAAAATTATATCCAAAAAGCAATATCCAATCATTTTACAAACATTCCCAAATATTCACACAAACACAAAACCATTATACTACTCTACCTTCTCATTTACCCCTTCTTGACGCTCGTTGTTATCCCCTTGGTTTACTCTCACCGTTTGAGGAGAGACACCGTCCATAACGCCAAAAACAACATTTTCAATCTCTTCATCTTCCTCCTCCTCCACATAGGTATCGGCCCTAATGTCATCCATCTCAACTTTAGAATATTCTTTTGACATAAGGTGGCGCTTGAGTCTGTCACGTTCATCTACCACCTCCTCGAAGTTTGCTCTCGCTTCCACATGTAGATTGTTTATCTCTACCACTTAGGAAGCCTTTAGGGCCTCCATCCACTTTCCCTCCTTGAGCAAATCAGCTTTCAATCGAGCTACGTTCCTCTCAAGCTCGACCTTCTTCCTCTTCAGCTCAGCTTTCTTCTCCTCGACCCCGAGGCATATCCCCTTCATTAAACGAACAGCCTACAAAACAAACAAAAACAACTTTTTTTTATTAGCTCGAATCATAATACAAAATTCATCACAATACATATTCGAACATATGAACCTACCATTTTTCTCATCTTCTCTTCCCCGTGGAGAGCTGTCGACCTAGCTTTTTCCTTCACCTCTTTCAAATCGTCCTCTACAACAGGTCAATCTTCTACGGCCTTCACCCCAAACATTTTAGAAGGTTTAACCCTTCTCTTTTTTGCCTTTTCTACGACCACACCACTTCTTGTGGTTCCAGGGATCAAAGGACGCTTCAACATTTGCTTCTTGGGAAACGTTTGAGCTAGTTTGCTCGGTGTAGTAGACTCAGGTAACCCCGTGTAGTCCACTCTAGGGGCCTTAGGCAAGTTTACTCGCCTTTCCCCATCAGTTCTCTTTTTCTTGTTGCCATCAGTACCCGTCATTAGTCTCGTCCAGTAGGACTTTTGAACTTTTTTGGCTCAGCTGTTAACATGTTTCTTCCTACTAATGCCAAGTTCTCCCAGCATAGCCTCGAGTTCTATCCCTTCCTGAGCAACTGTATCCAACAAAGACTCTTTCCTCGTCATATGAGATTTAGGACCTGTCATTCATAATATATTATCATCAGCAGAACATCATACAATTTTAACATATCAATCTTATACATTATACATTGTTATACTTACTTTGTTTTACAGTTCTAAACAGAAGTTCCATAGGTTCTTCGTCATCTTTCTGAAGACAATCACCCTTCACCCATATCACATTATCATTCCATGGTCAACCTGCCGAGTTTAGATTGAAGAAACGAGGCCGAGTCGTGCTCACAAAGAAATATGCCCCTCTACTTACAGAATAATTTTTTACCCCATTAAACTACAAAACATTCTCAGGGGATATCCTCCTCATTTTCCCATCCCCTTCGTACCATTTATTCAGAAATTCACAAACATTTATTACCTCCCACATGTTCCCATTCATCTGAATAGGACATGCCCCGATGAGGTTCATGATCCCTTTCGCCAGATTACTAAGGGGAAGACTCAACCCGTACTCCAACTGAGATAGGTAACACAAAAAACCCTTTTAAAAGTTCACTCTGAATACTCCGTCGAAGTAATCCAAGGAGATCGATTTGTTTATACCCCTATCACTTTTCTCCTTCTCTAAATCAGCCAACAAATAAAAATACTCCTCTCCCGTTGCTACAGTGAACCCCTAAATTGCCTACCGGTGTGTTATATACAGTTACCACATCTACCTCTTACAAAAGCCTTAGCTTTTCAAAACTCTTTAAATATATCCGAACAAGAAGGATAGGATACCAATCTTCCAGGGAATTCTAGAAATTGATCAACACCTACTTCTTCCTCACTTTTAGACATTTTAATCTCATACTTAGCTGACCGACCAGAGGTTGATGCCTTATTAACAGGGGAACTCACCAAATCAACTACAGAAATGGATTTTATCCTGCACAAACACTCCTCACGATCGACCTACACATAGGTCTAAGTATTTATCATTATCTTTTACATATATGTCAACCACATACAAATATCTTTCATATATCATATATCAAGCAGGTTTTCATAGATTACTATAAATTGTAATTTGTAGATTTTCCTAGAAACATAACATAATATTAAAAAAAACATACATCACAAATCCTCTACTAACCTTTTATGTCGGAATACGAATCCGAGGCAGCGCCAAATCCTTTCCTCACAACGCTGTTGTATAACCACCTTTGTGACGGCCTACCGAATGCCAGCCAAATTTACCCGAGCGTTTTGAGTTCTGTCCGAATGTATTTGTTCTCTATATCCTAATATAGCTCCATGCCAAGTTTCGTCACAATCAGATTCAGTTAAGGGGGCAAAAATGTCTAATACGCTTCGTCTCATGTTTTAACGTTTCCTTTTGGAAATTGACTATTCACTTAGTAGCTATATTAAAAAGGAACCTTGGTCCGATCCTCCCCATGATTAAAAGAGATTTAATGCTTGGTCATCAAGGACCCTGGCTCATGAACTATCTACAAGGGATAGTTATGAGTTCTCCTAGGCCAAGGGAAGGCTAGGGGACATTGCCTCGCAATGCGGGCCGGTTTTCAATAGAGGGCTTCATAGGGCGCCGCTATCCCCCGCAGACTATTCGAGATGCACCACCCTTTATAGATGGACAATATAAATAGTCCAGGCTCGTCGCCCCTTGAGATATGAGTCCCTTATGTGGAAACCAGCATATTGAGCTACCCTGATCCGCTACAGGACAGGTGTGCTTTCCGTACCTCGCGCGCGTCGTGAGAGATTACGCTGTAGGGATTATTGAGGGAACCTTCAGCGTTGTTGCCTATATCGAATACATATTTAATGACCCCTCATGAGTATCCAGGATTATCCTAATGTCGCTCTAGCATCCGTGGGTTGTATGCCACTGGCACGCCGCGCCCGTGAAGATGGCTGGTATACGCCGACCGCGAGTCCGTGTACGCCGCACGGTCCCTTATTCCGCTGCACTCCGGGAACTGTAGAGGCGGTCCTGGGCTGGGCCGTGACAGATGGTATCAGAGCGAGAATAGCTTGTTAAAGCTTAGCTCTTGAGTTGGTAGAGCGTAGATGGATTGTGCCTACGTCTGCCAGAGCTAGACTAGTTGGGTCTAGGCTTATCCGAGCAAGGCTTGCTGGGCGCTTGCTTGTCAGAGCGTAGATGGGTAGTGCCTACGTCCGTCAGAGTAAGCAGAGTAATGATTCCCGAGTTGGTAGTATGGGATACCCATTTGGCAGTTGTTCTCTCCAGAGCCGTAGTTGCTCCTTAGAGATGATCTAGGCACCGTTATGAACGCTTGTAGAGTGAATTGCCTACATGTCAGTTGATATTGGACGCAAGAGAAAGGCTCCATATCCGAGCGCGAGATTGCTCAAGTTAAGTGTGCTTTGGACAATGATGCTAAGAGGAAGGATTGAGATTTGAGTTGGACGCGATGATCTATATCACTGGTTATCTCTAGAAGGCTGGTCAGTGTCGCTGATGCTTTATGAAGAATAGTAATAGAGTGATCTAGCAGGTTGTTATTGCATTCGGTCCATATCCGCACTGCGAAGTTTAGTAACAGTTGTGATCAAGGACGATGCCCCTCAGCAGAGATCGATATGGTCAGTGTCAGTTACCGAGTACTTTCGTGTGGAAGCTGCGAAGCTTGGTTTGGTTGGAATTCCTTAGTGTCTACAAAAGATTGAAGAATCCTGAGAGATACTCGTTGTAATTGTCCTGAGTTGGACATTGAGACGTTCCAGAGGTGAATGTCATGAGCCAAAGATGAAGCGGCATGAAGTAAGAGATAAAGACATGGTTTGGGTCCCGAGTTTGCACACAGTGATATCGTCAGGTAGACGTCGAGGGCAGAGTGACTCATTGTGACGTGACATGAGCTGCGACCTCCAAGATGGGTTGTCGCTTGTCCGCAGTTAGTCCCCAGTTACATGGGACCCTGCTTTGATCACTCCAAGAAGGCAAGATGCCGAGTGATGTTTGTTCTCTGGCTCTGTAGTGAGTTTCAGGTTTATCGGCGTTTGAGTGCTCTATCCGAGTTGATCCATGTTGTTCCACATAATGGTTTTGGGTCATTTTAAGCTCACAGATGGATAAAGACTCACGTTGTCGAAGGTTAGTAAGTTACGTGGTTGTCGCAGAACAGAGTTGAGCTTCAGTCTGTTGTACGGGTTACCTCAGACATGATCTCAGATGGAAGATTGCTCTAGGATAAAAGATCCTGAGCGGAATTGGATGTTAGTTTCCCAATTCCTTATCACTTGGTGGTTGGCGGTAGGGATAGAGTACCCGCGCCTCGTTCTTTGTTTATATCGATGGAGTATCGTTAGAAGACCACATCTCAGTGACCGGTTAGAGTTGGCTGCGTTTGTTGAAGCTAGTTCAAGAGACAGAGAATGGCTACGCTTTAGTTTAAAGATGATTGCGACAGTATGAAGGTTGGTTTCCGCGAGTTTGATAGCAGTTGGACATGGCAAGCCAACGAGTTCAGGGCGACAGGTACAGTGACAGTATCTTGTTCCCAAGTTCCCCAAGTACTCAGGTTAGAGTAGGGATGTAGAGATGGAGAAATGCTTCAGTAGTCCGTCAGTTATATGTCACAACTTTGTTCTCAACGCGGACGTCGAGCTTATTGAGTGTGGGAAGAGCTGCAAGTTGTGATACAGATGTACGCAGGTTCCAGCATAGGTCACTACCACCAGAGTTTGGCAAGTATAGATGCCAGTGTTAAGTCCTCGTTAGAGAAGAGGCATTAAGAAGTCCTCGTCAGAGAAGAGGCATTGAGAAGTCCTCCTTAGAGAGTGAGACAGATTGGAGTCCTCCGAAGTGGAGAGACCTTTGGGGACGCCGGAGTAGCGATCACCCTTCCTGCAGCCAAGTTAGGTGCATATGCCATCTTGCGTTACATGGGTTAGATGATGGCCTATTACGAAGTGGTAGAGCAGAAGCGCGGCTGCACAGATAGATGTCTCATGGGTTTTAGAAGTTCACACAGGACGCCTATATGGCGGACCTCGATGGTTAGCTGGCGGTAGGGAACAAAGTACCCGCGCCTAGATAGGCTGCCTCGATAGTTTTGTTGGTGGTAGGGAACAGAGTACCCGCGCCTCGTTGAGAGCATGCTACCTTCTAGGAGCTACCCTCCCTCGCCCAAGTGAACAATGAGTACCAGTTCAGTTCTATACTGGTAAGGCTAGAGTGCCGCATCTTGATGTTGTATCCCCGATGTTCTGTAAGAAGGGCGGACATGGTTTGAAGACCTTTGCAAAGTTGATTGAAGGGCAGTCAGGCAGTTTCAGTGTGCGGCAGATGTTCCGTACAGTTGGGGAGAGTTACCCCTTGGTTTTAGAAGACTTGCTCCTTACCACTCGCAGATGAAGAGTGAAGTTTGAAGCCGAGATTCAAAGAAGGCTGAACTCTCGAGCAGCGAAGGCATTGTGCGACTCGGAATTGAGCGTACTTTTGGGACGGGATTGCAGATATCCTCGTCGGGCTGTCCGGAGGAGACGCCCTTGGTTTGTCGAGAAGAACGACATTCCACACTGTGTCAGGGGAGAAGGCGCTTAGCAGTAGGATGCAACGCATTTCAGAGGGCGCGATGCTAGAGTGCACCGCCCATACATTTTTCAGAAGGTTTGAGACCAAGAGACAATACCTAAATGAGAAGGCAGACTCCAGTCGTATGAAGGTTCGGTCACTGCGCACTTCAATTGGAATGGGCGAAGTTAAGGTTCAGTTCTGAAGACACAGTTGTCAGCATCGAGACTAGCAATTGGACTCAGTATCCGCTAGTACAGAAGAAGATATAGTACTCTGAACTAAGTGCAGGAGAGTTGTTGGTTTCTTGAAGATGCAAAAGATTGAATCCTTGCAGAGCCGTGTTGAAGAAGGTACTCGACGAGGACGTCGAGATTATTTTAAGTACGGGAGGGTGTGACGACCTACCGAACGCCGACCAAATTTACCCAAACGTTTTGAGTTCTGTCCGAATGTATTTGTTCTCTATATCCTAATATAGCTCCACGCCAAGTTTCGTCGCAATCGGATTCAGTTAAGGGGGCGTAAAGGTCTAGTACGCTTTGTCTCACGTTTTAACATTTCCTTTTGGAAATTGACTATTCACTTAGTAGCTATATTAAGGAGGAACCTTGGTCCGATCCTCCCCATGACTAAAAGAGCTTTAATGCTTGGTCATCAAGGACCCCGACTCATGGACTATCTATAAGAGATAGTTATGAGTTCTCCTAGGCCTAGGGAAGGCTAGGGGACATTGCCTTGCAATGCGGGCCGGTTTTCAATAGAGGGCTTCATAGGGCACCGCTATCCCCCGCGGGCTATCCGAGACGCACCGCCCCTTACAGATGGACAATATAAATAGTCTAGGCTCATCGCCCCTTGAGATATGAGTCCCTTATGTGGAAACCGGCATATTGAGCTACCCTGATCCGCTACAGGACAGGTATACTTTTCGTACCTCGCGCGCGTCGCGAGAGATTACGCTGTAGGGATTATTGAGGGAACCTTCAGCGTTGTTGCCTATATCGAATACATATTTGATGACCCTTCACGAGTATCCAGGATTATCTGGATATTGCTCTAGCATCCGTGGGTTGTATGCCACTGGCGCGCCGCGCCCGTGAAGATGGCTGGTACACGCCGACCGCGAGTCCGTGTATGCCGTACGGTCCCTTATTCCGCTGCACTCCGGGAACTGTTGAGGCGGTCCCGGGCTGGGCTGTGACAACCTTCGTGACTCAGTCTTAGTAACTCTTTCACGCTTTGACTATTGATCACTTTCAATTAAATCCTCACGAGTTTCTCTACTATTTTTGCCCTTCTTCTTCCTTCCTTTCTCACTGCTCTTCAAATTTTTAAAAGTTGAGAAACGTTTAAATGATGAAGATGATGCAGTATTTATATTTTCTCTTTCTAACTACTGGCAGTTATTGAGCATCGCATGCCGACCTCGGTATTGGAACTGAGGCACCCCTTCCACTATCTATGTCAGACGTCTTACACCTTTTCGGTGCAAATGCTTTCCCATCATTACCCTTTGCCTTATATTTTAATCTATTTTTATCTCTTTTCTCTAAATCTCCCTCTAACCTCACCATACTCATGATGACTCACGCTTACACACAATCGGGTTTTCACAGCTTTTACACAAGAGACAAAATCAGGAGCTCCGTGCTTTTTCTATTCTTACTTCTTCTACTTATAATAGAAATTACGTCATTTCCGAAGCTCTCATAACAAATTTTCAAATATTTTTAAATTATTTTTTCACAACAGTCACAAACAACATTCACAAAAATAGAGGATATATTCATCTTTTATTATCATTTCATTTTCTTTCAAATTATTCAAACTCATATAATTACATACATTCTGTCACCCCTATTGACATTCATTTTTTCTTCACCTCACATATAATAACATCTAAAATAGCCTTGATGTCCCGGGCAACCACATCCAATCAGATATCCTCCAGCAATCCTCACATCTTCCCATTCAATCTCCTTTATAGCAAGCGATCTCACATAAAATTTTCAAGCTGCAGGATCTACCAAAATTTCTCGAAACATCTCTTCTACATCTCTTCATAGAATCAATGTTCATACTCGCATTCTCTCCCAATCCCACCTAACCCTTCAACTTACACCTCCCTTATTGGCAGTTCAGCATCATAGTCCAACAATTTGAAAAATCCGTTCCCGCACTTTAGTGATCTTTATTGCCAACCGCCCCTTAGTGGAATAACAAATTCTCTCAGATCGAGTCCACACCATTTTAATTCTTTCTACTTGTTTGACACTCCTTCCACCCTTATTTTTTCATTTTTTCTACCAATTTCTAACGAGTCGTGATATTATCCTATTATCTCGTAACAGAAACCCTAGTATCTTGAGAAAAATTATTTGAACATATCTCACCCCCATCAAACTGATTTCATGCTATCCCAAATCGAGCATATTATTTACAAATCTAATATTCTAGATCGACCTCTCTGAGATCGATTTCTCATTATGAAACTTTAAAATTTTCTCTCCCCCATATTTTTAACTTCCAGGTCGAACAACATATCTTACACATATTTTCAAATTACAAATAAATTTCTAATAGCTCAATTATTACAAAAAGTGAACTTTCTGATCTTATACATTCCATTTCATATAATGTTTGAAAATCTTCGGATCATACAACTCAATTTCTAGAGTTATTCTATTATATATCATTACAGAGTTTGGACAACAAATATTATTCACCTCGAAACAAATTGCAGGTGCTTTTTCGGATAACATATCTTTCAAGTACTTTTACAGATAACAAGTCTTTCAAGTACTCCGACATCAGGTACTTTACATATAACATATCTTTCAAGTGCTTTTACAGCTAACAAGTCTTTTAGGCACTCCAAAATGTCAAATCCTTCAGTTCGTTCGACTTCAGTGATTTTTCACTCTGATGTAAAGCAGACATTGGAAATAACGAATGTCCTCTCTCCCATGAGTTTGGTCGAAGTCTAGTCAAACTTAAAATGGAAACTATGGAAAAAATACAACCTTGCTTGAACTAACTCTTCAAATTAAAGGTCTTCTCAGCGCAAAGGAATGATGGAAGTGCAGAAGCAGATTTCCATTCTCTGTCTTCCTCATATACTACCATCACCGCCTCTTCTATACCCACCACCCTCGCAGAGTTGGTAGAGATGAAGAGATCCTGGCCTTAAAATCCATTGTGATGTAAGACATCAGTGCAACTGCCTCGCTGTTATACCTATTCCTGGATCTGTCTCCCCAACCTTGTCTTCCACAATAATGCGGAGACAAACCAAACGTTGCTCGCCAGTTAAGACAATGTGGTGAAACCTCCATCTATAGTAAAACTCCTCCTCAGCTTCAGCCACTTTATTTTATGATATTCCTTGATACATCGGAGGAACAGGAACGGGAGTAGGCATCTCCAAAGACTGATCCCCAAAATACTTCAATTCAACCTCTACATTTCAGTAGCAATTCTATCTTCAAGAACCATTCTACGGGTCTTCACCATCTTCAATAATTTTAGAGAATGTTACAACAAAACAAGCGTACTTAGCCACAAACTTTGGTACATGTACTATTTATATAACCCTATATTTATTGTACAGGGACATTTCCCCAAACGTCATCATTCAATATCGAAGAAACTCTTCAAACCCTAACCCTCGCATACATTTATGGTGAAACTATGGTCTTGGAAGAAGTTGAGGTTAGAATTAGGTTTAGTAGTGGTTTTAAAGTTGAGTTTCTTAGAAGCAGAAATGGCTGCTTGTAATGAGAGACCACAATTGTTAATGAGATAAGAAACAACAAAGGATGAACCCTTTGTGGGCTTTTGTACTGAAAATGATCTCCTCAAAAATGGGTTTTGGAAAATGGGGAATAAATCAAAATCCTATTGTCTAGTATTTTTATTGTGTTTTTCTCTTCTCTTTGAGTGACTTGTAGTGAGGAACAACTTGTATCTTGAGTGTATAATTAAAGTGAGGGTACAATTATAATTTTTATGCAGGAGTTATCTTAGAACCCACATCCGGGAAGGACCTCTCTACAACACCTACTTAAGCCAAAGAGCCCGGGTGTGCCATCTCAACGGTTCCATTAAGGTAAACAACGAGCCCCTAAAAAGGCCGCCCTGTAGGTAATTTTTTCCACCGCACCCTCCTGCGAAGCTATCAATCTTTGTTAATGTGTTTGATGTTTGTGCAATTTAAAGTTTGACATTAGATAAAGGGCAAACAAAAAGTAGGATTTCATCATACGTGTGTGGCACTGCATGCTAGGACCACGGGAGGTCACGATCCGGTTTAACATTTTTTTGAATGAGACATTGACTAAAAGAAACCAAGATTAAGCCATAAAATACATAGTTAATCAAAGGCTTATAGAGCTCAGACCTGAAGTACAGGAACACGCTCATTAAGACCCATGATAGTGGCTACGTTTGTCTGGAGAAAGTATGTTCCCTAGCATGACTAGTGTGGAAAGATGATTCTAAGTGGTTTGTCCCACCTTCCAGTATAGGTACTTCTAGGTGACTAGAACTTCACGCAAGTTATTACTAAATAGATCAAAAACAACTCAACGTGTGAACCAATCTACTATCAGGAATAAGGGCAGCCAAACCCTGAGACCAAGTTTATAACTTGACCATAAAAAAGTCCCATCTAAAAAGATTAAAGTGAGGGATTACCTTACATAATCAATACCCGATTTACATAGAATTACCATTCAAGGTGTTCTGCAATCGGAACCCCCTAATTCCTAGGTGGGGTCGTTTACTTAGCGGAAGAAGTACTTGACCATTGGTTAATGGTTGTTGTGTTTATTTTTGTGTACTTCATTCTTTCCTGATCATCATTATGTATACGTCTTGTAGTTTATTAAAGAATGGTTTCGAGTGCCTGAGTGTCATCTTGAAAGGCTTAGAGAATTTGATCTGATTAATATTCAAATCCACATTAAGTTAGGTGAGTTAGCCCATCAGGAGATTCTAATCTCCATTAATATTAGAGACCAAACAAACCAAACTTGTAAAAAACTCCTTCCTACTGAGGGTGAGTTAGAAACCTTTGCGTTCCACGTATCTCCATTGAGACTTGATTCAAGTCCAATTTCTTTACTCAATCTGTTTAGTTTTCCACCCCAATTATTTGAGATGGGTGATGTCTATGAAAATGAGAATAACAATGGTCTAAAACCTGTATGGGTCCTACTCAAGGATCATATGTTTCCTAAATAAAAAATTGTGCTTCATGCATTGTTTTACCTCCTACTACTGGGCAATTTGAACTTAGAAATGCGCTTATCAAATCATTGCCCAAATTCTCAGGAGGGGAGGATGATAACTCATATGCCCATGTACGGGATTTTAATGATTTGATGTTTCTCTAGAGATATAGGAGTGATAACAAAATGGAGGCTATTTAACTTGTTTTATTTCTATTTTCTTTACTAGGAAAGGCTAAGAGCTGGCTTCAAGCTCTACGGCTTAAATCCATCACGAGTTTTGAGATTTTTACTGAAGCCTTTTACAAGAAGTTTTTCTCTCTTGAGAAAACTGAGACCCTCCCTAGGGCCATTCTTAGGATTACCCAACTTGATGGTGAAAGTTTAAAAGATTATCTAAAAAGATATAAGGGGCTGATCCTACAATGCCCTCATCATGGTATCGACTCATGGGTCCTAACTTAAAATCTTTATGATAGATTAGATGTTAAAACCAAGAAAACTGTAGAATCCTTTTGCTTAGAGAAATTTAAGAATGATGTAAAGGGCTTGGACTTCTTAGAAGAGATGGCTGAAAAATTGCAAACCTGGGGAACCATGAGAGAAAAAAATACACAAGAAAAGGAAAGTAATGCCTTTGGAGTTAGGTCCAACTCCCAGTTGGACCCTATACTTATGACTATTATACGAAAGCTAGAATCTTTGGAAATAGCAAATAATAAGATGTCCGCTAGAGTACCTATTTTTCACACCGAAATGCTAACATGTGTTGTATGTGATAACCCAGAACATTTTGTTCAAGACCGTCCTTTTATTCCTGGAATTATGGAGGCAAAGAAGGAGCATGTAAATGCATTTCTTCAAAACCTTCTGCGCTACCCTACCACCAACCTAACAATTAAGGGAGTTCTTCAGGGAAGAATAACTCATTTTTTAAAAATTCCAACAATTTGTATGGCAGATCTTATCATTAGGGGAGCCCTGTAAGGGGACAGTTGTATCAACCCAATTTGAATCAATTTGGTTCCTCTTACTAATCCAACTACTAACCTCCTCAGCAGAATACTCCATATATTCTTCCTCAACATAGGAAACCATCTTTGGAGGATGGCATCAAAGCCTTATTGCAATCAAATACCCAACTCATGCAATAATTCATGTAAATGAATCAGCAATCCATGGCTAGGATAGAAACAACCATCGCTCAATTAGCAGCTGGGTTAAGTATTATAGACAAGGGTACATTTCCTAGTCAAACTCAACCCAACCCGAAGGATCAAAGTGAGATTTCCAATAACCGTGATTATGCGAATGCGGTTATCATACTTAGAAGTGGTAAAACTTTAGACAACAAAGTTAGGATGCCTAAGGATAAACCTTGTGTTAGTACTAATCCTACTATGAAAGTTGTTGAAGATGAGAAAGAGTCCATGAGCGAAGAAACACCAATTGCAGGGGAAGAGACTGAAAATGTCTCCCCTACGGAGAAAATTAAAAATATTCATCCTAGAGGCCCTAAGGCACATTTCCCCCACATACTTGCTAAGAATATAAAGAAGATTCCCGATGAAGAGGTTAATGAAATATTCAAAAATTTTAAGATTAGTATTCCTTTTAGCGAGGCATTGCTACGAATTCCTTCTTACGCGAAATATGTCAATGACTTATGCACGTTCAAGCGATGAATGAATGTTTCCAAAAAAGCTTTCAACGTCCATGATAGTGATAATGTTATTCAATTGGATGCTCAAGTTAGCTCCATAATCTTGAATAAAGAACCTCTGAAATATAAAGATCCTAGAATGCCAACAATTTCTTGCCACATAGGGACAAGCCGGATAGGGAAAGCCTTGCTTGATTTAGGTACCAGTGTTAACCTAATTCCTTACTCAATATTTGAACATTTAGGTCAAGAGGAACTCAGACCCACAAATAAAACCTTATAGATAGCTTATAGGTCCATTCGAGTTCCTAGAGGTGTTGTGATGGATGTACTTGTCAAAATCGATGACTTTTTTATCCTGTGGACTTTGCAGTCCTTGACACAAATCCAGTAGAATGTCCTCAAGATGAAATACCATTGGTCATTGGCCGACCCTTCTTGGCCATTGCTAATGCGTTGATCAACTGTCGTAGTGGAGCTATGAAGTTGACTTATGGGAATAAGATTATTGATTTGAATATCTTCAATGCAACTCATACTCCGTTTGAAGATGAACCCGATGAGTGTAATATACTTGGTACTGTTGTAAATAGTACATTTCACAGTTCAAATACTAAGGATCCCTTAAAAGCTTGCCTTACATACTTTGGAGAGGATTTTGATGTTGATGACCTCATTAATGAGGTCAATGTTTTATTAGATTATATCCTCGTTTTAGATACCACTGATGTGGTTGAAATGCTAAAATTTGAAGATCCAGTTCTCGAAGCAGAGGAAGTACCCACTAAGTTAGAGCTTAAACCTCTCCCTAAAAATCTCAAATATGTTTATTTAGGTCCTAATGTAACTCTTCCTGCCATCATAACATCTAACCTAGAGCTTCAGGATGAAGAGAAATTAATGTGCATATTAAGGGGAAATAAAAAAGCTCTTGGATGGGGCATCTCGAATATTAAGTATATTAGTCCTTCTGTATGCATGCATAAAATCAATCTTGAGGATAATACAAAGAAGTCTTGAGAAGGGCAACGAAGGTTTAACCCGACTATAGCCGAGGTTCTGAGAAAGGAAATTCTAAAATTACTGGATGTTGAGATTATTTATCCTATTTTTGATAGCCCATGGGTGAGCCTTATTCATGTTATTCCTAAGAAGTTAGGGATCACTATTGTGAAAAATGATCACAATGATCTTGTCCCTACCCACATGACCACAGGGTGGCGAGTGTCTATAGACTATAGAAAGCTTAATTCGGTCACATGAAAAGACCACTTTCCCTTTCTATTCATGGACCAAATGCTTGAACATCTTGCCGGTCATAAATATTATTGCTTTCTTGATGGGTATTCCTGGTACAATCAAATACCCGTGAAAAAACCACATTCACTTGTCCTTTTGGTACTTTTGCCTATCGTCGCATGCCCTTTGGGTTATGCAACGCTCCTACTACATTTCAAAGATGTATGTTAAACATATTCTTTGATATGGCCAAGCATTTTCTCGAGGTCATCATGGATGACTTTTTCGCTCTTTGGTGATTCGTTTGATCAATGTCTCTACCATTTATCTCTTGTCCTAGCTAGTTGTCACAGAAACATCTTGTGCTAAACTGGAAAAAATGTCACTTCATGGTGAAGAAGGGCATAGTTTTAGGACATGTCATTTCTGTGAAGGGAATCGAAGTTGATAAAACAAAGGTATACGTCATCTCTGGCCTCCCGCCCCCATAAAATGTCAAGGATGTTCAATCATTCTAGGGGCATGCCAGATTTTATCGACGTTTTGTTCCAAAATTTAACAAAATTGCTCGACCCCTTAGCAATCTCCTCGACAAAGACACCACATTCTTATTCGATGGTCCTTATCTTGATGCTTTTGAGAATCTCAGGACATATCTAACCTCATAATTAGAATGAACCTTCTGAGTTAATGTGTGATGCATCTAACTATGCCATTGGGGCTATTTTGGCATAACACATTGATAATCTTTTGTGCGTCATCTATTATGCCAGTAAAACTCTTAATGATGCGCAACTGAATTATATAACCACGGAGAAAGAGCTTCTAGCGATAGTCTTTGCTCTAGAGAAATTTTGTTCTTATCTTCTAGGCTCGAAAGTAATAGTCTATACGAATCATGCTGCTATCAACCACCTTTTCTCCTAGAAGGACACCAAGCAGCGTTTGATATAGTGGATAATGTTACTTCAGGAGTTTGATATCAAAATTTGAGATAAAAAAGGTGCCGAAAATATTGTAGCTGACCACCTTTCTCAATTGGACAATAATTCCCCAGATCAGTCGTTACCTATTCATGAGTCATTTTCGGATG
Source organism: Kingdonia uniflora (assembly GCA_014058105.1). Lineage (NCBI taxonomy): Eukaryota > Viridiplantae > Streptophyta > Magnoliopsida > Ranunculales > Circaeasteraceae > Kingdonia > Kingdonia uniflora. The sequence goes on from JACGCM010001195.1 coordinate 63,429, forward strand.
AGCAACTCATGTCTATTCACTCAATGCCTTCTGCACCATAGTTTGTGGACATTGCAAATTATCTTGACACAGAACAACTTCCTAGCTTAAGCCCGATAAAAGAAAATTCCTTATTGAGGTCCGCTGTTTTTTCTGGGATGATCCATACTTATTCAAGTATTACTCTAATCAAATTATTTGTTGATGTGTCCCAGATTCTGAACATACCAAAATTATTTAATTTTGCCACACCCACGCTTGTGGTGGTCACTTCAGTTCTAAAAAGACCTCTACAAAATTTTGCAATTTGGTTTTTATTGGCCAACTTATTTTGTTATGCTCACGAATTTTGTAAGGCTTGTGATAGATGCCAGAGAACGGGAGCCTTGTCTCGTCAAAATATGATACCCCTAAACCCTATTTTGATTATTGAACCCTTCGACGCTTGGGGCATCGACATCATGGGTACATTTACACCATCTTTAGGGTATATATGCATCTTGTTAGCAGTTAACTATGTAACTAAGTGGGTAGAGGCCATTCCTATCAAAACCAATGATAGTTTAGTTGTTGTCAAGTTTCTTAAAGATAATATTTTCTCCCGTTTTGGTATGCCGAGGACAATCATTAGTGATGGAGGGCCGCATTTCAATAATAGAATGTTTGTGAACTTAATGAAAAAAATATGGAGTAACACATAAGGTAGCTACACCATACCATCCGCAGACTAGTGGGCAGGTGGAGGTTTTCAATAGTAAAATTAAAAAATTTCTTCAAAAGATGGTAAACACAAACTACAAAGATTGGTCAACTTGACTAACTGATGCTCTTTGGGCTTACCGTACAGCTTTCAAGACACCTTTTGGAATGTCTCCATACTGATTATTCTACGGAAAAGCATGTCACCTCCCTGTTGAATTGGAACACCGTGCCTATTGGGCAATAAAAGCATTAAATTTGATATTGGGAAAGCCAGTTTACATTGTAAGCTTCAACTCAATGAGTTAGAAGAACTACGGAATGATGCATACCAATCAACTACGACTTATAAGGAACGCATGAAAGCATTTCATGATAAAAATATTTTGCGAAAATCTTTTGAACCAAATCAAAAAGTCTTGTTATACTCTTCTCGGTTGTATTTGTTTCCTGGAAAACTTCAATCTCGATAGACCAGCCCTCTCATTGTTAAAATAGTTTATCCATATGGTGTGGTTGAGGTTACTGAACATAGCACTGACAAAATGCATAAAGTGAACGGTCAACGGCTTAAGCCATATTATGAGCATTTTTACTTTACCAATGAAGACTTGAAGCTCATGGACCCAGTCTATGAAGAGTGATATCCAAATCAGTTTCACCCAACTATTACTCAGTTTGGGGGTACCTCGTTTCGTCTAGCTGAAGATAATAAACTTAGCACTATCTCGGAGGCAACCCATGTTATATCAGGTATTATATTTCAATTTTCTTTTTCCTTTTTTTTAAGGTATGCTTTCAAATATTGGGGACAATATTTCTTTCTAGTTTGGGGGTGGGGGAAAATCGTTCATATTTTTCACTCTTTTTAGAGAAAAGATAGGTCATTATGGTAATTTACGAGACTCTTTAGAAAGTTTCTGCAAGCTCAAAAGTATTTAGTTATGGTATAAATATTTTGATCGTAAAAACCATAAAATATAAATTTTCATTAAATACATGCTTAGAAAATTTTGGAACACTATCTTAAGTTAGATGTACCATCCTTTAATTAGAAGATATTTCACGTTGATTGATATTTCTCGAAACAAATGCACTTCACGGTAGTATTGTATTTATTACTTTTGCTAGAATTTTGACCAATTAAAGAGAATCTAGTATTTGAGGTAAGAATGATCCACTATAAGGGAAACAACTGCCTAAGAATAAGTTCAATCATGAAGTAATATAATAAGGATTTCTATAAGCCAAAATAGCTCTAAAAACTGTCACGACGCAAGGTATACTCGCATGATTAGAACTAAAAGATGAAGAATTACCACCAATCTCGAGTATAGTCATGAGCTATGTGAAATGAGCAAGAAGAAAAGTTTACTTATGAGAATCCAGAGCCTAGGTCATGAAGAGGCACCAAACCTCGGCAACCTAAGCCAACTAGTTGGGGTTGTCAACCAAAGACTCATATTACAGAGACTTCACTAAGGAAACAACTACCAAAATAAAAAGGCTTATAGTTATTCCCTAAAATCAATAATAGGATTCGAATTGACTATGGCACTTGTCAAACTAATCATTGGATTTATTTTACGAAATACGAAATGACTGGATATTGACTCAAGAGCCTTTAAATAAAGTTGTACGTGCAATAATTATTTTCACAACACTTGAGGATATTAGAAAAATATGTGAAATCTTATTTAATTATTATGTAGTATCTCTAGTTTTGGATAGTTCTCCAAGTTCTCCAATTACATATATGTGAAAGAATTTAAATTTTAAGGGGTTAACCTTCTTAATGTATTTACTATTATCAGATATCGATAAGTTTGCTGAAATGACCTAATAAGTATCTAAACTACTAGAATGCCCTTATTGATTTTTGTGGGTCACTGCAAACCCTCACGAGACAAAACTCGTCCTATATGGGTAACCTATAGGTTTATCGGCTTGTTGCATATGCTAAATGCAATCATCTTAACCACGAAAATGTTATATTTTTATTCTTTTTCTTTACTCGAGGATTAACAAACTTTAAGTTGGGAGTGTTCTGAATAAATTTTAAAATTTGATTATATTTGATTTGGTGGAAATAATCTCTTACTAAACATGTAACCCTCTCCATCATCTATAAAAGGATAGGTCTTAACCATGAGTGATCATCCAACTTTTAAGAGCTTGTGAGCATTGTAAGAGATAGAAGAAAATTGCTTGGAGCATCTTCATTTGTAAGTTATAGCTCAAAGTTAATAAAGATTATTATTTTTCATTCATGCACTCTTTATCTAGCCTATATTTTTTTTATCATTGTTATAGTATGGTCGGCTAAATCCTCGCTAAGGTGAGGATGTAGCCATCATCATTAGTATTTAATCTATGTTTTGACAAAGAATTCCCTAATGAGCTTATTGTTAAATTCATTTTCTTTATATTGATTAAAACGGTTTAATGGGTTATTGTCTAGTGATATAATCCATAATTACTTTGATCATACAAAGTTTGAATATTCTAAATAATTTGAACTCCTATGATGTATATTTTCTTAATGAGACATCGATTAACACGACATATTTAGCAATGTCTTTAATGTTGTGTGTTTTTAATGATCATTTGATTAACATATTATGGGATGGTAAAATTATTGTTTTTAAAAAAACGATGAATTACTTTTGCGCTGCTATTATTAAATCTTCATGAGTTGGGAATTTATAGTTAAATCTAGATCGAATGCTAAAGGTGGTGGTGAAATCCAAGCCTCAACTCTCTTAATAATTGTCATAAATGTACGTCTTGCTAATTTATCATTGTTTTTCATAACATAATGTTTATAAGCTATTTTAAGTTACCTTCGAAAAGTGAACGACAATCTAAAATCCCTATATTCCACATCCCGATTTGATAAGGTATTATCAATCCTAGGAAGAAGTTGGCTTCATTCTATTAAGGCAGTACCATCGACATATCATCTGGCCTTACAATTTCTAACAGATCACGGTATTTATGAAATCAAAGGGAGTCAAGCTATGACACGAATGTGCGAGAATACGACCACAAACTCTTACGCATTAAAACTCCTAAAGGCATACCAATTACAGAAGGAGCTGCCTCAAACGTTCGAGCAACATGATACTGAAGCGGTCGAATCCATAGAGCTCGATGGACCAGGAAGACATACATTCATCGGCTCCCAACTATCATCAACAGAGAGATAAACCCTATTACAACTTTTAAAGAAAAATGTCGACATCTTTGCGTGATCGTTCCAAGAGATGCCAGGAATCGATCCATCGAATGCATGCCATAAGCTCAACGTCCTTCTAGACAGTAAAGCCATCATACAAAAGTGAGGTAACTTAGCCTCCCAGTTTCGAAATGCAGTTAATGAAGAAATAGATAAACTACTTCGTGACAGATTTATTCAAGAAGCCACATATCCAAATTAGGTCTCGAATATCATAGTTGTCCCAAAGAAGAGTGAGAAAATCAGAGTCTGTATCAATTTTATAGAACCAAATAAATTTACACTAAAGGATAACTTTCCCCTTCCTCTGATTCCTTACCTCCTCGATTCTGTAGCGGGCCATGAACTTCTTTCGATGATGGATGCAACTTCAGAGTATAATCATGTTTTACTTGCCGAGGAAGATCAAGAAAAGACCACATTCATAACAGAATGGGGTCTCTACTGTTATACAATTATGCCTTTTAAATTAAAAAATACAAAAGCAACTTACCAGTACCTCGTAACCCAAATGTTTAAAGATCACGTAGGAAAAATTATGAAAGTATACATCGACGACATGATCTGCAAAAGCTTAAAATGGGAGGATTATTGTAGTAATATACAAACAATCTTCGACATCCTTCGTACTTACCGAATGAAACTAAACCCAAAAAAATGCCAATTTGGTGTTGTATCAGGGAAGTTTCAAGGACATATGGTTAGTAAAAGGGGCATAGAAATAGATCTGGCACAAATTAAAGTACTCATGGCAATGCCATCACCATGAACTAAAAAAGATGTACAAAAGCTTGCTGACAAGATTGCGGCTCTTCACATATTCATCTCCAAATCCTCTGATCGATACAAACTTCTTTACCTCCTTTGTGGGAACCCAACCTTAGTGTCCAAGAAATAGCCCAAAGAAATCATATGGATCCTAGACTGTGAATTGGCTTTCCAAGATCACAAAAGATACTTGGGGAATCCTCCCATAATGAGTACTCCTGTTGACGGCGAAGTACTAACAATGTACTTATCGACAACAGATGACTCAATCAGTTTTGTTTTTATTCGAGAAGATGATGGGGTGGAAAAAACAATCTACTTCATCAGCCAAACTCTCATGCCTACTGAAAAGAGATATATAGCAACTGAAAAGCAACTACTTGCCTTGGTATATAGTTCTCAAAAACTTTGACCTTATTTCCAAGCCCACCCCATCAAGGTCATCACCAAGTTCCCCCTCAAACTCGTGTTCTCTTAAAAAGAAAAATCCCGGAGGGTTCAGCAATGGTCTGTGTTCCTAGGCGAATATGATATCTCCTTCGAGCCTCAAATATCGGTCAAAGGACAAACAATAGCTAATTTTTCTAATAGATTTTCTAGTCACAGGTCCCGAATGGGAGGAACTCAAAGAAGTACTAACTAATGATTCACTCGCAAAACCAGATGCATGGTCGTGAAGCACATGATCGCGACTCTTTACAGATGGATCTGTTGAACCACGAGGATTAGAGATCGGTATCGTCCTCGTTACACCATCCAATCATAGAATTGAAAAAGCTATCAAACTCTAGTTTTATGCCACCAATAATGAAATAGAGTATGAAGCTATCCTGTATAAACTAGATCTCGTCATAGCACTTGGAGCAAAAGAAATAGCTGTCTATGTAGATTCCTTACTAGTAGCTAACCATTTCAATAAGACATTCAAAACATCAGGCAAAATGGTTGATTACGCAGCTCTGGTCAAAGAAAAAAATAAAGAAATTCAAAATAGTAACAATCTCTTATCTACCCAAAGCTAAAAACTGCCACGCCAACGCACTGGCATACATCACTGTAATGCTCGAAGACAGTAAAAAAAGAACTTTAGACATCAAAGTAATCAAACATTCCAGTCTCGATACAAGCTACGCCATGCAGATCCAAGTTACCGAAGACGAAGATCCTGAAGATTGGAGAAGACTGCTGCATACCTCAATTCAAACACCATCCCAGACAACAAAGAAGAAGCTCGATCACTCTTAACCAAATGTTCACGGTTCAAAGTCCAAAATGAGGTCCTATATTGAATCACCGGGGGAAGACCGCTTATCAAATGTACCTCGCAGAAATAAGCACAAGTCAAAATCAAAGAACTCCATGAAAGAATCTGTGCAGCTCACGTCTCAGGAAGATCACTGGCACAAAGGGTATTTATACAAGGGTTATACTAGCCAAAATGAGACAATACTGTGAAGAATTTGTCAGAAAATGCTACAAATGCCAAATTTATGCACGAGACATCAAAAGCCCTTGACTTATACGTTAGTATTGTCCTCTAGCCATTCAAAAGATGGGCAATTGACATCATTGGTCCATTCCACTTAGTGTCGGGTAACAAAAAGTTTGTTCTTGTGGCAACAGACTACTTCACCAAGTGGGTCGAAGTAATACCACTATGTCACACCGACGAGAACGAAGTAATCAACTTTCTTTGAGAACACATCATCACCAGATTTGGTTGTCCACAAATATAAGATTCTTCAGCAGCAAAGTCCTTAATTTTCTCCACAAACACAAGATTCAATTGTCTACTTCGACACCATACTATCCTCAGGGAAAAGGCCAAGCTGAAGCTATCAACAAAAGCATCAAGTTAGGATTACGCAAGCGCCTTGAGGAAAAGAAGGGCGGATGGATCGACGAACTACTTAGTAGTATGTTATGGGCATATAGAACAAGTCCTCGAACATCTACTAGCTGCACACCATTCATGATGGCCTTTGGTATCGAAGCAGTGATCCCCTCAGACCTTGATCTCCCAAGTACCAGAAGAAAAGTCACAGATGAAGAAAATGAAGCTGGATTTTTCTACATCCTCAATTGGATTGAAGAAACTCAAGACCATGCCATTGCAAACTTGGGGCAACGGTATTATGACACTATAAGAAAGGCATGCAACATGAAGATGAGGAAGTGTACATTCAACATTGGTGACTTTGTCCTTCGACAAATCCAAGATAGTACTCGACCCAAAAACTCTAGTAAATTATCTAAAAATTGAGAAGGGTCTTACAATATCAAAGACAAAAATGATAGTGGAACATATTGGTTAATGGCTAAAAATGAAGTACAACTTGAGTATCCATGGAATACAGCCCATTGGAAGATGTTCTACAGATAACAACTGTAATCTCTTTCAATTACTTTAAATAAAGACATCTTTACTATCATTACATCATCAATTTACAATTCTTAGTATCGATAAATACTTGTCAAGTATTTATCAAAACTACGTTCATTTCTTTGACAAACATCTATCCAATATCAGGATCAATTTGTTTACAATTTATTATTTATCGAACAAAACATGTCATGTTTTGTCCTTTTGTCTCAAATACCCAGATATCCCAAAGAGGAACAACATCTGGTCATCATCCTTCAATCAGCAAAGCCATCACATGACCCTCTTTACATCAACTCATATACTTGCCCAGGGTAATACTCTGAATATGCATCTACAGTAGTATGTAATGCTATCAATCATGTCGAATCAAACACCAACTCATATACTTGCCCAGGGTAATACTCTGAATATGCATCTACAGTAGTATGTAATGCTATCAATCATGTCGAATCAAACACTTAGCATATTTTTTTTTCAAAACATTTATGCATCACTATCGACTACTTCAATATTTTAAAAAATCATTCGATAAGACTATTACCAAAAAAATAGACATTCATACCCACCAAAACAAGAAATTGTTAGGTCTTATCGACTACTTGTACATAACGTGCAACTCAAACAAAAAACTTTAGCGGGAAGAGTAATAGGAGTAACATCTTTCATAGATAAACCGAGAGTCAGTTCATCTAGCACCTCTTCTGGAGCGACACCATCAGGTAGAGCAGGAACAAAGGCAGGCACCTCGGGCACATCATTTTCCAGATCTGAATAAGAGAAGATGGCCCCAGCAGCAGCAGCCACTCCCTTGTAGAAATATTTCCTCTCCATCTCACAGAATTCCTCCCCAAAGTGGCGATTGACTCACTCAGCTTCTGCTCTTAGTTCATCGAGCACCTTGGCGTGCTCCTCCGCCATTGACCTCCACTCTGCCAAAACCTATTTACGAATATCATTATTAAAGGTGACATTTTGCAAAGCTAGAGCCTCTTCATTCTCCTTCGCCAGATTGGCCTTGAGCTGGGCAATTTCTTTTTTTCTTTTCTTCAAGATACATTTTTTTAGTATCTGCAATGGACGCATCCTTCGACTTGGCCGCCAGCTCTTCCTTCTTAATGTTCTTAGAGACAAAAAACTCATTGGCACGACTCTGCCCACCAAGTATCTGAGGCTTAACATCGAGAAATAGCTTCTTAATTGCATCAGACTACAATATTAGGACCTCAATGAAGGCACCAAAGTCAGTAAATGAGACAGAGCATGAAAATTTCTAACCTGGTTCATCGTGCGGTGACCTTTGATGAAGAAGGTCAATAAGTTCTCTGCCCCAATGAGGCAGTTGGAAAAGCCATCTTCCAAAGAGCCTTTCCCAGCAGCAAAGGCCTCGATGGTCTGCCGAGTCTCCTCATGAGACTCACCAAACCCCTTACCAGCCTTTGCCTTGGTCAACTCTTGGGAGTCCTTTTTCCCCGATAAGGCAGTTTTCAGATGAAGAGTGGTGGCCGACCTTTCGTGCCAGCATCATTGCAAAAAAGGTCGGCCACCCAAGTAATAGGAGATCTCCTATTAAGTTCGGCTACCCAAGATCGTCAAGAAGGCCTCTTTGCTAGGGGAATAGAGGCAATAGGAGGGTTGGCAACCTTTTTTCTTTTATTCATGGCAAACGACCCACTCAATAGGGCTTCTTTCTCAGCCGTAGAATCAGTTGTGTACCCACTCAGCGCAGGGCTTTCCAAGGGAATATTAGCTTCCGCCGCCCTCTTATTTTTTGTAGATATTTTCCCATCGATGAGGGGGATCTCTGAACCTTATTTTTGGGATCTTTTTAATTCTGCCTCTTGAAATAGCTCTTCTACCTTCTCTTTGTCTTCAACCAAAGAGTCTACTAGCCCAAAGTAATTGGTCCTTATATTGTACAACTTCTCCTTAATCTATGTGTTCTTATCGACCTCCTTTAAAGCTGCAACCACAACACCAAACAAATAAAATAAAAGGGGAGACAGTTAAACACAAATTTCAAACAAAACAGGCACTTCAAATACTTCGGCATAACATTACCTAAAGACACATTTAGTGAAGCACTTCCTCTTTAGAGGCTCCCTTGGATCTTTCTGGTCTAATTCATAATTCCCAAAAACAGGAGACAATCGACAAAGTACTGCCCCCTCTGTAGACACCATCTCATAAAAGAGAGGCCTCCTCAAGAACCTTACTAAGTACCTGTACCCCAGCTTCTATAGATTCCTGTTTGAGTGTGTAATACCACACATGTCATCCACATGATCCATTCCTCCTCTCTCTCCTTTAATCAATTGTTTATCACTTCCACCACCCTGAAGAGGTCATAGAAGTTCGGATTGAACTAACCAGGGGCAACGTT